>JAVJGI010000040.1:33349656-33391087 GCA_035590275.1 Ibycter americanus
ATCACAGCCAAAACACAGCACAGCACCAACTACTAAGAAGAAAATTAACTCCATCCCAGCTGAAACCACGACACAGGCGAAGAAGGGGGAACCTTTGTGTTGCACACAGGTGGCCAGTCAGGAGGGTGGCCTGTCACCTCTGAGACCTGAGGCACTGGGCTGAGGGTAACAGCTAGGTCACATCTGGGTACCGGTAGCATTGCTACTCTGAGGGGCTGTCTGAGAAAGGGAAGAGCTGGTGCCTCCGCACAAACTCCAACCCAGCAAAACTCCATGCATAGTAATGCACACTGTTTTATCAGGTGCTTTTTATCTCCAGTGCGTTTTAATAGTCTGTGGTGGCTGCCTGGGATATTAGTGTCAGAGAGACATAAAAAGTGGGCGAGGTCTCAGGATGAAAAGAGAAGGCCCAGGGCCCTGCTAGAAGGTACTGGAAGATCGTCCTTGTCCTTGGCTGCAGCAGCACTTCCGTCATGGACTGTAGCTGTCTGGCTTGAGGCATAACTACAGGCTTAACAGTTCTCTGGAACCTGTTGGCTCTGGTGAAGCAGCGCTCACTTACCCTCTGTTGAGCATCCAGCTCACAACATGAGATTAGGGCTGGCAGGGCCAACAGTCATCCCAAAGAATGGAGCTGCGCTAGAGGCATCGAAGCAGCGCAGGGGCAGAATGAAACCAAGGTGTGGGTTTGTGTAGTGATGGACAGGCTTCATCTTTGGGTGAGGGTGAAGGAGTGGATTTTGGAGCAGCCATGCCAGCCAGGGGTGTGACTGCATGTGACTGAGAAAGGGCAGGCTATCTGACATGACAAACCTTGGCAGTGGGGACCAGTCCAGCATCACTTTGGTGCTGAGCAAGAGCCCCGCAGTGGAGGCCTCTGGCCTTTCATATGGGTGAAGTTAGATGAGATAAATCCTTCAGTGAGACTCTTAGCTTACATTTAAAAAATCAATAAGGTCCTAGCCCCTGAGTGAGCACAGAGAAGCTGGGGAGTAAATCCTAGATGCAACCGAGGGGCTTTCAATCTAGCAGAGAAGGAGCAAACACACTTAGCATTCCCATGTGTTTGAGGATGATCACACGGCTTTCAGAGGCTTGTGCGATAATTTCTGGGCACAGAAAAGAGAACGGGGGCAGCATCATGTTGGCATTGTCTCTTTCCTGTGATGACTAGAGCTTGTATACAAATGCGTGGAGATTGATTGCGCTCAGCAGCTCCTGACAGCAGAAGTGATTACTGTGGGCAGGGACCTGCTTGTGTGGATATAAAGAGGTGCAGCCTGCTGGCAGCAGACTCCACTCCCATCCCCGCTGCTCATTCTCATGCCTCCATCTGCTGCAGACAGGTTTCCGGGGGCTCCCCCTCCCCTTCTGCCTTCTTCTATGTAGGTAGAGTTGCTGGGGAAATCGGCTCTACAGCCCCCTACTCCTCTTTTCTGAACCTTAAAAATTTACATATTTTCAGGCTGTTTGTTTTCAAAACACCCCATTGTTTTCCTGTTTTCCCAATGAAATCTGGCTCATTTCTTTTTAACAACAGCGGACGTGTGGGGAAAAAAATTTACTGTGGTGTCACATGAAGCTACTTTTTGGCCACTGGCTAAATGTAGCAGAAAATCCCTAAAGGGCTCCACTTATGTGGTTTCTTATCTCCCATGATTATCAGGCCATTCGCCCCTTTCCTCCTCTCTCTCCGTCCACCCTCTCTCTCTTCCTTCCCCTTAGGAAGTGGGTGGCATTTTCTTTACAGGGATGCAGGTGCGCAGCTCCTTTGCAGAGCAACAGGCACCAGCTTTGTGTCGGTGCCCAGCTGCCACCCCAGACGGATTACAAGTTCTGCCCAGGGACCGAGTATCTTATCCCTATCCCTCCCTGCCCCTGCCCAGACTCTTCCTCCCCTCACCCCAGGAAAGCCAGTGCCAGCCTTTCAGGCCACATCAGTTGCCACCTGATCCAGACCAGAGCTGCACCAGAAGCCATGCTTCTGTCCAAGTGGTAGCCGAAGTCCCTGTGGCCCCAAAGGAAAACCCATCAGCTTCGTTACCTCTGGCCAGATTATTCCCTATTCCAAGGAATCATTTAAAAACATCTCCAAGGTTTCTAATCCTATTTATGAGCTGGTGTAGCCATGGTAACTGTAGTCATACCAGAAATAGCAGTTCACTTGAATGACAAAGAAAACACAAGTTTACAAGATAGTGACTTTTCCAGGGGCTGGCTGAGCTCATGGGACTGTGGGAGGAAATCCCAGCTGAGGCGCAGGCTCGGGGATGCAGCAGATGAGGGCTGTGGCTGGTGTGGGCCACAATAACTCTTTTGAAACATATCTCTACTAGCTTGTGCCAGGTGCTTGGAAGAATTTGTACCTTATTGATAGAGCTTTATCACTTGCCACACATATACCTGACTGGAAACAAGCAGGGAATTTCCCAGGCATCTCCAGTTAAATCTCAATTTCCTTCCTGCAGACAGGCAGCCTCCCAAGTGCCTCTGAAACCCTGGCAAGAGGACAGTGGTAGGACCTGGATTTGGAATGAGATTGTCTATTGGTCTTGTATAAGGTCAGCGAGGTTGTCATGTCAACAGCATTTTGGTGAGAAACTCAGTATACCAAGGTGCCTGCAAAAGAGGATTCTTATGCTGTAACCCTCCTTCCCCAATGCCCGTCACATTCCCAAGCTGTCTGTCATTTGTGCTAGCGAAAAAAGAGAAGCAGATATAGAGGACTGGGCTTTGCCTGGCACAGATATTTAGCTGTTTGAATACATGCAAATCAGACCATTGAAGATGCAGAGAATGCATCCTCGTGGAGAGTTCTATTGCTCTTCCTTCAGGAAAACATGCACTGCTATTCTGGTGCCAGGATTAAGCATCTATAAGAGCGTGCAATAAACCAGGTGTGCTGACTTTGGGAGTCTGTGCCTGCTGCTGGATACAACAGTTACATTGAGTGTCTCTGAGCTCAGCTTGCAAAAGAACCTGGTCTCAATTCTCTTTTCCACTCATGCCCTGGAGGCTTCTCTGGTAATGGGGCAGAGATTAAAGAGGCTGAGGTCTCTTTTTCCACTGCCAGGGCTCTAGAGAGAGATTTGCATGGTCAGTCTGGAGAAAAGGGTCCTTTGAGGAAACATAAATCAAGCTGTAAGGTTTAGCTCAACTATCAGCAATGGCTCTGTCTGTGTTAGAAACTAGGTGGCACTGGGGACATGACTAAGTCCACAAGCCAAATGGCCATTGCCAAAGCTTCTTCAGGAAAAATGAAGTCCCTTCTTTTTTCATTCAGTCAAGGGTACATGATTTGTGCATGTCGCAACGTCATTACAGGCCCCAGGCTTTCAGGCACCAACGCTGTAGAACATGCTGGGGCTTTTTATAGCAGATGATATAAACCCCATGTAGCCTGTTATACACTTCATTAGTCACCAGAGAGTTACATTTTCTTCTGAGTAGTGAGTCTGGCCTTTCTTGGAATGGATAACCAAGTCTTACTGCCTCAATACTCAGAAGACTTCTACTTCGGTATGATTTTATTAACTTACGTGAACTTTTCCCTTATTGGCATAAATAAAAGGAAAACCAGAATGAATCCTCTCTTTTATTAGATAGCACTTTTCACTCACAGATCTCAAAACACAGAGCTAAATTTTCATCATCCCTATTTGTAAATATGGAAGTTCATGGACAGAAAGTTCATAGACCTGCAGATGAGACCCAACCATCCAGACATCTGCTGTGGGGACTGATGTGCTTGGCCATGCAGCACAAAAGGCTCAGTACTTTATAACTGCTTTGTGATTCATTGTTTAAGAGCACACCCCTGCTCATTGCAGAGTTCTCCCATGAGAAAGCAGTAACATTAGTGAGCATCTTTTCCATGCACTAACTTTGCTTAATGTCTGCATCCAGGCTGTTGGTACTGCTGCAATGGGATTCAGTTCGTTACATCATTTAAAAAAGCTTCCTTTCTTTCCTGTTTTCACTCTGCCCATCATTAAAATATCTTTTTTTCTTTTATAAGATTATTTTTCTCCTGAATAACATTTACAGAACAAGCTCAACATTAATATACTGAACCATAAGCTAACATTTTTCCCTTTTTTGATCACACCCAGGTAGTTAATCTTGTAATCACTGTGACTGCCAGAAAGCAAAGCATGTGGTTGCTCTTAAAAATGTACCTGAATAACACAGTTTTCACAGTATTGTCTCAAGGGTCTTCCTTAGATTTTTCTTTTTCCATAAGTGATTCCTTCTGTATGAATTACATGCCATATACCTGTGAACAGCGATTAAACGATCCATTAGCACTCACTAAAATGATCACACATTGAACTAAACAGAGAAGTAATACTGCCTTGTTTAAAAAAAAAAAAAAAAGAGGGACTCCAAAAGTGTCTTTTTATTTAAAAGGGTATCAGATAAATCCAGAGCTTTATTCAGTTTAAAACAGAGAAACAAATTATTCAGTGTCACTGTGCTAAGAAGAAGAAACTGTACACAAGTCAGCTCCAGATGTCTTCTCTCCTGACAGCTCCTTTTCTCATGTTTTTTCTGAAGGGTCAATTCTTTCTCCTTGGCAACCAACAGCTCAATAAAGAAAGGCTCTCCTAAAACATTTTGGTAAAATGTTTCTTTCTTCTTAAGGGGACACATCTCTTCCTATGGCTTTCACACCATGCTACAGACATACTCTTCTTTCCTCCTCCTACCAGATAAAAGCACTGCTCTGCGGTCTCATTCAGTTTAGCGCTTTGCCACCATTACCATTTTTTTCATGTAACAGCTGAGGCTTTGAAACAGAAATGATTGCTTCTGGGGAGCATCTTGCGCTCTCCTTGGGAACATTCAACTAATGGGCAGAGGAGGCAGCATTTCCTGATCCATTATCTTGTCTCTTGGGTAGCTGCTTACCTCCCAGACACACATATGCTAAATTCTCTAGCTGCCATGCGATAGCAGATCCCTGGTGGAAATAACTGTGGAAGGGAAGGGGAAAATCCAGGGAATGAAAATGTGAATCATTTTAAAAAAAAAAAATTCTCCTTTTATTGCTCAGGTGTATTACTACGTACTAAGCCTTCTGTCCTCCCCACAGGATCTTGCAAATGCGTAGGGTTTAATGCTTTAATGATTTTTTTTTTATGGCTTTTCACTGGCAAATTCCAACCTTTATTTTAATTTAGGTTCTCTACACTCTTGCTTTCCAGTGAAGGTACACTGTGGAGGTACACAGTGGAGGTACAAAAATAAAATGAATTTTTGCCCCTTACTGAGAGGTCCCTAAGGATATTTCTGTGCCAAGAACCTGGAACTGCATCCTGCTTCTCAATCCAGTCAAGCATCATAAACACATCATAGACTAAGTGAACTGTTTAGTAGCCGTCATTGCGTGCTGGGCATGCACATGTTGCACAAAGCATGTTCTGACAGTTTCATATACACAGCAAATTATTCTTGGGGTCCACAGCTTTGAGTGGCGTGCTTTGACTGTAATGGTGAAAGCTATTTCTAGAGAAAGATGAAAATAAAGGAAGAGGAGGGAGAGAAAAAAGGGAAACTTTCCCCAGTGGCCAGCTGGGAAGGGCAGTGATGGGGTCCCATAAAAGCATCCTTGTCTGAGGGCTTTCTCCAGTGCAGCAGGTGATGACAACGAAAATTATGAGGATGATGCTTTCTTGCTGTGCTTTCCCTTAGCATTATATGTTTTCCCTCAGGACCCACTTAAACTCCCTATTGGTTATTTCTGGTTATGATTCTGTTAGGTCTGGGAAGAGACTGCTCATCATGTGCAAATGTTGCACATTCATTGATTGTTAAGTTTCTGTGAATATATATTATTGGATATTTACTGAGAATTTAAATAGCTGTTAGCTGCTTTGTTGAGCATCGCATTTGTTTTTCTCTTTTATATACTAAAGTCTACAAAACAAGAGATAATGACAGAGGGGGAGGGGGGGCAATTCTCACACTGGTGCTTTCTGCCACAATAATGCTGTTGGGGTTTCCAGAGGCAGGGCTGTGAGAGCAATAATGTGGGAACAGCACAAGTGCAATAAAGGAAAAATGTTGCCACAGAGACGCTGATAATTACTGCCTCATGGCTTCAGAGAGAGGTTATGTAGCTGCAAGCAACATGTCCTGAGCACTATAAGGCTAAAGCAGCAAGGCACATAAGGCACCTAAGAGCTAGTGGGAGCCTGGACACAGCCTGATGCAAAGCCTGGAATTCCAGTATAAAATCAAGGTCTCTGTTGAGAGGAGTGTTTAGCACAGGCAAGGCAGGGTGTAGCTGTCAAGGGAGATTTTCTAAGGCCAGCGGAGAAGGAGAGGATGGCACAGCTCTCCTCCCAATTTAGTCCCAGCTTCAGCTCTGCTTGCAGGAAAGGCACAACACAAGGAGGAGAGCTTGGGTAAATACCTCCTAACACCCTGTCTGGTGATCAGCTTAGGGCTGAGATTTGATTACACTTGCTGAGATCCGACCTTATATAACCACTTGTTTTCTAAGAGGTCCTAAAATAATCCAGTCCTCTTTCAAATCCAGCTCCAGTGAGTGACTTCTCCAGGACACCACCCTCTGCAAGATGCTGGCTCCTGCCACGACATCAACTGAGGGATCGAGAGCAAAAGTTGCTTTCCTCCCTGCTGGGCTCTGGAGTGCAGGGGATGCAGAGGAGACACCCCTGCTCCCCAGCGGCAGGGACCTTCTTCCCCTCACCAAACCCCACCCTCTCACTCTCCCCCTACCACCCACTTAGCTCTCCCTCTCCTTCACGGGGCTGCTCTGTCTATCCTCAGCCTTTCCCAGGCTAGCCTCTGGGGGAAACTGGCTCTCTTCTGCCCCTACTCTCTCATTCCCAACCAAATCCTTTTCCTTTCTCTGACTTGCTGTTCTCCTTGCTCCCCCAGGGAAGTAGAGTCACCTGGAAGTGACGTGTCAAGTCTTTGCGCACCTTCAGGCTGGAGATGGGGCTTATGGCGTTATCACATTAGCCAGCCCGAAAGCTGCTTAAACAAGCATTAAATCGCCAATCTTCTCTCCACCTTCCAAGGAAATCTCTTCTGTAGGAGCTGGAGAGATGGAGCACCCAGTCACGTTTTCTGGGGTCAGCTTTATGTGCAGCTGAGAGATCTCAAGTCCTGTGACTGGTGGTTTGAAGGGATTGCTGTGGGATCAGGGAGTGGGAAACCCACCTAAACCCTTACCAGGGACTTTGTGGCTGCACCCTGAAGTGCCTTCTTCCTCCTTGCTCTCCATGATGAATATTGCCTCCCTTGCCTGGCACGATGTCTAGCCCCCATCTCTTTCCTCCCTTCCCACCCCTTCAGCTGCACACTCCTTTGCAGCTTTTGAGGAGGGGTGAGTGGCACCAAGCAGGAAGAAGATGGGCACCATGTGTGCTAGGCACAGCAGGATCAACCTTAGGATGCTGCCTTTTAAAGCAAATCCTGGGACACCTTGTGCCTGTGTTTTATTCACATGGAATGAATCCATGCTTTGCTGGCTGCATTCCTCTGTTTATCCCACTTAACTGGGATGTGGAGGAGGCAGTGCTGGGTTTACCAAGGAGTTGGGTGGCACCTTGTGACCTTGTGGTGCAGTGATCATCATGCCCCCTCATATGGCAGGAAAAGGCCTCGTGTCTGAGCTTCCTGATCTGTCACTTTCCCTCATGCTCATCACCTCGTGACTGCCTCAGGCCCAGATTACCTCCTCCCCCCTCTGGAGGAGAAAGGATCTCTGCATGAAGTGAGAGAATCTGGGGACACCCACCTGGGGGACACCCACTGCCAAACCTGATGCTTAGCTTGCAGCTGCTGTTGATGTGAATTTGCTGCACCATGAGGTTGTCTTCCCAGCTTATCACCTGTAGTCTTCCTGGAGACTGCAGAAAGATTGAGGGGGAGGCAAAGCTCATGACAATGACAGGATTCAGCAACATTATTCATTAGAGAGAAATCCAAGTTAGTATGTAGTGAATTTAGTGCAAATGGAAATGGGCAGCTTCAAAAGAAACCACAAGAGCAGTACCAAAAAATGTTACACTATTGGAGACTCCTAGAACTACAAAAATGGATTCCCTGCCTGGACTGAAATCTCTTTTTATTTTTCTCCTCAGAGCTTCCAGCCTGAGAAATTTCAGCTCTAAATTAGACAGTTTTGGAAATTAAGAGTAGGTGAAAGTCAAGCATTCTAACAGGTGAGCGTTTCCTGAATTATTATTCACTTCTAAAGGCCATAAAGTAGTTCCTTTCCTCAAACGCAGCCACCTCTTCTGCAGAAGATGGAGATGACAAATAGTAGCATGCACTAGCAATGTACCACTAATCAAAAAAATTCAAATTCAGAAATGCTGGACAGCTTATGGCAGCAATCCAAACTCAAATAAGAAAAAAAATGCCATGCCTAATTTTTTTAATCTTACAGTTTTAAAGAAATGTCAAAATTTGTTGGGTTCAATAAGGTGCTACAGAAAGTGTATGACTATTGAGAGTAAAGGCTGTGTAGTTAAAGGATATGCATTCAAAAATTTGCATAAACTCTTGGCTATTTACTTGAAATCAAGTTTTGACACTAGTGGTTGATCACATGTATTAATGTGGTCAACTAATTGTACAACCAACTGTGATCAGTGGGGTAAAAGTAAGACTTAATCATAATATTTTAGGTAGACAATATTATTTTCCAACTAAGAATACATTTGAAAGATTACCATTTCTTTTGCAATAAAGCATGTACACTCTAGATGTTGTCCTTGCTTCCTTCTGTCACAGACATAAAAATTGGCTGGGGTCGGACAATGTCTGACAAGAGATGATCTTCATTGCATGGCATCAGTTTGTCAGAGATTAAATACTCAGTGGTAGAGATTTGCTTTCAGTGATGTCCTGCTCCAACACAGTTCAAAACCTGCCTTTCTTCCAGCAGATCAGTGACGTGGTTCCCCAGTGGGATGTTGGATGTACTGACCCAAAGGATGATGCCTGGCTTCTAAACTCCCATATGCTCAACATGGCGTGTATCCAATGTCTTCAGCTCCTTCTCACCCCTCTTACCAATGGGAAGATGAAGCACAGAGCAATGACGTGATTTGCCCATGATTACATACTGGCTAATTTCTAATATAGGAGTAGAATCTGTTTCTCCTGTGTGCTAGGCAGAAGTGCCAATACAGGATGAGTGTACATACCTGTGGTGGCACGCAGCTATACATCTCTATACCTTTATGCGTATTTGTGGATATACTGGTCTTGATGTATGCTCACACATGTTTAGAAATACCGTGCAAACAGCTACGCGAAGGCACAGGCAGCCTGGTATTTGTCTCCAACTGAAAACAAATGAGACAAAACTAAACCCAACCACTCCCCAGCAAAAAGTATCATAATAATGCTGGAGTTATGATTGCACTGGTCTCTGCACACAGCCACTAAATCCAAGGAAATTTCAAGCCAAGCCATGAGTGAACGGTAACCTCAGCCCACAGACCTTCACAGCTAAAGTGTGTACTGGTATCCCCGTACAAATTGGGAGGTCTACGGAAATCAGAGAGTTAGTCCGGACAGCACAGGAACCAAGACAAGAAGTTGATGTACAAGATGCAGGGGCTGCTCAACAAGACCGTTTCTGCAAAGCTCCCCACAGTTAATACATCCAACTCTTCATGCCTTTCCCAGGCCAGGGCTGTTCACATGAACAATTTGAGCCACCATAACATGGCACTGTCATTGAAAGTATTTTTTCTGTCCTTTCCCCATCCGTATCCCACACAGCCCCTTCCCCCATGCTGGCACAAGGGTTTAGCCACACTTGGTCATTGTGAGCAAGGATTGGGAAACCTATCTGGGTTTAAAACTCACTGGTATATATTTATGCATTTGCTTACATATTTTTACCAGGTGCATTTTAAACTCTGCTCAGTGCTGTATTCAGCTCAGTTCTCTTGTGCTGGCCCATGGGGAGGTTTAACGTAGGAGTGAAAAAGAGCAGCAGAGAATAAAATGATTTCTCTTGGTGGTGAAGCCACTTCATGGAAGCTTAAAATGTTTCTGAGGCTACAGCCCCTGCTAAGTGGAAACCCGTTGCCAGACAGACCTATGCTCTGTTTGTCCCTTGAAATGCATGAGGTCAGAATCAAAGTGCCACCCACAGCCTAAATGAAAGCAATGGTAGGCTGGGAAAATCAGCCCCCCTCTTCTGAGATCTGTCCACCCCTGAAGGAGAGCCCTCTTACTCAGTTGTTGGCAACCTTTAAAAATTTGTGTATGATAAACATTTTCTAATGGACATGTGGATCTGGGGCAGTGACTTTAAGCCCATTGACAATAGGTTTGCTTTGCTTATTTTGCTTCTGCAAATGCATTAAGAGCAGTCTATCAGTCATTGCAGATCCAGATTTGTTGGCTGCAAATCAATGATCTAATTTGTTGTGCAGTGAGGATTGTGACTGAAGAACTAAGTGGGCACTCCATGAGTGGAAAAGAAAATCTGCTGATATTTCAGAAAGGAAGTGGTGTAAAACCTTTCTGATCATTTAAGCATCCCTGGGAAATGAGAGCTTGTTCTTCTTGAGGTAGCTGGTCTTTGAAACCGCTTGTGTGAAAATGGCTGGGAGTTGGGAACAATTAGCTGAGTAAGTGCAGCAGCAGGTAGCATGCATTAACCAGGAAAAATGAGGTTCATCAGTAATGACCCCCATTTGCACACCCCCATATCCTCCCCCCACGTATGCAGGTACTCAGCCTGATTCTCCACTTATTTTAATCGGTGTAAATCAGGGCCAGCTTTTGAAATCGACCTTAATTATACCAGGAAAATAAACAGAATAAAAGACAGACGTGAAACAAAGTCCCCCTGCTCCCAGGCACAGCTCCGCGCACCGAGAGCCCGGAGCCGTGCGCGGGGAGCACTCCCGCGTCCCCAGCCGGGCTCAGCTCCGCAGACAAAGCCCTGCGCACCTCTGCGCAAAAAGAGCGCAGCGCCGGGCGGGCGGGCGCCGGCCGTCCCTGCCCTCCCCGCGAAGCGGCTCGGGCGCCCCTGCGGCTTCACGGACCTCAGGGTGCCGTTAGCACAGGCGTGTGAGGCTGAGGTTGTGTCTTACGCTGAAGACTAATGAAGCTTCAGCTTCGTCCCGTACAGCCTGATGCCATGGAGGCAGCGGTAGCCTGCGCTTTGGGGCGTAAACAAGGCGTTTCGGTGGTTGTCTCAGAAAGTCCAGCGCCACTGTTAATTGAAAGGAGCAAAAGCTTACAGTATGTGACCCTGAAGCGACTTCCCAGCCAAGTCTGGTATTTCGTTGTTCTTAAAAACCAGCGTGAGGGCCAGCAGTCCGATTTGGGCATGTAAATTCCGTCAGGAAGCAACAGGGAAGCTCTTAAACAGTACTACTTTCCAACCTGTTCATTCTTCATAGAAAATCTATAGGGAAACCACAAAGTTTGGAAGAGAAAGAAACGTACACAGTTCAACTTACAAGAAGTTCGACTGCTTTGACTATTCTGCAAGGAAACAACACTGGTCTTCCCTTGACTGGGTACAAGTGCCTGAAAACTGTGGTAGTTGGAGTATTTGCACGCAGCAATCGTAGCACAACATGTGAACTGCACATTTGCAACATCCACCGTGGGCAGTGAAACTACCCGGTTACAGTTAGCAACCCAATTAATCCATCTGATTTGCAGAGTTCAAGAAATAACGGTTTTCTGTACATCAACTAAAGCTTACGCTTAAAGAAAACTAAAGCCCAGCTTTTGTTCTGAGATTGTCCAAAATTAGGTACTTACTTACTCCGAGGGGCTCCTTTTACAGCCTTTTGGTAGCATTTCCAGAGTCTGCTGGTAAACTCCATCCCTCTTTCCTGCTTGCTTGCTTGCTTGTTTGTTTTTCTGGTGTAAAGCAATCTAATTGAAATCTAGAGAAAAAAATACCAGTGCCTTTACATAGGAACACTTTTTAATGGGCAGAAAAAAATAGGAACTTTCCACTGGATGCAGCATTATATTCCCAGCAGCAAAGGGCAGATAAAGATTTAAATGGCAATATTTCTATCTCTGCTCTTTGCATAAGCTATTAATTTCTCTACTTCTAGGCTTTACTTGTTACTATTATCAGTAATCTGATACTGATAACTTCATGAAAAGTATGAACGTTATTTTGTAATAGATTATATGTGTAAAATTTCTAAGTGCTTCTTTCTGGCCTTACGAAGTATGAAAAGTGTACAGTGACTTGAAACAATACTCTATACACAAGTTATGGGCTTCTCTGGCTTGCCTCCTCCCTGTTTCAAAACAAGCTTTGTCATACATTTGTCTACCCTGGGGAACCGTGACATTCCAAGTATTCTTCCCTCTTAAAAGACATTTGATACACTTATGAATGCAAAATGTCACAAGTTTGTTAATGTCACAAGTTTGGTTTGAAATGTCTTGCAAAACCTCAAGCTTCTTGCTTTTTTCCAACTACTTCCAGGGTGGTAGGTGAGAAATAAATAGGTAATGGTTAGAAGCCATACATTGAAACACTTGCTGAAAACATTGAAGTTATACTTGAGAGTTATACTTGCTAAGTATCTGAAAAAGTGCAAACACAGTTTTCTTCATTTCGCAGATAACCACCTCTATTTTTTCCTGCTGTGCTAAAGATTACAGATTCTATCATACAGCGCTGAAGGCTAGAAGGAATTAATGCAGGTTTGGTTGCCTCACTGCTTCAGAGCTTTGCCCTTTAGAGGGTTGAAATACACTGTTAACCTCAGGTAAGGTCTCATAAGTCACAGACATATCAAAACATAAATCAACCAAAGTTGGAACTTTGCAAAAGAGTCAGCATAGAGATTTATTTGAAATAAATATGAGTAGCTTCTGTATGCAATATTCCTGAGATAGTAATTTATGACCTTATTGAAACTTTTTATCGGCATCTCCTTGGGTGTATTTCTGACATTTTTTTCCTTGCAAAGTAAGGAGACTTTTGGAGAACTGAGATTCAGAATAGATATCTATGAAATAGACTGCAGAATACACTGGCTTTATCCTTAGATATTAATAGATCTTTTCTGGCATGGCTGAACAATGTACATTTGATAAGCATGGAATTTAGGATGGGCTTTTGAAAAATCTAGGTTATAGAAGACTAGAGTATCCACTGGCTAGAGTTTTATCTTTCCTTCTTTTCAGTGAACGTTTTTGCTGTTGTAATTGCACACAGAGCATTGGCAGTGAGTACTGCTAGATTTTAATTGGAAGGCCTACATGAGTGGCTCAACCTATACATCTGTTGTTGCCCAACGTATACTTCTGGAGAACTCTTCTAGAACTTAATAGGAAGTGAATGAGTAAAACTGTAAATTAATGTCTCTAGTAGGACATAAAATTACTATACAATACCATCTGTTTGAATTTCTGCTCTTTTTTAATTTCTCAAACATCTTATATGTTATGTTAAACTCATGTTACAGGGTAGTTTTAAAAATTCTATAGAAAATTGAAAGTGTAATAATTCAGCTTACTGAACAGTAACACAGTGGTAAAAGACAAGGCTGAAACCAAATATTTCTGCCTTTAATAGACTCAAATACAAGCTGATTTCACCTGAACAAAGGCATGCAGAACTAGTCTGTGTATATGTGGTTTCTGTTGTTTAAAATTAGCAAAGTTTTATAATACAAGCCTTAAATGCTTAAAATGGTTGCTTATGCAGCCCTAATTCAACTGTGAAAAATCCAGCAGGCAGTATCTATTGAGTAGAGGGAAGATTTCTCTGGTAATTGTTATTTTTTTACATGGAGATTCATTATTACGAAACTCATGGATAAGTTTATTTGGACCATATTCCAACAAAAAGCATTTAGGCACCTGAAATGTGGTTTAGGTAGAACTTAAATTCTACGTTCAAAAGCACAAGCCACAAAACTCTGTAGTTGTCATCACCTACGTCCACCAGTGGATGTACTCAGTGTCTTGTCAGCATGTGCAGCGGGCACCTGATGTTTTCACTGCAGCAAAAGATTTACTGCTTGACTTATGCCCATTTTGTTTGGGTTCCAGATGGTGGGTAGTATATCATCTGAAATCCATGGAAGGGTGGATCAGAGAGTTAAGGGTATATCCAGTACATGAAAGATCTGAAGTCAACACAAACTACAAAAGTTGTGGTAAGGACAGAAGAAGAGGGAAACATGGTAGCAGTCATCACCAGGCCTACAGTATCATAGCGATTAGAGAACTTGGGACCTAGAAGACCTGTGTTCTGTGCCCTCCTGAGCTCTAACCAATCTCTCCTCTCAAGGCAGACTATGACTAATGAGCACTGTCTGATTTGAGATCAGGATTATCTCTCCTGCTCCAACTCTGTGCAGCTTTACAAAGGCACACTGAAGTAGTGAGAGAGACTACTGCTAGACAACTCAGCAATTAGGGAACATAGCTAGAACAGCTGGAAAGTTTTGGTTTCTAGTCCTTCTTCCCAACAGTGTTCAGACATTTTAACCAATGGCTTTTCAATGCACAATATTGGCTCCTGTTTCAGGACAACAAACACTCTCTATAACAACTGAATGTCTGCACTGTTGGCATTCTGTCAGAGTCTCCTCATATTTCTCTGTCTGATTCCCTGATTATTATGTTCTGAAAGCAGACTGTTTTATTTATATACATGTATATGTTTGTGTCTGTAAAACTATACCTTAGATATATATTGTCATTACAAAATATCTAATTTATATGGTAAGTAAGGGTCAGGGGGTTGTCTTTATGGTGGTATGTGGGTTTTTTGATGTTATACTTAAAGTAGAATCCTACTTTAGTCATTTTTTTACTGTATATAATTTAAAGTCTCTACTTGTACAATGGTTATGGATCTTGATTACTGCATCTTCCAGTTATTTGCTCTGTCATATTTCCTCCCAGTTCTCAGAGGTATGCCTTTGTTGTTTCTCATTTACGGTATGAGATATGGATTCTACTATTGTGCATGCAGTATTTGACACAATAAGGTTCTCGTCTGTAATGAGGTTTTTTGCATATGTAGCAGTGTAAATACGTAACAGTAATCACCTTGGTCATGCTTAATTTAACTTGATGCCTAGCAAGAATTTGGTGCCTGATTGCATTAAAATGATTAGGCTTTTTAAGCAGCATTGTGGAGAAATTAAAAAATGACAATGCAAAGACTTGACTCCAGTTAGTAGAAATCAGTAAAATTGCTTGCCTCTGAATTTAGACAATGTTAGTTTATCTATAAATTTGAAATTATAAGGGGAATCTTTTCCTAGACCAAAAAGTATTAATTCAAAAGTTGTAACTTTAAAGGATGAGTGAATGATTGGGAAAAAAAAATATCAAAAAAACATTGATTTTATCTACAGTTCCATAAAATTTATTTTCCTTTATACAAACATCTTCCAAAATGGCTCTGTTTTTTGAGAATACAATTATTTCAATACCTTGACATTGTCATCTTTTCAGATCTGTTATTAATCACTGCGGCACTGGTGAATCAGCAATGAATGCATGGCTTTTTCATGTGAGCATAGAGGTTTGTGTGCCAAATCCTAAAAATCTATGAAAACAACTTGGCAAGTGTTGTTTCTGATGGGCTATCTCTTAGCAGCACAGTATGTAAGACTTATTTTGTGGAAAAAATAAAAAAAAAAATTAAAATTACAAACCAGTACATCTCATCTCATGTTGTAATGAACACAAACATTTGCTTTTAAGTCTGGTACTGCAAGGTCTTCTGTAAATTCAGAAAACTCAGATTTTATGTGAATATATTGGAATGTATTTGAATGGCAGACAAAGCGTATGGTTACCTTTTTATCAAGTACTATTTTCACACTGACGTTAGAGTGAAATGTACTACTATAAATGCGCTTCTCTCTTGAAATTGTAGCAAATAAATGTTGAGCCACTGTTTGAAGTCTCTTGCTTCATACAGGATTACTATTTTGAAGCACGCCTGCCCTTCTGGCTCAGAAGCGGATCTAAGATAGGGTGAAGTCGGGAGCAGATAATGAGTAGGCTGGTTGTGACTTAGACATCTGAGGAGACAGAAGTATAGAGGCAGGTCATGGAGGATGAGGGACCCTGGTTCTAGCATTTGAGAATAAGTGGTATGCAACAGAGGAGTGTGGGAGCATAGCAGCTCAGTTTGGTGCTGGAGGAAGAAAGAGAATAGGATTGTCTAAAAGGTATGAGGTATGGGGAGGGCATTTCAGTAAGGGGAGGGGAATGGTTTCTTTTGTTCTGTTTGTATTTCAGTAGCAAGATTTTGTATTTTTTTCTCCCCAATAAATGGACAATGAGTTTTGGAAATAAAAATCAAGACTATGGCAAATTATTTTAGTCTCACTTCCTGTGGAAGCAAGATACATGTTTACGGAGTGTGTGTTTGGTGACCAATTACCCCTACATTTCCCTAGTAAGTTTTTTGAGTTGAGTAGCCAACTTCAAACATGTCTTACAAAGACTGATAAATTCTTACAAACCTTGAGAAAATAGATGGCAGGGTATAGTAGAAAGCTTCTGTAAATGCCTTCTGGAAGGGCTACTGACAAAGAAAAAGCTACACCATTAAATTGCACATTATTAACCACTGGAGAATGGGGAGCAGGGCGAGAAAGAGTAAACAGTAAGCCAGCCAGACCTTATAAGTGCCTGCCATAAGAGAAGGCTTCAGTTGAAGTTTGCATTCTTAGGCACCAAAGCCAATCAACCATGAAAAACAAATCTTTAAGAGACCAAGCTTCATTAGTTCCAGTACTCACTGAGTGATGTGATTTAATTGCAGCACCACCTAAAGCAATACTATGCAACCCATAGTCTGCAGATAATTGGTGGTCAATAAAATGGAGCTCAAAAAGCAAGTCAAAACCAGAAGTTCCTGCACAGCCATATTCTGCCGTACATACAAGCAAATGGAAGAGGAGAATAAAAATTAGGATAGATTTTTAATCTTTATTTTTATTTGTCTGTAAAAGAAGGTTATTGTGACTACTTCCACACAGTAAGCACAAGATGGTCTCTGAGATTATTTTTCTTCCAGAGGTGAAGTGTTCCTTCAATTAAAAAGGTTGAGAAACGTAGCGGTCTGGAGACCACAATCAGAAAATCAAGGTTCTGGTTGTTGTAAGAGGCCGTATGTCCGTTTTCCTTTATTGCCCTATTTACGTAGCATAAGTGAAAATGCTCAAGTGGATGTCATTTGTGTTCATCCTTTGTGAGAGCATGGCCGAAAGTGAACCAGAGTCAGCCATCAGTTTGAGCTGCAACTTACTCTTGCCTTTTCTTGATCCTTCTCTGAGCATTAACCAGAAAAAACGCAAAGAAATCCAAATCTTCAACATGGCATTTTCTGAGACTTAACCATATATTTTCTTCTCTTAACATTACAGTGGTTGTTAGAATGCTCATGATTATTTAAGAGCTGAGAGCTCTCTCTTCCTTTAATATAAACATGTGCCTATTGCATTTGTGTGCAGAACTCTTGCCATGACTTTTATTGCAAGGAAAAACAAAGATCTTGAACCTCGGCTTTCTCCTGACCTGCCTCTCTGATCTTTCTTGCATTCTTACCTGCAGGCCATATTTTCTCAAGCCCTTCTCAAGACTTCTTTTGTCTCTGCAAATCCTCTCTTCTTTTCCTGAACAGGAGATAAGAATTAGAGCATGTTACTGTATGCATATCAGTAAATAAAATAGACTTACAAACCTATGCATGCATTTTAACAACTTGGGAAAGTCTTTTTTTGTCAAGTACTTGCAGTATAGCACTGTTTTGTTTCTTTATGTATAATTCCAACGTTTAGTGCAAGATAAATTAATTTCAGTTTTAAGGTAATACACATCCTTGGTTGAACATAGTAATCTTGGTGAACAGTTCCTTCCATGACTAAACTGTTAGTAGGAATAGACTAAAGAATGTTTAACTTTACCACTTTTGACTTTCTTATTATTCTCTGTTTTAATGCAGCTATGAGACATTGTCCCCTGATTGTGATTGACGTTTCACTAGGAATTTGTGCGTGTTGTGTATTTTTAAATGAGATATAAAATTTATACTCATGTATATTTTACTTGCTATTTAAAATCTTTTAGACACAAAAGAGACTAATAATATTTGTAAATTGTTATTTTTAAAACTTCTTTTTTCTTATTATTTAGACAGGAGTGTTTTAACCAATTAAATATTAATACAGAACAACACTTGCATGTTCACTGTAGAAATCGGTGTACTTTGCTCTTTAAAAGCATTTAAAAATGCATTGCAGTTTTTCTTCCACATTCTGCACATTCAGTTTAACATATAAAAATTTTAGCACAAATTTGATGGAATGACAAAAGACATGTTTGAAACAGAGCTGCTCTTCTGCTCTCTTTTGTCTCCTGCCTTCACCTAGGTGACATATGGTGCTTTGGTGGGCCAGTTTGTGTCATGGTCACTAAATACTGGCAATGTCACGAATAATTCAGTGAAGTCTAAGTCAGTGTTTCCTGCTGTAGTCTGAGCTGTTTGTGGTATAGTGGAGGGAAGTGAGCTTCTACCGTGAGTGAAAGCCCATGACTTTTAGTTCAGAAAACGCAGTTTTTTCTATAGCTCTTTCTCTGTCTGATGTAAGACTTTGAAGAAGAGGCTTAGTTCAGAATTTTCAAGTGCATAGATTCCTATATGCAAAAGTATGTGGAAGATATATGGGGGAGATAAGCTCAAATAGATTTGTTTTGTTGTGTTTTTAAAGGGTGAGTCCTATCTTGCACATCTCTGTGTATGAACTGTAGGCGTCTCCTTTGGCTCTCTACCAAGCACTAAGTGAATTACAGAAATGACGTGAGATACTGTGCACAAAAAGTCTGCTTTATGAATATGGCCTCAGGGATGGTTCCTATTTTCAGAAGGTAGTACTACCCATCAGCTTTCTTACATTCACTGGGTGGTAGGTAGGAGAAAAATGAAAGGAGGGATGGAAGGAGAAGGGTGATGGAAGATGGATTGTTTGGTATAAAAGAAATCAGCAAAATTAATGTCCGTGTACATCGTTACTATTATTATTTATTACTATTACTATTACTACTTCTACTACTACTACCCCTGCTAACAATTCTAACTCTTCCTCAGGGAGAAACAATATATAACAGATGGCAATGAAACATGCACCAACATAGTTCTTTTTAGGGTGTGTTATTTTTCCTCTCCAGAATTAAAAGACAAATACTGCTGTAGTATTCGTGAAGCAATGATTAACTAGAGAGTAGTATTTCCATAGAATTTGTTAAATTTAACAATAGTGTTACCTACAAAAAAATAACAATTTTGTAACACTGAAAACATTACTCATTTTCAACCCTTTTCCAAAAAATTGCTAG
Source organism: Ibycter americanus (assembly GCA_035590275.1). Taxonomy (NCBI): domain Eukaryota; kingdom Metazoa; phylum Chordata; class Aves; order Falconiformes; family Falconidae; genus Ibycter; species Ibycter americanus. The sequence continues at coordinate 33,369,022 of JAVJGI010000040.1, forward strand.
GAAAAAAGGTGTATTAACTGATGTAGTTCTTGTCAGACAGTTGATTACTGTATTTAAGTATTTACAATGGTCAAAAATGGTTTTCCAGCAATAGCCAGTGACGTTTCTTGGTATTTACTTCCAGTAAAATAACAGTTTATTTGGAAATGCTGTAATATTCTAACTTGTATTGAATACATATAATAAAAATAAAGCGTCAGTTAGCAAGACCAAGTTTCCTAGTGATATAGGCTTTATTATGAATTAAATGAAAAACTATATTTAGGAGGAGAGGGTTAACTTACATTTCTCAAATATGTCTTTTATTTTCTCTCCTCTTTCCCAAGATGTGTCACATTAACTTTGTTAAGGAGCATGCTAGTCTTACCATATTCCAGGAAGTCACAGACCAATTTTGTTGATTTGTCTTGGGTTACAATTTTCATATTTATTTTATGAAAGTAAAATGCAAAGAAAATTAGAGAGAAGTTAACAAGAGTGGAACTCAGTGAAACGAGGGGTAAAAGATTCATACAGCAACAAATTGAGAATTCATATAATTTTAGGTACATGGAGTTTTTTTAATGGTAACTTGCATTGCATCTGGGTGATTTTATACACTCCTTAAGGTTCAAGGTCAGTCACTATTTGAAAGGGAAATGGTAATAAAAGCAGAAGGAAGTGTAGATGTTTCTGCTTAAGTAATAAGGCAGACATAATCCAGAGTTGTTCTGAAACAGTGAGCTCACAGCAAGCAACTGTTTGGGCTTTCTGCAAAGCTGTGGTAACCTGTTCCTGTTCAGTTACATTAGCCTCTTGGTAGCAACGGAATCAGACTTTTTTCCTAAAATGTTATGCATAAAAGTGATCCACATACTTAGCCTTTGCTGTTCCCAAGGTATTACTTTTACTTTTTCAGCAGCTGTGCCTGCTGTACTACCAGTGGCCAAACAGCAAACACAAGACTTGGACAACAGCTAAGATGTTGTAATTGCATTTTCAGTCAATCTGGATTACATTGTAATGGAGATGAGAAGGTGTTTTCTTTTAAAAAGCAAAGCTTGAATGTACAGGTTTAATGTAAAAATTACCAATTTTCTTTATTTAAAAGGTTTCTAAAGTTTCACCGTCATTTTTAATATACTAAAATAGCTGTAAATAAATAATTGTTAACAAGACTGACCTGCAGGCAATGGTGTGGGTTTTTTTATTGAAACCAACATCACTGACAAAGCTGGATAGGCTCCAATCGGAAGACTCAATCAAATGATCTTTGTGAAGGAGTTTGATTTTGTAACCATTAGTTAGTGCAGTTACATCTTTGTCCCATGATGGTCACTTATTAAAATCTCTTCTGGTCTTTAGCATTGTTAGTATTTCAGTTATAAAAGGGCTGTTTTCTTGTACTGCTGGCCTGGAAGGTCTGTGTGAGTTTAATACAATACTTTTCCACATGGTTTAATGCAAAATCCACCATCTAAAATTCCAATATTTTATTTCTCTTTTTCTCTTATAATTAAAAAAAAAACCTTTTGAAAATCACTGTTAGGAGACTGTAGAGCAAGTGTAAAGTGGATCAGGAAAAGTCACTGTGTGGAGAGTTTTTCCACTGAGTTCAGTCATACACGTACTGAGGGAAAGAACTGACTTAGATCTGGCCAGTAAACTGACTGGTTCTAATATCTCTGATGTATGTAATCCACCTGATGGCATGAAATGTTGACAATTTTATGAAGATTTCTATAAGGAGTTATCAAGATGTGCAGCAATAGTGGTTTTTTGTTTATTTTGCTTTTAATACAAAATTAGTTTATTCTGATTTTTTTTTTTTCTTCTGTATTTTTGCCAGAGGATTCATTTTCTAACTAAATGTAGTTCTGTTATACTACTTGTGTAGTAGTAGGTAGTGTAATTCCTGAGCACCTAGCTTTCAAAAGCCAGTGATGCTTTCAAAAGTCTGCAAGGCTTTCAAAAGCCAGAGAGGTTAATTTAGTTTAAATCCATAAAGTTTTATACCTTCATTGTTTTGCATACATTTCTAAGTTCAGTTTTACCCAGTGCTGTCTTTGAGAGAGTAAGGACATGGAATATGATATATTTAATTTTTCATTGCTTTTGGATGGGAGTAAGACACTTACAGCTTGGAAGCAGTTCATTAATTTCATGTGGCTTGCAGCCTGGAAGAAAGTGGGAACAAGATATTGTATTAATGTGGCAAAAAGTAACGCCAATTGTACTTGTTATTATTGATAACAATAACTCATGTCTTTGTATAGGCTGTAAATACTTGAATATCTTATATAGACAGGAGGTAAAAATTCTTTGCTGTATTTTTAAGAAGACAAAAAAGTCTTTTGGTTTTTGCTTCACAGCTTAAGTTTCATCTTGATAAAAGTTTTTTTGCCACAGAACAAGATTTTTTTAGCTTAGCAATAACTTTACTGTTGTCTGGTCTTCTTTCTGAGATAGGATCTCTTCACTGTTGAGTATTTTCTTATATAAAGAATATAAACCCATGCCTGACTGTGGAGGGCAGGAGTGCAGCTATAGCATGCACCATGAATTTATACACATATACATGGCCATTTCAAACTGTCAAAATTCCCATTAAGTTGGTGGGTCCCATTTGTAACAGGGAACTGATAGATTATTTTTCTGAAATTTTGGTATTACTTATGTTAGGATTCATAAATTACTGTGTTAGAGGTAGAGAAGCCTTTGAGCTGAGTGTGAGCATCATTTTTCTTAGCCAAGAAGAAACTGCACCCAAACACATTTGGACAAAATGTGACTTGGTCTGCACTGCCGCTTATCTTGTAAAAATTATCCTATTGGAGCTAATATTAACTTTGTATATGTTAGCAGGTACCTCCTGAAAAACAGTTTTGGGTTTTTTTCTTCAGTTTCAGACATTACTTGAGATAAATACAATACTGTCTTTAAGCAAAATTTCTATAAAGTTTGACAGTTCAGAACTGATATCAGAGTACCATTAGATTATGTCATTTTACTTTTTCAGGTTAATGACAGGTTTTGCTATTGGTCTGTATGTTTCTGAATTTGTGATTTCATGGAGACAGACTGTTTTTCTTTCAGTGGAATTAGATCATTGTCCCCATTCTGGATGCTGTGGGACTTTGCCAGAATATGTCAGTTATTTGCTCTTTCTGTGACTTCAAATACTGTCTGAGTAATAATCTGACTTTGTTTACCAGCATCCTTGAATAGGTGATAGAACTCTTTGGAGAGACTTAAATTTCCAGAAGATTTTATTTATTTTTCTTTCTGCTTATATTATGTACTTCATAAGCGCACAATCTGAAATGTTTTGAGAGGGGTTTTAATAATCATCATTCTCATTAATGTGCCTGGTGCTGTGCCCAAAACTAATCTTAATTGGTGCACTTCAGAAGATGTGAACTAATTGGAAAGAGTCCAGAGCAAACCAACAGATTTTATCAGACATCTAGAAAATGTGATCTACAAGGAAAGACTGAGTTTGTTTAGGTTGTTTAGCACAACGAAAGAGAAAACAGAGAGTCTTTTCAGGGTAGTTATTCTTTGATGATAATTTGACCTACTCTTAGGGGGGTGAACTATGCATTATTGATAAGATTATTTGGGAAATAAATCTTTTAAAAATAATTTTCTGATGGAAATGCTGGGCTAGGACTTGAGAAATATGTGTTCAGTTCTGTCTCTTTTGCCAAAGTGGCCTTGGGAAATCACTCTGTGCTTTGATCCAGCAGCACTAACGTGTTAATATTTTTCCACTCTGTGTTGTTTATAGGGCTTAAACCAATTAGGACTTTGGCACTGAAAACAGAACTCTGGCATGCTTGGAGCTTTTGATTCTAAAACTGCTCCAAGCAAGCCTCGTTCAGCCTCTGACTCTTCAAAATGTCTAAATTCACCTGTCATTTGAGTTCAAAATTTTCCAGTCAGTTTGCTGCATTTCTGTCTGTCGTTTGCCCAGCTTTGTCTCAGTCTGAACAAGCTGTGACTAAGTCTTGCTTAAACTCACTTAGAAGCAGGAACTGGTGCAACTCCAAGTTATTTCCTGTCATGCAGAATCACTCTGTACATCTGCAAGAAGTCTAGAGACCGAAAATCCATTGGTTTAGGGCCCACTTTCATCTGGTTTCCAGTGTCTCAGACTTGCAAGTTCATGCCTTAAAATTATGCTGGTTAGGACATTTCATTGACCTGGGCAGTTCAGCAGGCAGCCAAAACTATTTTGGCTCTCTCACTGTTGGCTGTAGATAAAGAAGTGGTTCTGGAAGCACGAGACCAACCCCAAGATCTCCCTGCTGGGGGATTTAATTGATAAGTTAATGTAGTTTTTGGCATCTATACCTAGGAGCAGCCTCCTGTTCCTGCATTGGATAGCCTTTTTATGCTCCTGAAAAGTATAGCTGTGCTCTGTGCTTAGCGTTCAGTGTTGATCAGCAATATTATGTTTCTGCTCAGCGTGAAGGATCCATTTTGAGTTGCTTAAGCTGTCCAGACAGTGCACGTTAACATCAGGGCACCCTGTGAAGTGGCCATGTACCTGGCAGTCTTCCAGTTTTCAGTTGTTAGATTGTGTACCCTGACGTGGGTGCAGGGACTCATTATCTTGATTAAGACCTATAGGCATTGTAATATGAGTTAAAACGTACCTACATACCTACCTACCTCACCTATTTTGTAAGTAAAATCAAGGAGTAGAACATATTTGAAAGCGTCTGCATTTTAATTGCTATCACTTCATTAGAATACAAGTGAGTATTGTTTGGTAAATATGTTTTGTCTGCAGCATTTCAGAGGCTCGTTATTCATACGTACCTATATTACCACTTTTATTCCCTAAGAGCATGCCTAACTAGAGGAAAAAATGTTGCAGTAGTTTAAACCTGTTAGGCAGAGAGCTGGGTCAAGTTTGTCCTCTATCATTCTCTTCATATGGTACATTCCCCATATTAATCAATCTCAACATTTAAACAAAAGCAGCAGCTGGCTAAAACTGAACCTAACCACGATTAACGTGATGCTGATTATGGTTGTACATGAATGGATCCTGTACCTCCTTGGTTGTTGTTGCTACTTTAAACTCCTGTTCCCACCCTTCCCAGTGGGTATAGCCATAGTTATAACTAACTGCAGCGTTAAGGGTTTTGCTTAAAAATACACTGGAATATGAAACCATATGTGTGTATTTCACACCCAAAAATAAGGATCACTGTATTGTTCTGAGCTGCCATTTACAAAATTTAATTGTCTGTTAGTTCTTACAAAATGGCAATTCACTGCCTGTCCTGCTGCTAAGACACCACAGAAATATAGTTTGCCCAGTGATCTGTACCGTTTAACTCTCCTGTAGGGGCAAATCCTGTCTGATACCATTCAATGTGTGGTATTTAAGAACAATATGGCACTTCCCATAGTAGTGATTTTCTTTGGGAGTTGGAAGTCCTGGCTGTCAGTACAGGGGTTTCTGAGATTAATCATGTATGCAGTTCCTTAAGAAGACAGCAAACTTCTTTTTTCATTCTTGAGATCATTAGAGCAGCATAAGGACTACTTAGTGTAATTCCAGTCAATAATGGCCATTAGTGAACCACTCTTCCCACCTTCAGTTGGCTTTGTGCTTGAATTTGCACTGGTTTCATAACCCTAGAGTTTAAATATCGCACTCCTGAACATGCATATGCCATCCATGAAGTTGTTCCAGTGGATATAGAATACGGCAGCTTGCATCCTAAGTAATAATTTTAAGAAAGAACTTTCTAGTTTCTTGCTCTCCTGTTTGCTATCCAGTTTTCCTGCTAGGTCTCAAATCCAGTTCAGGGTTGTAGAGTTCACAGTACTCTGAGTTCTTGAGTGAATGTTGGCAATCTGGTTTAGTAATTTAATTATTTATTTATTTTAATTTAGTTCCAAGAAATGTGGAGCTGCCCACTTCAAGGATAAGACTGGACAGCTAGATGGAATGTTTGTTCAAGGTCCAGCCCACACCTCTTGAAGACTTGTGCAATGAAACATTTGATTTGCTGAGAGACACTTAGACAAAATAGCATTTAGTGCACAAGTGATTAGAACGAGTAGGTCTGATTGGAAACGGCGGCATTTTGATCAGTGCGTTAATACTTTTGGCAAGGGTTTGTTTTAATGCGAAACTTGGCTTGTGCTTTGGTAAGGATAAAGTCCTGAGAGATTAAGATAAACTACAAACTATAACTTATTTGCCATGATTCAATAGCAAGGGCTGATGTAAAACCATAGGAGGAAAAAGCTACACTGGTATGATTGCGTGAGACTGACAGCAATTGTTTCATGGTGGAGGTTGTGAAGTGTTACTGCTATTTTTAAGAGAAAAACATTAAAGCTCACACCTTTAAATTACAGGCTCTGTATTGGAATCGTAGAAAAAAGGCTTTGATATGTAAGTCGTGGCATGATTTTATGCAGTCACTTTTACTAGCATGCTTTAATAGCAGCGGCTTTCACTGGTTTCAGTGGCTTTCACTGGTTTCTGCATTCTTATATTAAGCAAAATGAGGAGGATTCGTGTGGCTGGCTCCCAATATACTAAATTGGTCTGTTTAATTAGTCAGATGGTCAAACCTCTGAACCCAAACTGAAATGCACCTACTCAGAAGCAGTCTAATTGTAGATCAGGAAGACCACAGAGGGAAGTAGTGATAACAGCATTGGCAGAACTTCTCAGTTATTGTCTCCTGCCAGCCAGGAGTGGTAAAGAAATGTGCTCAAAGAACTTGATAGCATCAGCCATCAACACTAATGCGCTACGGGTTCTAAGAAAATGTTATCTTTTCCAGTCAGCTGCTCAGTGCTCTGTGACCTGTGCTGGGCACAGTGACCATGCTGGGTAACTGCCTAACACAATAGTTCTCAGCACCCTGGCTGCTGCACGGTGCAGCAGTCTGCCCCACTGGGCAGCTCTAGGGACAGCTTCAGGGTTTCCTCATAAACCTTGTGCATACAGCTGACACGAACACAGCAACATAGTCACCCCGGGGATTTTAACCCTGCTCCCACTGAATTCAGTAGGAGTATTGTAATTTTCTTCTGTAAGAGTAGACTAGTGGGCTATTACCTGCAGTAGCTTTTACTGTATGTATTTATATGCTTTTGCTAAACCATTTGTTAATTTTTTGTGCCGTAAAATGATTTTATAACATATTGTTTAGAGTAATTTGGAATTTGTTTGTGGTTTTCATACATCTATGAAAGTCATAATATTTGCTATAAATAAACTTCATCTGTTTTATTTTGGCTCCTTTGGCTTCTGCACATTTGTAACAGTGTTAGTACTCCCTCTTCATGTAACAGATGATAGATAAAACACTTGGGTTTTGTAACAGTAATGATGGTTCAATTCTATCTTTTGCTAATATATTTAAATTTCATTAAGCCATTTCTGTCAAAGCTCTGGTAGAGGGGGGAGACTTTTCTAAAGAATAATTTCAGCTTTTTGAATTTTTAAAATTTCCTCGCTAAGGGCAGAGAATATGTGGCCTCCTTGTCTTTGTTTCTTGGTTTGTCCAGATAAGGAGCAGCTTTTGTCCCCAGGCTCTGCCACACTCAAGCGTGTTTCGGTTTTTTGGTTAACAGAGGTTGTAAACAACACTGGTGTAGGGCTCAGCTGAACTTTACTGAAGTATTGTGATAGGTATAAAGAATTTTTATGAGCTTAACTTGGGCCTGTAATTATTTGAGGGCTCTCATTTGCCTCTTGTGCTGTATGGTACGAAGAAAATGATCTAAATCAGTTTAGTTGAAAATGGAAAAAGTTTCCTTTACTTTATTTGACTTTAATAAATTTTATTACAAATCTTTCAAATGTTTTAATTGTTCCTTTCATTTTCATGGGAATAAAGTGTTGTGAAGCAACATTTTTTAATTTGTTCTAAATTGATTTACCCAGTGTTGGCTTTCTCAATTTCTAGCCGGTGTTTGACTCAGTAGAAAATTTTGTAGTTGATCATAGAATCATAGAATGGTTTGGGTTGGAAGGGACCTTAAAGATCATCTAGTTCCAACCCCCCCTGCCATGGGCAGGGACACCTTCCACTAGACCAGGTGGCTCAAAGCTGCATCCAGCCTGGCCTTGAGCACTTCCAGGGATGGGGCATCCACAGCTTCCCTGGGTAACCAGTTCCAGGGGCTCATCACCCTCATAGTGAAGAATTTCTTCCTAATACCTAGTTTAAATCTACCTTTTTTCAGTTTAAAGCCACTCCCCCTTGTCCTATCCCTACACACCCTTGTAGAAGGTCCCTCTCCAGCTTTCTTGTAGGCCCCCTTTATGTACTGGAAGGCCACTATAAGGTCTCCCTGGAACCTTCTCTTCTCCAGGCTGAACAACCCCAACTCTCTCAGCCTGCCTTCATAGGAGAGGTTCTCCAGCCCTCTGATCATCTTTGTGACCCTCGTCTGGACTCACTCCAACAGGTTCATGTCATTCTTATGTCGGGGTCCTCAGAGCTGAACACAGCACTCCGGGTGGGGTCTCACAGGAGCAGAATACAGGGGGAGAATTATATGTGTGTATGTATGCACATGCATAAAACAAGACAGAAGTTTAAAAGAACAATGCAGCTCAAAAAGAAAAGCAATTCTTTTATTTTCAATATTATACTAACAAGATAACAAATTTTAGTTTTTGTAGATCGGAAAACAAGAAAATATGGCCATTATCTTGTCAAAGACCGTGCCACTTCTACCTGCTCCTATCTGAGTTGCTGTTACATGTTACAAGTAGCAAGTTAGGACCCGTAATGCACTTCCATAGATTATATTTTTGTTAAGTAATGCTTAAAAGCATTGCCGAATTCCCTGTAACCCTGTGCCTGCACAACAGAACTCGGTGTTTCAGTGACTGTGCTGAAGCTGACAGAGCTTGTAAGACACATAGCAACTTGGGCTGAGTGTGAAAAGGGGCATGAACGACAAAGTTATAAGGTTCTTTGTGCAGAATGACCATTGTCTTCTGTTTCAACAATGTAAAAATTAGTTTCAACTCTTTTTTTTTTTTTATAATGAATAGCCTATACTGTTTTGTATGGTGTTTTCTTCTTAAATTTCACTACTACATGTTGGTATTAAGATAGGAAAAAAATCCAGCAAGCTTTTTGAAATGCCGGTGGCAACAGATTCCACCATGCCCGAGGGTCAGAGCCACCATTGAGTATGTCATTTGATAGCAGACAATAATTGCAAAGACAGAGTAAAAAAAAAAAAAAATTAAACAGAAATTCTGCAATAATCATCTCTTTAGGAGACTGTATTTTTAAATAATTTTTAAGTTAGTTAAATAAGTTCTAAGTTAGTGCTTCAGGCCTATATCTTCCAAGAGACTCAGAACTTTAAAGTTTCATTTTAACAGATGAGTTATGCTATAAAAATGGCACTTGTTAGTAGGCTTGTGACTTATATTTATTGTTGTTATCTGTTGCATGCTTTCAGAGCAATTAGTTTTTCTTCTTTTTATTCCTGGAGAAGCTCCAAACTAATAGAAAATACAGTGTTCATTTTTCTGGCTTGCACAGTAAAATGAGGTTGTCAGTGACTGTGTTCCACATCTGGAATGTTTGCACTAACACTGCCAGCTGAGTTATGTGGGTTGGAATATTTTTGTTTAATTGAAAGTCTCAGTAAATATGGATTCCAAATAGTCAAATGTTTCTCACTGTGTGTCATTGATATGAAAATTTTTACCTGGGTTGTTTGACAGGTTTGTCTTGCTATTTTATGAATCCCATTTCTTATTTTCTCTGTCATTTAGAAGATATCCCAATATATTGAATGATTTGAGATGAGTTTTTGTGTCATGTAAACTGTTTTAACTGCCTGGTAGATATTATTGCCATTTATTACTTCTTTTTTCTGTGATTTATATTACACCATTTCTCCACGCTCTTTGGTAAAGCAATCCAGTTGTTCAGCACATCATTGGACTTTGTCTTACCTCTTGTTTAAACCATTATAATAATCTTCATGCTAACAGCTTTATCATTCTCATGCAATTCCAAATTATGGCAAGCTATTGCCCTATTCACATACTTTGGACCTGCTGTTTTGGTCTGAAGTAGAGCTGCTAAAGAGTTAAATATACTCTGCAACTTAGGTATACTTCCTGAAAACAGAAAGCATCATGTTGTCATGTATGAAAGAAAACTGTTACACAATATTAGCTTTAATATCCATAAATGTACAGAATAGGACAAATATGGTATTGGATTATTTTTCATGTTACTTGAAAGTCATGCTGGAATTGATAGAACCATAATAAGATTCTGCTATTGTCAACTGACTATGAGTCCAGAGCTAGTATTAGAACCACACTCTGACATGATTCATCCTATAAATCTCCAATTCCTAACAGACACAAGTTGTCATTTGTGCAGGAAGAAGGGACTGGGCATGGAAAGTGCTTCAAACACTGCAGTGTGGTCTATCCACAGTTCAGTGCTGCTCAGCTGTTTGCGAGCAGATGGCAAGCATGTCAAGCCCGAGCTATAGCAAATGATGGGAAAGAAAGACTCACAGCTCTCAGAGCTCACCAGAAGCTCATTCCTGGTCCTACTCTTCATTTCTCATTGAAGACACAGGCCAAGGGGCATAGTCAGCATAATCATTCTGAACAAATTTGTCTGGATAAGCTTAGCCATTAAAAAGTGTTAACACAAGTTCCTGTTGTTTGAGAGGTATAAGTAAGAACAAGAAAGGCTCATTGCCTCATGTTCCCCTATCCTACAAGTTGACATTATCATTAAAGAGTTAATGATGCTTATAGTAGTGATTCTGTGGCCGTGACTTCCACTATAAAATCTTGTTAGAGATGATATGTGACCATTTTTATTTTTATTTATATATATTTGTGTGTGTATATATACACACCAGCATGAAGACTGATTTACTAATGAAAGAGTAAGTAAATTATATTATTTATAGAAAAATCTACGTGTCTGAGGACTTCCAGCTTTAAAGTCCTAATTCCTTTCTTAGTCTGTTGCTTCTCTTGCTTATTCTTAAATTGAATATAATCGACGGCTAGTACATCACGTCCTTACTTAGCAAATATCTAGAAAGTTGTTTTGAAAAAAGCATCAATCAACACTGATACTGTCCTTTTCATAGTCAAAAGACCATTTCTGCTGACAACACAGTCATGTAAGCTGCAGTTCCTGCTCATTTCTTTCTGAGCCGACAGTATCCACAGACTGTAGCAATAGCAGCTGCATATCTTCCCTGGCACAGAATGATTTAGGGTGGAGAGCAGATTCTTTCCCCTTCAAATCACTTCAAAAAATTCTTGGCAGAAAGCCAGCTGATTTGTTTTGTTCAGATAGGGAGTTTTGATTTATCAGTATAGAAAAAGTATTCATGCACTGTGCTGAATTGTGTGAATTCAGTTTCTGAGTCCCAAACCAGTTGACTTTGTTATTCTTCTGCTCACAACAAATACTTTTTAATGCAATTACTAATAAACATAGAAAAATGCAGATGTGAGACAATATAGCCCTATTACTTTCTCCATTGCAGTTCGTGAAATAGTTTTGGTATAGTTTTCAATCAGGTGTGAACTGGAAAGCATTGGTCACAGATGAGACTGGGAAATACAAATTAAGAACTTCAAGGTAATAAAAGCAGTGCAAGGAAGCAACTGGACATGTCGAACTGAAATTGCAATCCATAAATCTTACAGTTCAGTTCCTTTTTTTTTATTTTGCTTCTGAATTACTAGATCTACTAAACAAAGAAGCCTCAATATAGAAATAAAATTTGTATTATTTTCTTATACATTTATTTCTTTTTAGTCAATTCTTCTAAAATCTTACTGAATTATTTCTAAAGGAAACTCTATGAATGTATTTTTTAAAAGTAATAATGTAAGATTCTCTGTGATTCACAATAAAGCAAAATATTAAAAATCTTCTCAATTGTCTATTAAATCAGTATGGGATGTTCTAAGATATAACCCTTTGGTTACATTTACAATTTAAAAAGTGTGGGTTTAGCTATAAAAATAGTAAAGCTTTCTAATTTTTATGTATGAATACATGTGCACATGTATATATTATAGAGATATAACTCAGTTCTTAAAACCATGATGTCTGAATGTTTTCCATAATTCTGAGGTGTTGACATCAGATATGTTATTTTTCTGTCTACTCGGCAGGAAATGGATTTTATTTCTGTATCATATTACTGGAGGCATAGTCAGCTGATTAAGATTTGCTGTTGTGCAGCTTGAAACTAAGGAGTCATTCAGAAAATCAAGGTATGGTCTGTTTCACAGATACAAGGACAAATTTTTTGAATGGGGTAGGACAGCAGAATGTTGGTATGGCTTTCAAAATGCTCCCTTTTTCTTCAGCAGACTTAATCTTGTCCTGCTACAATCTGTCTTCAAGTGTTCACTCTATTTTTAGTTACTGATCTTAGCCAGGTCCTCAAATAGCTCAGCGCTGGTGTTGTTTGTGTCTGATGTAAAACTGATACAGACTTGGCTGGTATTTTCATTCATGTTTCATAATCTTCCCTAGTGCATACATGAAGACAGTGTCTTTGGTGTGCTGGCAGGAGATATTTGTATTGCTGTGGAGTAGATCAGACATCCGTTGTTTTGCACTTACTGTGCTCCTCATGTGACCATAAAGGAATAAGTGAAAACATTTTCGTGAAATTAAGTTACTTATTTACGTTTAGCTGCAGAGAAGTGTCACAGTTAGCAAGGTTCAGGAAGCTTTCTTTTGAGATTCCTAAAGGGGAATCTCAGAGTAACCTTAAAGTTTCTCTCTTATTCGTGTATTAAGTTCTTCATACAATCTTGTATGCCATGAAGACTATGAGTGTAAGATAGTAGTGATTTAGTTGGCCCTTTGATAAAACTGTTAATTCAAAACTAAGCCATTAAGAGAAAAAATATGTAAGACCTTGCACGGAGATTTTATTGATCAATTAAGTTAAAATAGGCACAGTGGAGAACAAATCTACCAACAGAAACTATGAATAAAAGCCCATTAATATTTCCTTATAAAGTACTCATATCTCTAATTGGATTACTTTTTCTTACACTGCTGTATATGAGGAGGATCATTAATATAATTTAAAGCATCTTTTAAGGGTTAACTTTTGAAATAAGATTTCTTCTTTTCAATGAAATAATGCATCTCCCCAGGCATTGTAGGATTATAAATTCTCAGATTTAGAAAATTGGAATGTAGTTGTTAATTTTGGTTCTGTGTCTCTGAGAAATGCATTCAGCAATCCATACAATATTCCTGAATTCTTGTTCTTTTAACTTTACATAGGCATAAAATACTCCAAAATGAAACTGGTTGTTGAATGCAAGCATATTCAGCTTTACCTGTGGAAAAGATAAAACAGGTGTTATGATAAAATATTAAAGGCGGCAAATGTGATTTCTATATGGTAGCTTTTCTGATCAAGATTTCTGTGTAACTTTGTAACTATGACTATATTTAGGAGTCTTTTGAATATGAATATAATTGAAATGTCATCTGTGGATTAATTTTGGTAATAGACTAAAGCAACATTACAGGTAAGTAAAGGACAGTGGTGAAACACCTTCTTCAGTAGACTATTCAAAAGAAATGTAATTATATGAGATGGCATTTGGATTGGCTATCAGGGTTGACAGTTTTATAACTAGTCTTCAGAAGAATGTCCTGGGATTTATTTTTTTTGAAAGGTAAATCCTTCCATTTTGATTCAGCCAAATGTTGACAGCCATAGAAATACTGGGTTCTTGAATACAAAGCTGAATGATGCAATACGGTAAAATCAAAAGCCTAGTACCTCATTCTTGTTTTAAATGTTATTCCAAGTGGGTAACTTTCATTTTGATATTTTGAAGTTAGAAGCTCTTACCTCATGTTCAAAAAATGCATCCTCAAGTGTCTTTTCAACAGTGCCACTCCCTACGCCTTCAAACACAGCCTTATATTCCTAAAAGCATAGACAACCACGCAATGGAAATAAGATACTTTTACATTGTGTGCAGCACAGATACCTTACATTACTTTCTTAATTAATTTACATTAAGTAATCTTCCTGTACAGAAGAATTCATGTATAGATTACAATTCTACATAAATCAAAAGTTAAAAGCATATACTCAGCAAAAGAAAGAAAAATCACATTTGTTCTTGTATTTCTTACCATCATTTCCTACAACTTAAAGTAATTTACTGAAGGCACTAAAATAAATTTATTGTAGAATGACACATGACCTTTCACTCCTTTGGACGGAGAGCACTGAACTTCTTGTACAAATAGTATCCATCAGAGCCAGAGCTGTAAATGGAGCCAAAACCCTGAACTCTGATCCTGACATGGCTGCTCGTTTTATTTCCAGCGGTCAGCTGGATTTGCTTTATCTGCGTTATTATTGTATCTAAATCCATTAGTTTGATACATCCTGGAATATTCTGCGCAGATATAATTGACTTAATTTCTTATACGTCAGTTCTGTATAGCTTGCTTCTCTGTGTGTTTGTTTTGGTTTTCCTATGGAGTAGCAGTGCACTATAGGTCTAGTACAATGGTTCCCAATTCATCTAAATGTCCCACCATCACATGAATAGATTTGCTCTGTATCACATTGACATGGTAACACATGCTTCTAATGTTCTGCTTATGCATGGGAACAGATGTGCACCTCCAGCTTTGCTGCTTCTGTGGAAAAAGCAGTAGACCTGGCATCATTTTGTTTGTGTACTTACTTGGAGGTAGATTAAATATTATAGGTAGCCAGAGTACCACAGTTAGTTCATAAAATAAGTATTGCAGTTTGATTCATCCTTAATAACAGCACATTGCATCAGTATTAACAAATTTGATTCTATCAGTGATTTAGAGAAAACTTTTCAGAAGGGCATTTTTATGGTACGCTAGCAGTGAATCAGGTTTGCACTCATCTGTGACATGAATCGTTTGGTCAGCTTGTTTCAAAATGACTTATGCTTTTGCTCCAAAATCTTGGATGCAGCAGCTGTGAAGTGAAACTCAGTTTGGGGAGGATTAATGAAGTAGGAGAAGTTTTATTTAATAGAATGTGATTTGGTCTTATTTAATCATCACTGTAAGAGGAACTTTGTATAGCACTCAGCTAATAATATGTTTTATGTCTTCATATCAAAGGCCTTTGATTCCATATACATCTTTATGGGATCTTTTGCATCTTGGTTGGTTTTTTCCTCTGTCAAAAATGCTTTTAACTTACATGAATACTATTTTAAATTTTGCTGATGTCAAGAGATGTTAAGTTTTTGTACTTTGGCTTTTTGGTTTAAGAAATTTGATTACATACTGCATAGTAATCTGCAACACACTTCACTTGCTCGTAGTCATCTGCAGTGGCCAACAGGTGTAAGCCTTCTGGATACAGTTTTCCGCAGGTTGGATACAGCTTCTCTCGGTCATCTTTACTCAGCTCAGTGCCAAATGAATTAATGGTGATGATAAAGGCACGTCTGTCTGCCTCAAACTTAATATGCAAACCAAAGAATAAAGAGATGTTATTAGAGATATAATTCTAAATTAAAGTGGGGATATCATTTTTTCAGTAAGCTAAACTATGGAAATGTTAAAAAAAAAAGTGGACTTCAGAACGTTAGAAACATACCTTCGTTTAAAAATTGTAAATCCTTATTTGCAAATACTTGTTAAATTTTAACTAGAAAATCAAAGAGTTTTGCAAGCACAGCTTTTACTCTGTGATTTTTGCACTAAAAATATAATCTCTGCTGCTTCCTCATTTCTCTACTTAGTTACCCAGATGTTGACAACAAAACATCTCCTCACACACCCTTCTGAAGTTATGAAATAATACTCTTATAAATATCAATAATACAGGAAAGGAGCAAAAATCAATAGTACTGTTCTGGGGTAACTCCAAGTGCTGTTGAGAGTAAAGGTTGAACGGAAATTCTGAAGGGAAAAAAAAATTCTGAATGCACATATTTTAAACGATAATTTAATAAGGTGGAGGGGGCTGTTTACTTGCCAAGTTAAAGTTTTCAAGTGTTTCAGGTAACAGTTAATTTTTAACACATAGAATCAAAGGCTATATTTCTTTTGCCAGGTTTAGACGTGTGTAGTATCTGTATTTTCCCTGCAGCAGTAGACTGAAAGACATTCTGATATCTGGATCTCAGGTTGTTCTTTTGTACAAGGCAAAATTTCACTTGCCATTCTTACAGTAGGAATTGAAAATGTAATGGTAAATAAAAACAATAGTACTCAATTCTGTCTGATTTAAATCTGTTCTTCTGTTCTGAGATCTAAATTGACTATGGTTTTATTTCTTTCCTTTATTACTTACTTTCATGCTGTAAGAACAGCAGAGCCCTTGCTAATTGCAGGGATTATGCAGTAAAATCTTCCAAGTGAAGCATATACAGTATATGCACATTTTAGGCAGCTTGCAAAATTTCTTATACTGTGAATTTTTTAACTGATTTAAGCAGAATGATACTGTTTTCTGCTGAATAAGACTGCAGTTGCAACACAGTTCTACAACTTTAGCAGTTAAGCATGTATTCATAGATACTACTCCAGTGTATTGGAACACAATGTAACAGGGACCCAGCTGCCCTCTGGCACTGACTTCAGAGTAAGGAAAATGAGTAAACAATAGAAAAATAATGAGAAGAAGAAAAGTGTTCTTGAAAAGATTTCTAGCTAACGAATAACAGGGCCAAATTTCACTTGCCTTATGAATTTGAACAGGCATATCAGCTCTAGTAAAACTGTCTTGGAAGGACAAATGCTGTGGTTTTTTAACTTGTTAAATTCATGTAGAATCTAGCTTAGATTTTTAATATTTTGTTGGAAAAAAAAGCATGCTCAGATGCAATTGCAGCTAATGCTGGCAGGTTTGGGGCCTACTTCTGGTGGCTCTCAGTTTGAGAAAATTTGCAGGATCAGTCCCATCTATACAGACCTCTCAATTCATCAAATTATTGGCACATGAGGTTCTCCATAGTGAGTAAGGCCATGAGGCAGTTTCTTGGTGACTTGGGCCATTTGATTGCTGCAGGTAGAGGTGGAGTTACGGGATGGCCATTTCCTAAGTGCTTTACTTTCCATATGGGAAAGTGAAGTAGCAAGTGTGCTACTTGAGAATTAGCATGGCACCCTAGTAAGAGGCACAGCACCAGCTGCAGTGCAGTCCTGCGGTTTCTTGCCAGATTCAGGGTTAAACGTGCAACATTTATTGTCCATGGTGGAAGACAGATGGTCAGTAATTTTAATGTGGAAGGTGGGCACCGTGGCTGGTGGTCAAGGAGCTGGGGAGCTAAATACCTCAGCCTCATTCTGATAGGGTCAGGTTGGTAGTCTTACATAAAAGGTTACAGAATAAATAGTAAGTATTCTTTTCAATAATTAAGCTTTGGCTTTTTGTGAATTCAACCATTAGCAATCTGCTCTGTGTATGTCTTCAGATTATTAAAATGTTATAGAAAAGGAAATCTTCTACAGAAAATTTTATCCTCCTAGCTGATTGACATTAGATAGGGATTTTAAAGAAGCTTATCATAGACAAACTGTTACCACTGGTATAAAAAGAGTTTTACAACATGCTTAAACTAATGTTGGTAAGTAATCTGCTGTCAACATGAATTTCTAGCTAAAAATGAACTTTCTGAAAAATCTGAGAGAACTGTGGGAAATGTCTTTACCTCTGCCAGCCAATCTCTTGATTTCTATTTTTCAAAAAAAATAGTCAAAAATACATAATTTCTGGTCAATTTAACTTGATTAAGACTATTTTTCTTTAGAATGTAAACTGAAACATTATGACCTGGTTAAATAAAATATGAAATTGCAACCCTTTTGGGACATTGTTTCGTAAGATGTAACTTAGGCTCATTCTTCCTTCAGGGGTGAGCTCTCAGGGTTATTATCTCTCTCCTATAATGCAGACTTCCAGTATGATGTCACCAGAGCTCAGTGAATTTTGTGCAGTTGCCAGGGTGTAAGTTTTGTTTATCCAGAAAAAAACCTTCTGGAAACAAATGGGTGATCTGGCTCTCAAACTCTGCAAAGAATTGTGATAAACCATGTGAAAAAAAATATGAGGCTGAATGCTAAGAACTCAACTTCAGGAATTTCTGCATCTTTTATTATAGTAACAGATATAAAAATATCATTCACTGTGCTGCAGGTATGCTTTAGGCAGGAGGATGTTGGGAATTTTCTCTGGCACAAAAAAAAAATACTAAATTTTTCTGAGTTGAGACAAAAATAAAACCCGGAATGTTGGATTTTTCTGTATGACACTAGTTCCAAAGGTCTCTTAACTCTAAATTTGACCATTTTTAATAGGAGAGTAAACAAATATAATAGTGTCATGTAGCTTGAAGACTACTGATTAGTAAATATACAGTAATACCAGACCTTAGCTATCCCAAATTTTGAACTAGGAGGTGCAAGAATAATCCACTTCTTTAGTTATTCTCAATAATACAGAAAAATGTTAAGGGACAACAGTCTGAGATAGTGCAGCATCTATTCTGTTCTGCCCTCTGTTTTAGAAAAATATTAACTGAGGATAACTCCTCCCTGGTAATGGACTAACTTCTCTAGTCAGGAGGCAAAAGTCACCCTAAAATAAAGTCTTCATTACATCTCAGAAAAACAATTATTCAGATGAGAAGCAAACATTTGTCAGGTAATGCAAATGGAGAGAGAAGGAACAGGAAAAACAAAGTAACCTAATTTTGAAAACATTGTGGAGGACTTTCATGTACAAAGAGTGATTTTTTCTTACCTCAAGAATAGGTCTCATTATTTCTGCTGTAGTACCGCCTTGTTTTTCACAAAACTTATAAAACGCCTCAAGATAAGACTACATGAAAGAAGAAGAGAAATATTTTAAATGCTACTTAAGACCTGGACCAGCACAACACATGGTCATGAACCTAATTTTTAAACACTTCCATTAACTTTGATAATTCTACCTATGAATTTAAATTCAAGTGTGTGCTTAATTACTTTACTGGAGTGAAAGCTGAAATATTAAAATGCAAATGTCTTGTTATTAAAATATGGGTGCATTCATTTTCAAAAATTGTTATAGGACACATACTATGTTTTCTTTCCACACTAAAGAAGGAACTTCCTGAGTTCCATTGAGCTTCCACTGCATAAGCAGACGGCTGAAGGAAATTCTGCATTTATAGTGTGGAGGAGGGGATTTGGGAATATGCCATGGCTGTTGGGCCAGCACTATGAGGCTACAAAACCTAATCCCTACGGCTCTACCCTAAACCCTGGATTAGGACAGAACAGCAGACAAAGCTTCTGTAATTCTGGTCTGCAGAGCCCTCTGGTCTATTAAGGATTCTGGCCTTCAAACCCATTTCAAAATATCTGTGCAGAAAGGACCCTAAATATCTGAGAGATGCAGTTCCCCCTGCTTCTCTATCCCCTGAAATACTGTCTTAGGGAACATTTATACTACCAAAATGCATTTGCTACAACTTCACGCAATCTTGTTAAAAGAAGCTGTCCCTAACAATGCAATTAAGTGAATTTTAAGTAGAGACATCTCAAGGGGGATCTGCTGCATGGGATTATGCATTAGGTTCTGTATATTGCTCTCTGGTAATAGAACTGCAACATAATTGATCACACTGACAGCTGAAGCAGAGGAGAAATTATTTATTAATAATTTAAAAGTGTTTACAAAATGATCCCCCTGGTACTTCGAAGAGAACAAACAAACAAACAAACAGAAAAGATTTAATAAGTGTAAATATGGTCATCCACACAGGATATAAAAATCAAATCTGTATGTTATCAAATGGAAAAAGAGTATCTAATTTAGCACTACTGTGATATAATTAAAATACTTGGGCATAACTGATGTTGTTTTGAGTGAGAGGAAGTAGCAGAAGATTTAAGAATCAAATATTGGCTTTGGAATTTAAAAATATCATTTGTAAGGCAAACACAAGATTTTTTTTCTTTCCCTTAGTATAATCAGACCACTGTAAGAATACTTCCTGCAGTCTGGGGCATCCACTGTGAAAGAAAGATAACAAAGAATTTGGAGAAAATGTGCCAAGAAGAACCATTAACAGAATGAAATACATATAGCCTTTAAAGAGACCGTCCTAAGAGTATTGACCTGGGTGCTAATATTTATGAAGTACTTTGAAAATGCGAGGCACATTAGATGCATATCCTCACAGCAGTGTGCTGTAGCAATGCTACAGATAATTTCAAAAGGAAGAAAATTATACAAAACCCTTAAGTAAAAAGAAATGGTAGCTAGACTCAAAGCAATTAGACCTTTCCAAATCACATCTAGTTTTTATTTTAAAAAAAGAAATGTTAGCCAAAAGCCTGTCTAGGCTCACTTAGGAGCTAACAGTTCTGTGGCATTTGGTGGATAACTGAGTTATTCATAAACAAATGGATCTGGGTTTTAGCCTGACATATAAAGCATTTTCATTAATGAGATATTGAATTAGAATTCGGATACAGACCTAAAATTTGAAAACTCTCCAAACAGTGGAGTGGAAATGAAAGGAGCTGGATTTGATTCCTGGACTTGTCATCAACCAGGTGACCTTAGACAGCTTGCTTTATCTCACCATGCTTCTGTTTCCCCATCCATAAAACAGGGTTAATGACGCTGACCTCCTTTTCTGAGACACTTTGAAAAACCCCAAGTATAATCATTATGTTGCAAGAACTTGCCTTGTACAGTTTGTTGCGCATTATTTCGATGTTCATTTCATCCAGGTCATTTTCAGACAAGCAGTCTTGAAAGAAAGCAGCTGAAAGCAGAGTTTATTATATTGCAGTATAAATCTACATGCTGATAATACGCATCTCTTGTCCATGGCCATTTACCTGTGTGTGAGCAAGGATCTGAGGTTTCTGTTGTACAAGAAAGAGTGATATAACAGAGAAGAGAAATCCTCTTGATTTCCCCCTTATCCTCCTACTCCCTCCTTTTTAATGAGAATCTGCTGTGAGGGGAATCAATCAGTGCCACAGCCAGAGTCCACATCTCCAGAGGGAATCAGATGGGAAATGCTAATGAAAGCCCTAATCTTCTCTGAAGTATATGATTTGGGCATTAGGGAGATTTTCTAGTGAGGAAAGATAATTTTTGTCTTAAATCATGCAGATATTCCACAACTGTTAAGGAGAATTCTCTTTCCTATCTTCCCTCTTCCTCTTTGGGTAAGTCTGTAGCAGAAGAAAGGCACCAGATTGCAACTAGTGAGGAGCACAAGCTTTGACCTTGGCCATCTGTGCTTCCAGGTCCTCTGCGGAACTGGCTAAAGAGCAAGCAGGGAAGGGACACAGAGGCAGAGAATGAAGTTCATGTGTGCATCTGGACCACTTAAAAATACCATATTCATAACCAACAAAAGTATGCCAAACCCTCGCTGTTCCTAAGCTATGCCAGTGGGACAGACCAGTGCTGCGTGACAGAGTTGTCTCAAACAGTGGCAATGGAAGATGGTGTCTGGAGAGCGTATGTGAGCCTGGCTGTGTTTCGTGGTCTTCTGCCTTCCCACTCTTCCAGCATCCAGATTTTGGATGAAGCACATCAGAGGGTGTAGCCCTGACAGTTCCCTTCAGTATCTATCAGTAGATCCATTTCCCGTGGATTTGTCCCATCATTTTAAAGATCTGATACCATCTGCTTTTACAAACTTGTTTAGCGAGAAAATTTCCAGAAATTTCCTGCCAGCGTATAAAAAGACTGCTTTATTTTACCTGTTCTAAAACTAGTTTTCTGCTGGGATTTGGTCTTCTGAAGGATTTGGTAAGCAACAGTTTGTAGCTCACGGTGGACAAACCACTGCCCTCAGGACTTTGTAAACATTGTCCGTGTCTCTCTTCGGCGTTGTCCTCTCCTAACTGGAGTCCAGCGTTTTTTGTCTGCGCATGGCAGCGGTGTCCCCTTGTTCATCTTAGCTCTCCTGCTCTGCGCCTTCTCTGATTTCACTGTACGGGCTGTCGGTGCCGGGGCGCTGGCAGGGGGCTGCATGGCGGCCGCTGTGAGGAGAGGCCAGGGCTGCCCC
>JAVJGI010000040.1:33396593-33442370 GCA_035590275.1 Ibycter americanus
TTTTTGTGGCCCTCTTCTGGACCCACTCCAACAGGTCCATGTCTTTCCTGTACTAAGGACTGCAGAGCTGGACACAGGACTCCAGGTGGGGTCTCACCAGAGCAGAGTAAAGGGGCAGAATCACTTCCCTCAACCTGCTGCCCACACTTCTTTTGATGCAGCCCAGGGCACAGTTGGCTTTCTGGACTGCGAGCACCCATTGCGGCTCATGTCCAGATTTTCATCCACCAGTAACCCCAAGTCCTTCTCCGCGGGGCTGATTACAATCCCTTAATGCCCCAGCCTGCTGTCCCAATGCCAGGGGTTGTCCTAACCCAGGTGCAGGACCTTGCACTTGGCCTTGTTGAACCTCATGAGGTTCACATGGGCCCACTTGTCCAGGTCCCTCTGGATGGCATCCCATCCCACAGGTGTGTCAGCTGCACCACTCAGCTTGGTGTCATCTGCAAACTTGCTGAGGGTGCACTCAGTCCCGCTCTGTATGTCATTGATGAAGATATTAAAGAGTACTGGTCCCAACACAGACCCCTGGGAGACACCACTTGCCACTGATCTCCATCTGGACATTGAGCCATTGATCACTACTCTCTGGGTGTGACAATCCAGCCAATTCCTTATCCACCAAATGGTCCATCCATCAAATACATGTCAAATCACATCAACATACTCTTGTATAGGACAGCCTTGCTCAGCTAGTGCTCTGGAACTGTTAGCATTTCTCTAGATCTTCCTGCAACAGAATGAACTTATACTACCGGTGTAAACTAATTGCTTCTTAAAATTATATAGATGATCACAAACCTGTTGACAAAAGAATGCAGAGGTAATTGGTCTTTCAATGGTCAGAGCCCAATACTAGGAAACCGTCATAGTTTCAGTACAGGCTTCCATGTAGAAAGAAGAAAGAGCATCTAGATTTGAAAAAAGAAACCTACTTATTTCAAGAAAGAGAGAAAGGTAAGCAAGATTATGAGACAAATAAAAATGCAGAATTGTGCCCAGAAATGAGCCTAAATATGTAAGACCAACTTTTAATCACTAATATTTTCATATCACATCTACATTTCCTGTGAAAAATTATCATTTTACTTTCTCTTTTTATTGCAAAGAGGGCAAAAATAATATGGGATTAAATAATACTACCTCCTTACATGCAAGGAGCTGAATTCCAGCTTTCCTCAATTCCTTTTTCAGACAAGCTACTTACATCTGCCTTGAGTCATACTGGTAAATGCATTTCAAACACAGTGGTTTTCAGGAGTTTAATACCTAAAGAAGACTGCAAAACCTAAGTACCAGCCCCAGGTATTGGCCATTCTGAAGTGTGTTTAATCCATCATGAGATGAACAGAAACCAAAACTGCTGATTGGGAGTAGTTTGACAAGACTGTTACCTTCCTCAGTTCTCTGATTGACGGAGTGGCTTCAGAAACCATGCCCTAACATAAGGCATGAAAAATATTAGCTCCACCTGGCTCTCAATAGCTATGGAGGAAATACTATGCCCAGAAATACTGGATTTATGACCTTGTCAGTTCCACAGTCTACTTTACAGAAGTATTTCTTACTGTTTTAATAAATGCCAGCATGAATATTATATGTAAGACACATCTCATGGCCTGAGCCAAAACAATGGAGATAATAGTCATCCACAAGCTCCAATACTATATAAGATCAATCAGGAATTTCATAATCAGAGTTCACACCATGGCAGAGTTTAGTGCAGCTCAGAGACTGCTCTGCTGGTCTTAAATTGTAGTCTTCTCTTTGCTGTTGGCATAAATAAGACCTGAGGACTAACAGAGTCAGACACTTGTACTAGTAACATGACGTGATGACCTGGCAGGAGTAGGGGCCTGAGCATTACAGGGGCCTCAGACATTCCTGTTCACCAAAACTTTTTATGATGGTAGCTGCTGCTTTTCTCAGGTGCTCTTGGAGACCTACACAATACCCTGGGCTTTTCAGCATGTCCGCAAGATCCCTAGGAAGGAAAATTCCTGTATTTCATCTGTCAGTATTATTGCTATCCATCTGCATTGCTTATTTCCTCATACAATTATATGCAGGGAAATCATATGTAGGAAATGTATGACTTTCAATAATGTGATTTTAAATCACGTGATTAGACCTACAATTGAACCACAACCAAACACAATTAACAGTATGTTAAAAGGGAATTAATGCGCAGAAGGAGACTAATTTAATGAATGCAGTTAAGACAGGAATGATGCTGATCAGAAAGGAGGAGTATTAGGGGAATTTGAACAAAGCATTAACCTGGGCTCTTGGTATCAAGCACATGATGTCTTCTCTGACGCCTCACTTTATTAGCCAACTATGCCCAGTTTCTCAGTCACACTGTTACTTCAGCCACCGCGTGCTGGTGTGACATGACTCTGGCAAGTTAAGTGAACTTATTTCAGTGATGTTGGTGGGAGCAGAGCTGGGCTGCTTGTCCTCCTGTGACCTACTCTTCTAGAGAGCAGTAGTCTTTCCATCACACAAGGAAGCAATGAAAGAATAAAGCACTGAATTTACACCACCCCACCCCACACACCCCCCCACTCTGCCCCATATTCTACTTCAAAGACTGTCAGCAGGGTTCCTCTGGGGATCCCATTCCCCTGAAACAGATGATGACATAGGGCCAAACTAGTAGCATGCCATGTTGCAGGTGTTTCAACCGGTGTTGCATCCCGCAAGGTAACTCCATGGAAATTATAATTAAAACAAGCCCAAAAGGATGTCTAAGTTAAGCTGAAGGCCTCTTCTCCTCTCTGTGTGGCCCTGATCTGAGAGGACGCAGTGGTAACGTAAGTCAATTAACATCCTTTGTTTTTTCTTTCCCTCTCACTGTTATACTTTGTGATTATCAAGCAGATGTATAGCATTAACCTACAGTTTTTCTTGTGGTTCTTCTGTACTGACATTATGGTTTCCCCTCTAGAGATACCAAAACCACTTTGAAATTAAAAGATACTTTTGATTCTATTTATAGGTTGCTTGGGGTGGTTTTGATTTTGTTTCTGCTCGTTTGTTTTAGCATATTTGTAATATTTTTAGCTTAGGCCAGTTTTGTGGTGTGGTGCTATGCCACAGAATGCAGAATGGGGTAAATTTATTACCTTTTAATGTAAAC
This sequence comes from Ibycter americanus, assembly GCA_035590275.1. Lineage (NCBI taxonomy): Eukaryota > Metazoa > Chordata > Aves > Falconiformes > Falconidae > Ibycter > Ibycter americanus. The sequence goes on from JAVJGI010000040.1 coordinate 33,399,736, forward strand.
ACATGAACTGAGGGCACTATTGGACAAGCACAATAGTACTACCGTACAAATCCACATGCTGGATGTTCTAATTGGAAACAAAATACAATGTATGCATAAAGCTCCATTTTTTACTTTGGAAGTAAGGGTCTATGGGTTTGGTGCACTGTACACTCATAGTGCAAGTTTAATATCACAGCATCTTTCCTATATGTGCAGAGAGATAAATGTATTTAGTCTCATGTACAAATCCAATACTTCTCCTATTTTCATTACAAATAATACATTTGGTAGATAACTGGTGAGAATCTCTTAGCAGTCTAACAGAAGTAGAAAATGTTACAACAGAAAAGGAGATGTAGCTGAACAGAGGAAAAAGGGAAGTGATAGTGGGTAGTAGAGATGTGCTTGTAGGCGGCTTGATGAAGGCTGCTGCTTCTGTGCTGAAATAATTTGCATTCTAAAATTGAATGAACATTAGAAAGAAGGTTCAAAAATAAAAATGTCATTGTTCTTTCTACTATAAAAGGATTTTATCTCTCTATTGTGATCTGTACATCAGTTCTGTGCTCTTAGTAATGTTTAAGGTTTATATATCTCAGAAATGTTTGAAAACTACTTCCTTGTAGTTGTAGATGTAAATAACTTTCTTACAGCATGACTTAAAATTTAGATAGGTTTTCTTACTATTCTTAATATGAACAAGTATTCTTCTGGGTAGGATGAGGGAAATCCTTTTTTCTTGTATGTTTTTAAAAAAAATTTATACCTGTATATTTTCAGGTCATTCAAAAGTAACCAGGATTTTATGTTGTGGATTTTTTTTCCTTCATGGAGCCTTTGATGACATCATTTATTGAGCTTCTCTACAGAGACAAGTGAAGAGTTTAATGATTCCATCATTCTGTCCTTTGTGTCTTTTATAGATGTTTGAAGCTCTATTAGCTTTTTCTGAAGTCTGTATATTCATGGAGCAGGACTTTTTGACTCAAACAATTAAATACAGTATCAAGAGTGTCTGTGCAGTCTTTAAGATGCATAGATCACAACTGCTGGTACAAGTAGGCTTGAGAAACTGTTCATTTTGTCCAGCTGACATAAGGTATAGGTTTCAGTTCTCAGAGTAACACACGTGCACTGTGTGTCAAACCTGCCACTGCATGAAACGGAGAGCTGATAAAGTTCTCCAGCTTGTCAACTGAAGCAGGTACATGCACTTGGTCGGTTGAATAGTCTCTAGATCCCATTGACTGTACTGACAATCTCTTCTTTAACCATGAGAGGAACTTTATCCTGCTGACAGATAAATACGTACATCAATCTATTCAAATGTTGTTTTAATCTGCAAGATGAATGGCAAGTAACCTTCCCAGACTTATGTTGTTATTATATTAACAGTTTAGACAGCCTGAAAACTCCATTGTATATGGAAATCAACAGGTTCTACGCTGCTCATTTCCCAAAATCCATTACTGCATACACAAAGCAACCAATGCTTAAAAGAGAGTAATCTTATTATTTTTCCTTGATCCTTTTTCAAATTAATCTAATATACTGCATGTTATAGAAATTATTTCAGTGTACAATCATGGCTTTTGTTTTGGGGTCAGGGAAAGAAGCTTTATGTTCCTTTAGAAATGTGATTTTTTTCTGTTGCACTTCTTTCCTGCCAAGTGTCTAGAGGTACGTCTCATGATTCTTTGTACAAGTCTGTCTTCATCTGGCTGTGACCAGTCAAGGCCACAGAAAGCTGTTTTGGAAACTAGTGTGTGTTCTCTCTATTACTGTGGCAAAGTCACCTTGAAAAAAGCTTTTTTTTTTTTTTTTTTTTTTTTTTTCAGCTTGAGAGTAGTTCAGTTTTATCTCTGTGAAGTCTAGTTTTCTCTTCCTGGTAAGTAGAATGTCCCCCACTGCCCTAAAACACATAAAGTAATAAAGTACTAAAATTATCTTTTACAGAGAAACTCAGAGCAAAAAGGTACACTTTTAATAAGATTTTGGGAACTATATTATCCAGCTGAATTGATATGAAATGTCCATACTTGAACAGTTCTATAGTGTGGTTAAAATCTACGAGAATGTTACCAGTGTCCATAGGAACTCTATGGATGAGGTTTCCAAACCTTATCAGTAAACTAGAAAATCCCATCATCTGGGTTGCTTTGCAAATCACAGTCTGTACAATCCTAGGGTAATTTCTATGGAAAGATATTAAATTAGATATGAGAACAGTCCTTCAAAAGACATCAGGGTTATCTCTGGTTTTAAGATAAGCTCTCAATACTTCAGTCTTTTACCTTCCTTCTTCAAAGGTCTAAGCAACAGTATTTCTTCCTAAATAAAATAAACCAGCAGACTTACCTTCTAGTGTCTCGCACTGTGCTAAATTGACATAGTCCGCACTTGTCAAGATCCCAGCTTTGAACCCTCGGACCAGACCCTCCAAGTAGCCATGGTCCACATTGAAGTAAAACTCTGAGTATCCCAGCATGGAGAAAAGAAGACTTAATCTCTCTGCTGGATACCTGATGGTACTGAATATCTGCCACCAACTGTTTTCCTCCTCTTTGGAAGGAGTGACAAATAGTCCACTGATTTCCTGCCAGCCTATGATTGTGTTTTACCAACTAGTTTCTTCCTGTTTTTTGCTCCTAGTGTAGTTCCAGTATAGTTGATGCTTACACAAGAGCCAGCCAGCAAATCCAACTCCCTCCTGTTAGAGTCAGAAACTGAACCTATTATTGTTGAAAGAGAAGCCAAAAAGGAAGTATAAGATTTAACCATTGCTTAAAAGAATGCTTTGTACTGATTGGAGAATGAGAAAGCACGTTACAAATCTTGATAACATTTTCACATTTCTAAAAGGTATTGTAAACAGGAAATTATCTGTGAATACCTGCTGAAAAAATATTCCTTCACTGAAATAGTGGGCTGTAGTAGAACATAGCCCATTCAAGGAACTTAGATGTTTTTTTTAGTGTCTCTATATACCTTTTTGTTATTAACATTCTTGATTGTTGAAAATTTTCTGCTGATGATCTCTATCAATATGTATATAAATTACAAGATCCTTCTAATAATTATGGTTAACATTAGATCATGCCCATAGATGAAATGTATTTGAAGGGTTTGACTTTTATTAGCCTTTAAAGCGAGTACCAGAAATGTCCTCAAAACTATAGTTTGTCGAAGTTCCAACTAAAACACTCTGGTTATATTCACTAAGATGTGGAAATAACTCATATTTTTCCCCTGATAAAATAAAGATTATAAAAATAGGAATCTTGATTTCAATACATTTAGAGCCTTTTTAGACCTCCTGATTTTGATTCAATTTAAACTCAAAACTGCTAAATCTGTCAGTGACTTTTATACTGAACTGTTAAGTCTGCTGCCCTTCAGATTTAGGTCCTGTAAAGCTGACAGTTCAAAGTGGCTATGCTTCTGTAATCAATGTAAAAAGTCCTTTTTCTCCCTAAATTCACTAGGGTATGCAACACATGTCTGCAGGCTTTGCTGAAAGGAAAAGTCTTACCGCACACTAGGTGATATTTAGATATGTAGTTAACTGGACCTCGATAATGTTGCAATGAGGTGTCTGAAGACTACTGCATGGTTGGGGGGTTAGCACCAGCAACAAAAACTGCAACAGCTGTCTGCCATCCACATCTCAACAATTAGACTCAATTTTCAGTGCTTTGAACATGTTTGGACTATCATGTCAGCTGAAGGCATATGGTGTGGCTTTTCTATTGATCCCTTGCACTGAAATGTGTCTGCAGCAAGAGTTGTGTCTCAGCAGACACAGGGACAAGGCTCTGACTATGAGACTTTCTCCCCTATCCTGGGAGCTGAGAGATTGATGACAGCTCGGTACTCACCAGGTGATTCCTATCTGTACCACCTTGCTTCTGGCACAGCAAGGCTTTGCAGGTCATACAATGAGGCACAAGGTGCCTGGGTGTTCGCTGCCCGAGCAGCCACCCGCTACATCCTCTAGGAAGGTCACTAGCTAGCTAGCCTCTTAGCTAGCTGGCCAAGAAGTTCCAAAGGGCAAGAAGCGGCCACAAGCCACCTGGCAGGCCAGGCTGAGCCAGGGGAGTAATATTAGTGCACCTTGAGGGTCAAATTAAAGTTGTCTCGGGCTGGTTATTACCGTGCCTGTAACCTACTGCAGGGGAAATAATGACAGCATTTAGACATTTAAAAAAATCACATGCTCAGGTGTATAAACTGTAGTTAGCTGAGAGCTCAAATGGTGCCTAGAGTATTGAAGTTTGCTTCTTATAAATTAGGCTTACAGTTTTAAATCAATCAGTTCTTAGCATTGCAGAGTTAACCCAGCTAAAGAGGAATGAAAGTGATTAGGCCTATTAGACAATTGAAATAAAACAGCTCCCTCCTATACGAACAATTCGTTTCTGTCTCCCAAGTCTGCATGTCAGTGGTACTCAGAATGTCCTTGTGCAAGAAGTTGTCAGAGTAAGTTTGTTGATGATGTTTCAAAAGCCAGGGAGACTTTTCAGGATATGTGACCACTGTCAGTACTTCCTTACTGACACACAAAGATAACCACTTTTTAACTTAAACCTGCTTGGTTTTGTTGTTGTCATCATTGTTCTAGTGCGTCTCACCCGACAGCCTGTGATACTACTTTTTTCAAGGAAAGGCAGTAATACAAGGGACTCATTATTGTATACACTAAGAGCAATGTTTGTTTTTAACCCACACATCTCTAAAGCGTGCGTTACATAAACAAGTAATGTCTCGCAGCAGCTGAATTCAGGCCTCCCCCAGCTGCAATCACAGCATATCAGAATGTGGCACATATTCACCTGGTGTCAGTCCAAGGTTACGCTGCTGATGAGCATCCAAAACTTCAGGCAGCAGAACCAGGGCAGAAATGGCTTTGCAACAGATCCTAAATTTAGTAAGGTGCAGGGTCATGTGAATACTGCCTGGCAGGTGCAAATACCACCACTGGTGATACTCCAGTGAGAAAGTGCTACCATGAGATCCATAAATACTGCCAGGACTGTCAGTTGAAGTATAATAACTCAGCAAAGTTGTTTCATGAAATATCTGTAATTTTGAATCATTTCAGGAAACTGCAAAATCAGGCTAACGACTTGAGTAATGTTTTCTCTTAAGGGGTAAGGTGTCAGATGATATGATTCAGGTTAACAGACTGCATTCAACAACATTAGAAAATGCTCAGTTCTCTGATTTTTGTTACAACAAAATTGATGAAAGGAGACAGCTTTAGCAACAATTTAGACATGATACATATAATCAGCTAATTACTAAATTTCTATATAAAAATATATATGTTCAGTATCTACTATTGTAATCTATCAATATAATGTTCAATACCTATTGTTCAAATTTCTTATAAGGAGTGGCTAGCACCATATGATTTCTTTAACATTTGTAGTGGGTAAGTTTTTATTAAAAAATTATAGTTCTCTATGTTAATAATTTTATAAAGAGCTGTGAATTGGCTTTAACAAATTACCATGTGAGAAAATACGATACTCTCACCTGTTAAGTTTGGGGAGTGTAAAGGTTGAGATATTTTTAAAATAATTTTTTAGCAGTGAGCTAAACAAATACTGACAGTGTGTTTGGGAGGAGAAGTTAATTCAGGTTAAGCAGAATTAGCAACACAAAGCTGTTCAGATTTAAGAACAGAATTTAACCTTTGATACTAAATTTTTGAGAAACTGTGAAACAAAATGCATATATTAACCACAAGAGGTCATCATAACTCTGCCGTAAACCACCTTGCTTCAGTTTTTTTACCTCCACTGAAAGGAAGAAACTTGGAAAGAAACATGAAAAAAGTTCTGGTGTTTTTTATTTCTTTTCAGCTAATCTAAGGTTAACAATGAGAAAACACATAAACTGATTATTTACTCAGAAGTGACAAACAAAATATTTCTGTTTTACCCAGTATTGCTATATCCACAGATTTTTCTCTAAGCTTCCTCTTTTTTTCTTTTTTTAACAGTGTTGACAGCTCCTAGCCACGAGGTTAGTACTGAAGAACAAATGACAAAGAATCAGCAGAAGAGTGAGTAAGTGGTGTTATAACAGTGGAATGTTGACTAAATCACATTAATTTGAAGTTATTCTTTTTTTCATTAGAAGTACTTGCAGATGCTGTTTTTTTCATCTTGGAATCTCATTTAGAAGTCTATTTATAACAGCTTTAACTGGGCAGATCTTTGCTTAAATTGTGGTTTTGCTTATCCAGAAACAAAATTCACTCAAATCTTGGCTGTGCAATTTCTTACAAAGATTATTAGTGTTATGTGTGCCAGATTCACTGTTATTAGTACGTAGTGCTGCTTCAACATATGGGCGAAACAAATTTCTTCATTTGTGTGTATAATGACTGTTTTTGTGGGAGATTTTTGACCTATCACTGGCTCTATAGTTGCTATCCTGTTAGTGGAAAATGCACCTCCTTTACTCATAAATGAGGAGTGTTTTTAAAAACATAACCTGTTCTTTCAGCTGTTTCCCTCCAACAAAAAAAAAAAAAAAAAAAAAAAAAAAAATTCTTTAGATCAGCTAGGTAAAAATTATGAGCTATACACTATTCAGGTTAAAACTATTTAAATTTTTTAATGTAACTAAATAGTATTTAAACTGATTTAGAGACTTTGGAAATGCGGTGTTTGCAGTGGTGGTTTGTTTTTTTTAACATATCTTTGTACTGGCATTGAAAGGCAATTACATCATAACTCCTTAAATTCTGTAAATTCTGGAATGTTCTGCTGTAAATTTCTGATAGGTGGGGCCCGTTTGTCAAAATCCTTCCAAAAAATGATCTGTTGAAATCCCTCATTTTCTGAAACAATAGTAGGACATTTCTGATTGCAATATGTAAACTGAGATTCAGCCTTTCTGAGGTGTTGAGTACCTGCAACTCTATTAATATGAGTACCAAACACAACTAGATACCACATGGACCCTAGCACTTTAAGCAGCCAGAAGTATGCTAGCACGGGTAGCATAAGTGTAGCTCAACTACAGCTAAGACAATTACATTTCTCCCAGTTGATGAGCTTTGCTGAAGTGCTCCCAGCCATGAAGAAACAGCCCAAATGCAGTTAGATCTGTGACTGCTTAAAAATTAAAATATATGAAATAATATATATTTTTCATAAAATATATGAAAAGGAATTGTGATGGACTATACCTGTATAGACACAATCCAGCTACCGTGCTTTCTAGCTGTTTTTAAAGCATGATGAAGGTGCATTTCCATGGAGATCTTATTGATAGCTAAGCCCTCTTGTGCCAACAAAGATGTACCTAGCTGACACACCCAGTGCAAACCCGCACCCCAGCCAAGTTACACTGTCTTTGCTGAGAGTCTTCACAGCAATTATGCATCCCTAACTTTCCTATCACTTGATTAACTTTTGAATGAATTTACATAAAATATGTCTTTTACTCCTGTTTTTGTTAGAAGTGTTATTTTGATATTGGGTTCCCAAACATCACTCATGTTATGAAATATCAAAGAGCTTCCTTTTTCCCCTCCCTTGCCTTCAAAAGATTATCTAGCAGCTTTGTAGGTCATCAAACCTTTTGGTTTTTTGGTCTTTGTTCAAGGAATTACATGCTAGCATAATAAGAAGGATTTTATCAAGAGACTTAAAGTGGTAAGTCTGTGGAGAGAAGCCAGGAGAAAATCATTATCAGTAGATATAAACCTAAAGAAAGGCAGATTTGAGAGAATTAACAAAGCTCAGGAATACTTTCAGAAGTGAAGCTGAAATTTTACAAAATTTACACACTCACAAAACTGGGCTACTTTGGTGTGAATAATTTGTACTTTTGGGCACTGACATTCACATGAACTTGGCAGACTTCTGCTCAGGACTCAAGTTCCAGCTAATTCTAATGAGGATGGCAGTAATTCAGGTCTTGTGTTTATCTTCAAGGCCCTCAAGCCTTTCTCTGCACAGTGTCAGTTCTTGTTTCTATTATCTTAATTCTTAGTCCTCTTAGGAAGTTTTTATGAATGTGAGCATCATTTGTCTTCCTCATGGATCAGTTATTCACTAACTGTCACAAAACTCACCATCAACAGATAGTATCTTTAGACTCCTTCGGGTATCATGAAGGTTTTATCCTTGATATGTCCTGAAAACAAAATAAGGTTGATAAAACTTTGAGATAAAAAGTACAGACAATTCAATGTGAAGTGCAAGTGGTCCACTAATTCCCCACATTTACAGTTCTCTGCTGTACCAAATCCTCCACTCTGAGGACCGTAACTTGCATGGTTTCCTCCTCATCATATGGATTTCTAACACAGATGCAAATTCTGACAGCTTTTTTTGCTGGTGGACGAATTGGCCATTGATATCTCTTTTTGACCGTCAACTTTATCTACTCCAAAAACGGGCCAGATGTACATCACTGCAAAATGTAGCATTCTGTTGACATGACATTAAGTTGATTATAGCTTACAGAAGGATCCTTTATTTCTTGCTTTATAAACGTAGCATTTCAGCACTGTGAAGCAATGAACGTGGCGGTGAATGTACTGTTATTACCACGTGTATCATACCACACATCTGCTAGCTGTCTTTTTATGGCAGATAATTGCAGACCTCAGAGGAAGACAAAATGGAATTGTGACAATAGATTTTACAGTCCTTTGAAATGGTATTTCGTTGAAGAGTTGAGTTGCAAAATATTAACTTTTGGATGTCATTTAATGCATTATATATGACAAATCTAATTTCAGATAAGGTAGTAAGAGGTATTGTCAAAATTCAAGTGTAAACGCTGAACGTTTGGATAATTACTTTCAATGACATAATGGCCTATGGTGTTTCTGAGCTCCTTCAGTTTTAAACATTGATATAATGAGTTTACTAAATGCAGAACATTCTTACTGTTAGTATGATTTGGTTTTTTCCTCTTGCTAGCTGCCACCACCAGCTATATAAATTCTTATTCTTGAAAATGGATTCCAGAAAACAGGATAAAAACTTAAAGTGTAATATGAATTGGATCTGATTATGAGTTGAGAGAAAAGCTGCAAGTGTGAAGCCTATTAAATATTCAGATCCAGAACGAAAGAGAATAAAATTAGAAGCATTAAATTCTTACTTTCAGCTGTCTTCATGTTATGCTGTCACTTTAAACTTGGTTTCCAATCTACTGGATAGTATCATCTTCCTAACTACACTAGATCCTTGTTAAATAATTATTAAATGGGAAAGAGCAGTTACTTGTTCCAGACATTGAAGAGTGACCTTCTATTATTTCTTCCCTCAGGAAATCTAGGTGGTTGCACCAGCTCTCACAGCGTTTTCTGTTATTTTACATTTTAGAAACAATATGTACAAATATGTACAAATGTACAATGGACAATGCATCATGTAGAAATAATAATGTGCAGAAATTCATTATGAGTCTCTTCACATAGGTTAACAAGGGCTGTGACTTAAGATGTGAAATCCAAAAAGCTTTCCATTAATAGGAGTGACTAGATAGGGTCCAAAATGAATGGTTGTGGGGTTTTTTTTTTTTCATCTTCAGTATGTTATTCAATATGGAACAAACAACACAAAAATTAATTTGAAAATCAACCAGCCCTTCTTGACCTGACTGGAAATGGAGCACCTGGGGAAGAGGAAAAACATCTTTCTGGAGGGCATGGTTGGTTTTCTAGTATTTTAGTTGTTGACTTCCCCACTGCTTAATAAGTGAAGGTGATATAGATATATATTGTTTACAATAAAAAGCACAATTTAAGTAAATTAATATGGGGAAGACACCATTAAAAGGGTTGGCTGTTGTTGCAAATTGTGAGGATAACTTGAATAGGGTTAAAAAACAGAGATTAGGGTACCAAAGTACGGAAAGATCATTAAAAATTTTTAAGAACAACTGAAAGAATAAGATAGAAAATGAGGTGAACAGTAGGGGTTAGAGGGGATTTTATTGCAAGAGGAAGAAACCAGGGATGGGATGGAAACCGGGATGACTTCAGTCATTTGGGATGGAGAATATCTCCTACATCCTATTTACTGTAATCTTCATTACAGTTCAATTTTCCATTTATGACTTCTGTCTGAAAAGTTTGTGAATAAAGTCTTAACTCTGTGATGTACTACAAAATCAGAACTCTATTTCAGCAAGGGAATGAACAGAATTTAACTCGAGGATTAGTAGATTTTTCATTGCTACATGAATCACGTAGATTCAAAAAATATGTTGTTCAACTTCAGGCTTGGTCTGATGTGTCACAAATTTTTCACTAGATGGAGCAATAGTATTCATCTTAAAATGCTAACCTTCACTAAACTGCTCTACCAGGAACTTTAAATATGCAAGGATAGTCTGAACTAAATCAATACATATTCTAAATGGGGCATTTTAACTTGGGAATATATTTTTATTCAATTTGAATATTTATTTTCAATTTCTGATAAGCATTTTGCTAGCTCTTAATACCCCTTAAGAATTATTAAAATGTAGAATTACTAATTTTACTTCTTTTTATCATCTTCATTTTTATCATCTTCATGAATGTTATATAATTGATGGAAAAGTAACATAGAAAACAGTCCAGATAGCAGCCTAGTATTTACACCTTTTTTTTTCTTTCTTAATGCATGTAGTTTGAAAGAAAAAAATTTCTGGTTGATTTGTTACATAAATACTTGTCTATTTACAATTCCTCAAAATGTCAGTTCAAATAAATGCAACATTTTGCAATTGTTTCTTTACATTTCATGTCAAAATCTCTTTTCAAGGTAGATTACTTTAAAAGATAGTGATACTTATTTTAAGAAATAAATTCAGAAACCTTTCAATCACAGTCTATCTCCTTAGGATTTTTGATTCAATACATATTAGTGGTAAAGTTTAGAATTTTTCAAGATATGGCATTTACATCAAAGAGATCTTTCTCTTGATACCTGCATGAATGAATATTCTTTATCAAAAGATTAATCTTCTCTACAGGGCTATTTTCAGAAGAAAGATAACAATATTATTTTACAATAAAATGTCAAGTTGATAGATTTTTAATTTTTATTCAGTGCTCAGTGGTATTTATTTTACATTTTAACCCATACATTTCAGTTCACAGCTTCATTTGCTCCTGTTCTTTGTCTTCAAGCCTAGAAAGTAACACCTGAACATGTGTTACTCTGATGATTTATGAAATGACTTATTTTTCAGTCTTGCATTTGTTCAGTGTCTGATGTTTTTTGGAAGAGCAATTGGTTGCAGTAATGGCCAAAATCAATTTATAAAATAAAATCAATATATCAGATATATCATATATCAGTATATATAGCAATATATCAGATATCGATTTGCACCAAGGAAGGAATTTAGTCTGCTAATGCACTTGTTTACTTCATTTCCTCCACATGTAGCAGAATTGAAATGGTGTTTGTTTAGTTATATAAAAGAACTAGAAAAAAAATAACTGTCAGATACAATAAAGACAGCTTAGGACTTCTGCTGGAAATTCTGATTAAATAAATCCTAAATTTAGAAAGAAAACACATTAAAATTATATTCTGTTACATTTTAATAAGTGCCTTACTACCTGTGTAAGCTCTTTTGTTGATGGATTGCTCTAACACACTGGAATCTCATTCATAAATTCATCTCAGTCTTCAGTAAAATGGCAGTGTTGGTTTTAAATAATTCCTGTGTATTTTTGAAATTTGGATGTAGAGTTCTTTGAGCCCCTTTATTCATTCCTGGTTAAACAAAACCTTACGTCAGCAGTCTGCAGCAACATGGGTGACTGAGCTGCCAGAGCACAGCACTGCAAGGACTTAAACACTAGAAGACATGCAAGTACTGTTTAGGATAAAAGTTATTAATATCACATTTTCCTACAAACCCAAATGAACACATAATTCACAGGAGAGGTTATTTCAGAACAGTGATTTAATTTTTATCTTTTCCAGTAAAGAGCCGCATACTTTGGTCAAAAAATGCAAAAATATTTAATAGTAGTAGTAATGCAAGTGCAGTAAATATTCTGCCACTGCCTCATTTGCTGAAAAAATAAGACGCTAAACCTTTTCTAATGGCAGGGCCCGGTTATCCATATGTAGAGGGATGCATGGGACAGGTGGGAGAGACAGTACAAAAATTTTTTACCCTGTTACTTGGACAGTTAGGAGCTGTTTTAGCATTAAAAAGTACAAACTTGGATTTCTGTGTCTCCAGTATCAGAAATATTGAATGAAACGTCCAGAAGTTTTGCATCTCTGACCCTCTTAATCCCAGACTCAGGGCGTCAGAAAACAAGGTATAATGAGTTATCAAACTCTTCACAGCCTTACGGACAGGATGAATGTCAGCACACAGAGCCCAGGTTTGTCTGACTTCAAGTAGAGGCAGAAACTGTGAAACTTAAAAGGTACTTGTCTCTTCCTAAGTATCATTTTCTTACTTAAATAAGTAGCGTAGCTGATGTCACAACAGTAATTTGTAATAAATATGTATGACAATCTTAAAATAGTTTGAAAGTAAACAGTTTGGTCCACAATGCAAATAACCAGCACATTCTTGCCTGCATATATAAAAGCAGATTCCCCAAACTCAGACTTTAAACTTTATAAAATAAAGTGTGGTGATTTTATGCTAACAGTCATAGAAGACACGTAAAGAACTTGTTTAAAAACAATACCATGAAATGCCTGGTTAATTCACTAATCTCCATGAGCTCTATATATTATCTTGAGCAAATTATACTTACAGTTCTTTACCTTTGATAGTATGAACAAAAGCAAAATACAGTGAAGGTTTAAGCTGGTACTGTACATAGAGTCTTTTCACTCTGACTGGTACATGTGTAAACAAATGATTAGATATGGAAAGAACTCCAATTACAGAGAAGATAATTTACTGGAAAAAAAGTTAGGCTGGCCCTGTCACAGTAAAAATTGCTTTAACTTATACTTCTCTACATCTTCTGCTACTGCAATTTCAGATAGACCTGCCAATTTCCAAGGATTTACATAGAGTGCGTAAATATGAAACATGTCACCAAAAAGTGCTGCTGAACAGCAGCTGGTTATTGTCTTGAATTTAAAATTAAATTCATAGAAAGTATTATTTTTTTTCAACCTAGCTTGTTAAGTGATATATATTAGTTAGGTACATTAATTTTGCCACTAGATTTTAGATTTAAGGAATTTAATTTGACTATGACCCAGAGAATTTCAAAGTGATATTCACAAGATGATACTTCACAATTACTTTAAAATATTTCTGACTATAAAGAAAGACACCATGCCAGAAATTAGCCATGACTAATTTTAAAATTATTGTAATTTTTGCTTTGTTTTTGAAAATTTTTCATGTTGTCCTTCCTCTTACTTCCCTTCTTCTGCAAAACAAATAAATCTTAAGTAGATGTTGCTTCAGTACTTTTCTGCTCAGTTCGTGTTCTCTGGGAGGCTTCTGTTCACTGATCTTCTTCTAATTCATGATGCTATGCATTAATGCCTGCAAGGATTCTGCAGAGCTGTCTTTCTGTTTCTGCAATGGTTGCATCACATCTGAGCAAGTTTATAATTGTATTTATATTTAAACATTCTTAAATATAAAGGTGTTTGTCCTGTTTGTCTGGCTTGTGTAGTGTCTGCTCATAGATGCCAAAGACATTAGTCCTGTTCATTTTTAAGGGAGTCTCTAAGGACATAGCAATGCAGATTGGCCTCCCTGACAGTTCCTTGACTTCTTAATTAAGATTCAGTTTGAAATTCCCAATGTTAGCTGTAACTCAGAAGGCAAACTGACGGAATATCCTTTACTATAAAAATATTTCTTTATGCTTAGACTAAAGTTCTGTGTAGATTTTGCTGCAGAGCTGAGATTTTAGATCAGATTCACCTGCTGGCAGACTCTTTAAAAGCTGTTCTTCTCTTACAAGTTTTTATGAATGACAACTGCCAAGGAATGTATACTTAAAATTGTACAGGCAAGCATGCTATTAATTAGAATAAAACCACACCTTTTCATAAAGCAAGTTTTAGCATAACTGTATGTTTTGAACGCGTTACTTCATAATTTCATAAATTTGCTTTGCAATTAAAACAAAGTACTTACATTAAAGATACAAATAAACATTTTAAGTAATCTCTCTGAAGTCAGTGGGTTTGTTCACTGTATGTTAGCAGTCAATTATTTGAACCTGATTATTTACATATTAAAATAATTAATTTGAATGTTATGACTTGACTATATATTTTTATTTATTAAACAATTAAAAATTGAGCTACTGAATGTAAAGGTGAGGATTTAAAATTGCAGACTGAAAGGGTCTTGTAGGAATATTGGGAGGAGAAACACATTCCTTTCTAACCCATTCTTTAGAAAAACAAACCATAGACTATACAACTATTTCAGAATAATTTCAGATGTGCTAACAAAGAGCAGGGAATCAAAACTTTGGGGAGGATGAGCTGGATAGTCCATTAAATACTTCACAACCCTAATGTATATATAAACCAAATTTTCCAAAATGGTTACTCATTTTTCCATTTCACAAACCTAGTTCATCTGTAGGTGTTGAGAACTATAAATACTAAATGTCTTTGAAAATCTGATCCATGGAGGATGGTTCCTAGGCTAAAGGAGACTATAGTGCAACTGACTTCCAAATGACATTGGTGAGACTGACGTCCTAATTTCCACTTGTCTCTGGAAAATGTGCTTCCCAGTGTCTGGGATGGAGTCATCTCAAATTAGTGGCCTTTTCTGGAAAATTTTGTATATGATTTTATGGCTACATCTGTCTCACCAATCAAATCAAAATACAAGCTGCTGAGTAAACCAGAAAAACTATATTCAATTGGCAGCATTTCATATCACTTAAGTTACTGCTAGTAGTATTGCCAGAAGTGCCACCAAGGATAAACATAAAAAAATGAGATAAGAAGAAATGTTAATTGTCGTATGAGAGCTGTGTGTTTGAGAATTAGCTGAATCATCTGAAAAGAGAATTCCTGTTATAATATCACCACACTCATTGTACAGAGGTCAAGTATGCTTTCCATGAACTAACATCTGTATACAAACATACACATACATAACATACATAAAGTACTTATGTAGAGGGAATCTATACAAGTCCTGCAGGACTAGCTCAGAGGAAAGAATGATTGATTTCTAGAGTTTTTATTCTGTTCTTATTCTTCCCACTCTTGGGGATGATGTCCCAATTTTCCCCTTTTCTGTTAAGAGGTAGAAAAACATTGCCTTCAGTTAGCAAAAATACTGGCAGGTTTCTTATGCAAAATCTGTAATTGTTATTATAAAATCAGTTCTGTGTTTTTTTTTTTTTAAGATGTTAGCTTTTTATAGGAGAGTTAACTTTTCAAAGGGGATAAACAGCTTAGTCATGTAGAATAAAAAGTCATCTAAGCTCAGATATATCTAACCTTGGCTGTCATCAGCAAATCAGCATATCTACTTGTCTGCCTTTTAGCATCCTGATTATCAAGTCAACATTTGTTTTGAGCAGAGTATGGCTTATTGATAGTACGTTCATAGGTCGTGAATGGACTTATGTATAAGCTTTTTCAGTAGATAAAATTGGGTCAAAATGGACTTCGTATGAAATGAAATGTGTTCAGATCTTAAAATGAGGCTGGTTCTGTGCTGTGCTCTGATTGATACAGGTACATCTGAAAAATCAGTTCTCTTTTAAACCCTTTTGGTGTGTAGGAGTGCTTTTAGTTTCCAGTTTGTTTAATTAATGCTGGTTTTCCACAGATTTTTTTTCAAAGTAACATAAAATAAAGAACTCATATATTTTAGAATTAGAGCTTTTAAAGAATGGCCTAAATATTTAAGTACCTGGACAGGGAAAGAGAACAAGTGTAGTTGGTATCTGATCTTTGAGATTTAAACTAATGACTTTAGTGAATGTAACTGAAACTTTGGCCATGCACTTCCTTTCCTTGCCAGTTCTTCCCTCGTCTATCTTTCTGTATGTTTGACTTTTACGTTGATCAGTCCCTCAGGCCAAAATTGTATTTAGTTACTAGGGCAGAGACCTGACAATTCAGTTCCATTATGTATGCTTCATCCAGTTGCACCACATGTAAAATATGCTTAATTAACAGAAAACACTCTAGCTTCAGCAGCGTCATAAAAATATCTGAAACAGGTGCATAGTACCAAATGAATTAATTTATAATATTTCACCTTTTCATTAAATCTATAGAATGTTCACAAGATGCTCAAAAATTGTAAGACACAGTAACAAATAGGTCCATGCCATTATAATATCCCTTGTACATGCCATTCCTTCCTCTGAAAATGCAAAGTATCACCTTTGATTAAAACATTAGAAATCTATAAAAAACATTTGAAATGGAATGTGTATTTTCGGTTTAGTCAAGCCCTACTTGGTAGTGTACTTCCATTTTACTCCAGAAAATACAAGAGCACATGCCAGCATCCGCACATAATTCCCTCTATAATAGTACAGTAGAGCTGAAAGAAACCTTGAAAGATCATCTGGACTCCTCCCTGTCTGTGTAGGATCACCTACTTGTGACTTCTGGCAGATATTTGTCTGCTTTATTCTTAAAAATTTCATAAGGAATTTGCTGCTGTGTTCCACTGTCCATAGTGGAACTGCCCATAGAAACCTTGTCTTAATACCCAATATGAATTTTTCTTACTGCAATTTGAATTTATTGCTTGTTTATCTTACCTGATGTAAACATGTAGAATAAATATTACCATTATTGTTATGTAATTGTTTCTATATTATTACAATACATGTTTTTTAGACTTCTGATTATCCTTTTTGCTCTTTGGATTCTCTCCAATTGCTTCATATTTCTCTTGAAGTGCAGCAGAACTTAAGTTAATGTTTTGCGTGTGTCTGAGCTAAGATGGTATTAAGGTATGATTATAGAATCATAGATTCATAGAATCGTTTACGTTGGAAACAACCTTTAAGATCATTGAGTCCAACCATAAACCTAACTGCCAAATCCACCACTAAACCATGTCCCTAAGTGCCACATCTATGTGACTTTTAAATACCTCCAGGGATGGTGACTTCACTACTTTACTGAGCACCCTGTTCCAAGGCTTGACAACTCTTTCAGTGAAGAAGTTTTTTCTAACATCCAATCTAAACCTCCCCTGGTGCAACTTGAGGACATTTCCTCTTCTCCTGTCACTTGTTACTTGGGAGAAGAGACCAACATCCACTTCACTACAGCCTCCTTTCAGGTAATTGTAAAGGGTGATAAGGTCTCCCCTGAGCCTTCTTTTCTCCAGGCTAAACAAGTACAGTTCCCTCAGCTGCCTCCTCATAAGACTTGTTTTCTAGGTCTTTCATCAGTTTCATTGTCCTTCTTTGGACACTCTCCAGCACCTCAATGTCCCTCTTGTAGAGAGGGGCCCAAAACTGAACACACACTATTTCTGCTGTAAGCCATGATGCTATTGGCCACCTTGGCCACCTGTGCACACTGCTGGTTCATATTCAGCCAGCTGCTGACCAACACCCCCCAGGTTCTTTTCCACCAGGCAGCTTCCCAGCCACTCTTCCCCAAGCCTGTAGCGTTGTGTGGGGTTGTTGTGACCCAAGTGCAGGACCCGGCACTTCTTGTTGAACCTCATACAGTTGGCCTCAGCTCATTGATCCAGCCCATCCAGATCCCTCTGCAGAGCCTTCCTGTCCTCCAGCAGATGAACACTCCCCCACAATTTGGTATCATCTGGAAACTTACTGAGGGTGCACTCGATCCCCTTGACCAGACTGTCGATAAAGATATTAAACAGAACTGGCCCCAATACTGAGCCCTAGGGAACACCACTTGTGACCAGCCACCAGCAGATGTAACTGCATTCACCACAACTCTTCGGGCTCATAAAGTTCTGGATTTTATAAATGATAACCTTCTGACAAGACTGCTTTTATGATGCTATTATATACTTTTGTTGTCTCAAGACATGTATTGTCTCAAGTCTTAGGAGAATATTCAGACTCCCAAAATTGACCTTTGGCCAGCTACAATATTCACTAAATTAATGTTATCTCTACTTCTCCATTCTAGAACTGTGCTACAGTTCATGTAGATGTAGATGAGCTAGCTTAGATACCAAATACCTTCAGTATAGTACAAAAAGCATGGGCTTCAGCTGCAATAAAACACGTCATCAAAGCCAATTTGCCTTTAGTACTTGGTCTAAATATTTGTTTGTACTCTTGTGTTGTGTTGTGGTTGTGCTCTTAATGCCAGGTTCCAAGACATAGTAAACTAAGAAGATATCCAACTTAGCAGGACAGGACTTCACAATTGACTCTGCAAAATTTTTACATGATTTGGAAATCAGGGATTTTTTAAAAAACTATTCAGTTTTAATCAGAGTTGAGAAGCATGTGAAAATCTGTACAAGCATTTTTGTGATTCTGCATTTTTGGTATGATTATTTTTTTCAGTAAAAAATGATTGCTTCACCATTTACATTAAATTATGTCTATTTAAAGTTAATTTCAATGCGAATGTCAAAATTTTTTTCTACCTTCTAATTGTAGATTGTTCTTTTGGGGTATCTATTCTCTGTTATTTAGACAAGCAGTTTCAATTTGCTGTATGAGTGAAATGAGTTCCATTTTAGGCTCCTTTCAGTCTGAAATAAAAGAAGAAAATAACTGTTATTAGATTTGATAATGATTTAACCTATAAAATCTAAATTAACCCAAAATCTGTATATATCTTGCTTCATATTACAACTTACAAGAAACAGTCTGACATTATCCCCTGTGGACAGGGGGCATAACAAATGCTTAGCATAGTCACAATCTGGCACTGCTGGAGGACTAGTCAGACCATAGATCTCATTTGATTGCTGTTCCTAGAGAGATAAAAATAATTCTCTGAAATGTCATCTTTCTATTTCCAAAAGTTGAATTGATGGTATTTAAGATTAATTAAATGTATTTCGGATTAGTTTGTTTCCTTAACTATCTCCAGATAATTATGCTCTTAATCATTGTCTGCATAATGAATCATATATTACAACATCAGTTCATTAAAAATATATAATTTTATTGCTTTAATTTATTGTAGCTACCAAACATGTTGATTCAAGACATAACTGCTTTGGTATAACACTTTTGATGCAATGTAAAACTTCTCTAGTAAAGCATCTTTTTCCATAATCTTTTTATGGAAACCCCATGGCTTGTTGTGACTTGCCTTCAGAACTGTCTTTCCAGGTTAACTTGGGACGTA
The DNA here is from genome assembly GCA_035590275.1 of Ibycter americanus. NCBI lineage: Eukaryota > Metazoa > Chordata > Aves > Falconiformes > Falconidae > Ibycter > Ibycter americanus. The sequence goes on from JAVJGI010000040.1 coordinate 33,418,992, forward strand.
AACTTGGCTTCATTAACTCAAGTAGAAGCAAACAGTATTATTTCTTGCTGTCAACCTTACGGTTTAATGGCAGAGATGGGGAAATATTAGGGTAGTTTGCCTATAAATCTATACAGAGATGAACTTTACTACAGCACTAAGGGGCTGAAAATGGTGATAATGTACTTACATTTAAATGACAACTTGTGTTTTCAAAACTAGTAAATGAACTTTAATTATTTATTTCTTACAGTGCCACAGTAAAGTAAGTAACTATCAGCAATCTTTTTTTGCAAAGAAAGAAAATACTTTATAGAAAGCTAAAAAGCTTGATAAGGTCACATGGGAACAATTACCATATTTGCTGTGTATGAAAGTCTTCCCACCTGTAACCAATTGCCTATTTTACCACCATCATTGAAGATATGCATCAGCACCCTCTAAAAAGCATGAGGGTTGCAACATTCTGCATTTCTGGCTCTAATTGACTGTTTCAGGCTAATATGTCTGGGTTAATAATGCTTTCTATTGAAGTTTCAGCTCTTTGCACTACAACATTCGCTAAAATGAAATTGCTTCTTAGTCAATCTTTACTGGAAATGTTTGTATAAAGGTTGTATATGTCCTCTTCTCATATATTCTATGATTTTTAGATGGATTCAATGGAATTCATACATTTGAGAATATCCATACTCTTTCTCATTCTTGAAAGGTGTCTTAAAGGCCTCCCATAGACTTCTGAGAATTTGACATTCTACTGAAGGTATAAAGCAATTACATATAAGATGAACAACAATGAATTCAAAGGAAACCTAAACCCTAAGTTAAAGTTTTCTTTTCCATATATTTTTCTAAGGTCAAATTTTGCTATGTACACAAATTGCCATTTTATCTCTGGAGAATACAGGATGCTTAGCATCTTGGATTATTTTCTTTTACTTTCTTTCCAAGCAAACTGAACATGAGTCAGCAGAGAAGGCCAATATGGTAAGAGTTGTCTCTTTGTTGTCCTCAACTGTATACTGGGAATTTACAGAGAACACAAAACCAGACTCTTCTCAGTGGTGCACAGTAAAACACAAGAGACAACACTACAAACTACAGCAAGAAAAATTCTGACTGGATATAAGGAGAAAAAGAACCCCGAATTTACAATTTACAGGTATAAACAAAAGCACTGCAAAGGAGACCTTGACTGCCTCTGGCCAGCTCTGACTAGGTTAACGCAGTGTGAGCTGGAAAACAAAGAAGCACAGATGAACCTTGTTATGTGACCACTGCTAGCTTCACACTTTTTGCAACATTTTGGGGGGCAGGAGACCAGAGGACAATAGACTCCCTCGGGATGATCAGTAATGGTCTTAGATAAGGAGAAAGTCAGAGATTGGCCTGGGGCTGTGTGGTTTGCAAGGCCAGTGACAGCTTGGCCACGTTTGCAATCTAATTTAGAAAGCAATAAATAGTTAAGACAATAGTTCCTAGCAGCTGGGAAGAGAGGAAAACACCATGAAAGGGTGTCTGGGCATGTGAAAGGCAGGGCCTGAAGTGGAACAGTTATGTGTTAGGACCAAGCTGCCAGCCACAACCCCAGGCAATGTGTCGTCGGAGTTGTCAGACAAACTGCACATAAATTGCCAGCAGAATTTGATACATTCTATGTGGTTTGGACTCTGTGCTTATATACAAGCGACAGTTGCTCAGTGAGTCCAGAGAAATCTGAGCCTGGTATGCAGTCAACACGGGTCTATGAATGGCTGTTCACCTAAGATTTTTGGTTATTTTGTAGCACCATTAGAAAAACTACTCCAGTCTGGAGTGTCTGGCTTTCCCAACAAATGAAATCCTCTTTTTTTGTCTGCTCAGACAAAACTTCCAGGTGGAACAAAAAACGAACTGTCTGAAGAAAACTGGTTGCACATCTCTGATCTCCTGCTTATTTCATAATCTGGGAGTAAAGGGTCAGTGTACATATTCCCCCTGATAACTTGAAAATAACATGGTTCTCGGGACATATACAGATCAATTGAATACTAGTCCAGGCACTATGATCTGTTCCGGAGCTTCCAGTAGTTCATTAATTTTGCTGAATTTTGACATGGAGTTGGATGAAGGCCTGTACATCCCTAGCAGTCTTTGACATTCTTTATCAATGTATCCTTCTGACTGTTTTCAGACAAATTTTGACTTGGTTGGTGTATCATCTAGAGTAACTTCTCCAATGGAAGGAGCTCTAAGGCAATGATGAAATACAACAGTCATGCAGTTGTTCTTTGTGGTTTATTTTTATTTCACCTGAACTTGCTACCATGCTCCACACTTTGCTTTAGAACATAAGAAGTAGCCCTCTTTGTTTTGTTTATATACAATAGTGTGTTAGAAGACGGTAAGCATCTAGCAAGGAAAAAGAACTAGGAAAGGAAAAGTAGGTGATTACTGTTCGTTTTTGGTTATAGCTGATCAAAAGATAAAGCAAGACATCAAAGCTAGGAAATAGGAGTAATATGGATGATACAATTTTATTGTTAGGCCAATCTCTCTCTGTGTGATGACATCAGGAAACTCTTCAGGAGACACTGTCCAGAAACTTGCATGAATGACAATTAAAAAGGATGTGAAAGATCATCTGTGCAGATCAGGGTTTAAGTCAGCAATAACCCTGTGTTCTTTTGGTATCACAGTTTCCTTGGTCCCAAGAGGCTGTGAGTGACCTGGGACATTTTTTTAACAACTTTGCCACATTGCATCTCATGCAGTGACATTATGGTGCAAAGAAAAGTCATATAATGATGTCTGATGTAAGAATGTTTCTAAGTAGCCTATAAACCACTTACAAGATAAGCTTGTGGGACACTGTGCAACACCTTTAAAGGAACCATGATGAGGGAAGGGATTTAAAGGAAATTTTGAAGTAATTTATACCTAATGAGTCTTGATGAGAATTAAGTTTTTATGAAATGAAGTAAAAGGCTTGTGGGATGATAAAGCACCATGACTAATAACAGAAATTTTGAAATTTTTACATCAAACAGTGTATAGGTATGTGGTAAATTATAAACATATTGTTTCCTTCATCTTTGAAAGAAAGAGTATAGAAGACATGCATTTTAGAGTGAAATGCTGACTTAGTGTTGCTTTGATGTTTCTTACTTTCAGATGCTAATCTTAACTTTGACCTTCCTATTACTTAATATATTTTGCTTATATATGTTTCATTCACATTCTTACAGGCTTTTTATAGTACTCAGTTATTTTACAAAAAATGCTAGTTTCCCACACTACCCTCCCCTACAATTTAGGTTAAGATAGGATTGTGTTTTGCGTTAAACGCTCCATTAGGTGATTACGTTTTCCAAAATCCCAGAAGATAAATTTGTGTTCACCACCAGTCAGCTAAGGGGATATGAATAACTATGGATTCAAAACCCAAAGGGGAAGTGACTGGTTAGAAAACAAGACTTACCTTAGACTCTGTGCATGTAAATATTTAGCATAGCAAAATGTCACGTAGCTGTGTGGAAGTTTTCAAGTAAACAACCTAACTCAATATTAAAGATTTTAACTGAAGTCTATTTTAAATGGTCACTATTGTTCAGTCAGCTGCTTTACAGCAAAATTACCAATTTCTAGTCCTAATTATGCCCAAGTACTGACAAGACTGCTGCCTGTGAGATAAAAGTGTCGTGTTATTAGAAGATCTATCCACTGTGAATGATTTAATTTTCTGCTCCTGAAATCATCTTAAATTATGTTGTTCATAAGAAAGTGACTGCAGACAGAGGGTTATTATTTGGGCAAGCCTCTGTGAATGAAAATTCAATAACCAGACTCTCATTTGTCTGCCTAAAGATGCTGTTATATTTTAGGTTCACTTCATTTTGGAAAGTTTGATGGTAACGAAGGAAGACAGTCTTCACTGGAGCTTGTCTGGTGTAGGGAGATCCAACATCCATCTCCCTCATCTAGCCGAACAGATAAAAATGTTAAATCCTGCTGAACAATGGCAATATTCGGGTTCCTTGCAGAGACACTTTAAACAGGGTCTTCAAAGGGTTTTAATGGAAGCGCCTTATGCCTGACCAGTGTTCAACTGCTTTTCAAGCTGCTGGTGGGAGCTCCGCTAACATATATCTGATTTTGGTTCCTATGTGTTCCTTTTGTATTATGGCACGGAAACCTTTAGGGAAGGCTTAGCCTGTGGCTGGTTCTGCAGTGGCGAGTACAGAACTCAGCTTTGTGGAAAACAACATCTCAGGAAGCAGAGGAGGTGCTTTCAAAAAGAGTTTGCTAGATTGTGTGTGGAGAAGCAGTAGCAAATGTTTCTCTGCTGTAGAAAAACATGACCCTGCAAAGGGATGGTATTGGGAAAATATAGTTGAGAGTGGAGCTGTGCAGGCACCAGTTCTGCAAGCTGCAGAGGAGCATATTAGGAAACGTTACTTTTATGCATTTAGTTATATAAAACAACCATGCAAAGTTTTGAGCTGCTGTTACAGCTAGAAATTAGTAGCTGGAAACTAATTATTCCCAGATCCGCTGTGTGTGTACATGGTCTATGTGTGATGGGATACCATTTTTCTACTAAAAGAGAAGAAGAAAAGATACCAAGTTCTCCTCAAATGCTTGTCACAGAACGCTTTCAAATGTGATTTATTGGAGGCCACTAAGAAATGAGGAAATTATAACCTACTTTTCATGTCTTACACAAAAAAAAGATAATTTGGAAAGTTTGGATGAAATTAATACTTATGACATACGTTATGTGGCAGCATGTATTTAGGCAGAAGTAATACATGTGGAATAGCAATAATCCTTGGCTGTCTTTAACACGTTCAACCAGTTAAACATATTAGAAAGGTTTATAACTAACAATTCAATTTCTGGGCATCTTCAAACAGCAGACTTCTTTTTTCTGGTCTTCTAGATTGCTGCAAACAGGCAGATTGCTGCCTGAACCAGAACAGTAGGAAATTAGTGCTAGCAGTGTATATGTTGCTGCTGAAAACAGGGGAAGGGGTTGATATCATTGACAATTTGCCATCAAACTGACTTTGTATTAAAAACTATAGGTGGTACTGAAGTATTTTTTGACAAACAGTAGTTTAGCATACTCTGCCCAAGAACAATGGTCTCCCTGCATAATGCTGTTAGCAGATTTATGTTGTCTGGCGTTAGGATGTTGCTGTTCCTATTGCGTATTGAAAGAGTGCATGGCTAAGTTTTTTCAATATTTGAGACAGTCAATGTACACCTACTTAACTGCAATGTTATATTAGCTATGTCGTCTTTTAAGAGGCATTTTGAATCTTTCAAGCTTCTGCATTAATGAATTTATTTCTATTAAACATTACTGAGACATCATAATTTGGTTTTTATTGAACAGAAGCTTATAAACCAGTCATATATAGTTTAAAATAGCAAACAAGAATATTCATTCTTAGCGTGGTGTCAGTTTAAGAAGTTTCATCAAATTTCCTTCATTCATCTATGTTGACACTCCAAAGCAGATCCTAAGTGGGAATGTACGTGCTGTTCATCACACAGTGATGCAGATGCAGTATCTAGGTCTCTGAAACACATGACTCCAGTGAACACTGTACGGGTCAGTTGCCATTTAATTTCTGTTTCACTAATAATCATAAAGAATGCCATAGGGGCTTTTAACAGGCAGTAACAAAACAGTGGCTTTTGAAATACCACTCTCGAATCTGAATGAAAATGTCTGATAATTGAATTTAGCTATCTCAAATCTTGGCTTGGGTTTCCTGTGTTTTCTTAGTGACATTCCTCCATGCTTCCAGTAGCATGGCAATTTCTATAGAGTGTGTTTCTGTTGCGGGCAGGCAGCTCCCTGATGACGCTTCCCTTTTGTCTCTGCAGTACAAAGAGGGATATATTACTCTACCGAATACAAAGGACTAATTCTACTAAATCAGCTTGTGGGCTCGTTAGTGGACGTAACAGTTTGCAAAATTTAATTAATGAAGATTCACAACTACCTTTGCTAAATGTTATTATTAGTTTTCCTTATTATAAGCCTTTTTACATAATCTAACTGCCTCAGATGCATGCGTTAATAGAATATATGGTTTTCATTGTGATTACTTTATTATGAAGGACACGGTGTTGGTAGATCTTTTGAGTTACTTTTCAAAATCATTCCCTTGCATGTGAATTCAAAAGGTTTGTTATCACAGTATAGTGGGATTCTTTTTAGGAACACGATACATGGTTTTAGGGACATGAGCACATACATGTTTTTAATACATTATCCTCATTTAAGAACATTAATAGCTAATATTAATAACTAAATCATTACAAATATCTGAAGAGAAAGCAGACGTGCTAATAAAATAATTATGTTATCCGTAGTTCAACTAGTGAACTATTTAGGATTCATGGTACGCTGATTCCAGTTACTGTCTGGTGCTTCAAAATACTGTTGTACAAACTAAATTGCATAAAAGTGTTATTTGCTCTTCCATCAAAAGTGAGATAAAAGCTACTAAACATGTTGCTATGCAGCATACCAGTGATCTCAGCTTTGTAAAAAACAAACTACTCAGTTCAAATATTTGAAAAAATCCTGTTTGCAAGTGTTTAAAAACTGCACCTGAGATAAGCGTGGGATAGGCAAGGCACAGTATCACTTTGAGATGGAGAAAAGTTCAAAATACAATTGTATTTGCAGTGTGTATTAAAAAGGTTTTCAAGTTGTCAACTACAAAGTCCTCAGACAGAGTTCTCACACTCCACTGTATATATCCCATTTTGGGAACAACCTGGTTACTTGAATCAGAGCTGGAGCTTCTAAGTAAGCTTTAGAGTGGAAGCCCAGACACATTGCAGAATATGAGCTCCTCACCAAGATGCTTGCAGGATTTTCCTGTCTACAGCGTGATGTTGCAGCTCATGTTCTCATGTGAGTGTCTGGCTTTGCAAAGTGATGCCTATAGATAGGCAGAGTATATATTTAATATTTCTTGGTTTTCGTTATTAACGTAGTTTAGAGTAAACACCTTTGAAACTGTGATGGCTGATGATAAAATTCTTGACTGACTTTTGAATATATGAATTCTTTCGAATATATTGTTATCTGTCTTTTTTCTTTATCATTTAATCCTCCATGTTAATTCATATCTCCTAAAATGGTTTTCCATTAAGATAGCTGTATGTCATTGATTGCCTGATCATGCAGTTCAAAGTATAAATGGATCACTTTCATTAGAGTAAGGCCTCCAACGTAGCTGTGAGTTTAGTAATTGTACCTGAAGGCTCAGTGTTACAATTTATGGCTCAAAGCAAAGGGCACAGATGTGCAGAACCACTGAAGTCTGCACCTGGACATTGTCAGTTCCCAAATGTACTTGAAAATCAAGATCTGTGTCCAATTTTTTTGATAAAAGTAGTTTTATCAAAATTCTTTTACCTCCTACATCATATTTATGTAAGTGTGATACATGTCCTTCATTCACAGAGTAGGCTTTAGGGCATAGTTGCGTTACTGCAACCAAATAATTTGGCATAATCCCAGCTCCAGTTTGTTGCTGCTGGTTATTTCCCATACTGCTCTGAACCTAGTGGACTATATTTTTTCATTATAGAAACATTACTGCAACTTTCAAATTTTCCCCAGAAAACCCTTTGAGTTTAAGTAAGTTTGTATAAGAATATAAGGCCTTCTCAGTGGCCTTTTGTTGATAGGAAACGTTATTTTGCGGTAGGAAGAAAAATAGATTTCCACAGTAAGGTTTATTCTGTATGTTTATAATATTTTATTTAAATTTGTATTTAATATTATTATTACATTAAAATTGTATTTCCTATTAAAGTATTATATGTTCATACATGCTTAGCATTTCATTTAATATCCTTTTCACACAGTGAAATATAAATCAATTAAACATGAATTCAAACTGAAATAAAGTAAGGTCTGAGTTGAAAATATTTTAAAGCCTCAGCTGTGATGTCTGAACACTTTTATCTTTCAAACTTGAGTAACTGGGTTAACTGACAGAAAATGAGTGAGCAGTCAAAGAGTATTTTTTAAGCCTAAACTCATCTACATTTTTCCTGTTCAGATCAAAACTGACTAAGGATTTCCAAAATAACAGTGGGGTTTTGATCTGTGGTTTTATTTTATATTAGTAACCCTGGATTCCTCTCCTCTGCTTCTCTCCTCTTACCTGGCCTAGAAACTGTGACCATATTTCTTGGTACGAAGCTAGCACAAAGATTTGTTGCTGTGGGAAGGGCAGCAAAATGATCCTGGGTAGTACATTCAAACCAAACTTACTTATTCAATCTAAATCATAAATATGTGGGGAGGGAAGAAAAAGACTGAGAATATGTCTGAACCTCCACTTCCACAGAAGTCTAGCCAAATGCTTGTGGTTAGTGTGAAATCATGGAGCGTGCAGTGCCACATCTTGTTTTTTGTTTGTTTTGGGGTTGGTTTTTTTTGCTATTGAAGTGTAGTACATTTAAAAGTAATGCATTCCAAGACTTGCTAACATATCTGCTGGAAAAAAATTTTATTCTGTAAAAATACATCTTCCAGTTCCGACTTCACACTCTCAGCCAAAGAAACACATTGAAGGGATCCGGTAAAATGGGAAGAGGTGGGAATGTAAGTTTATCCTGTCGTTTTATGTTTATTTGCATCAAAAAAGAAAAGGTGATTTTTAAGCAAGTCATTGAAGTTTTAGCACGTTGCACTAATATTTTAATGTGCAATTTCCATTAATTGTAATGTACATTGTAATTTAGCAAATTAAACATTTATTCCTGTGGAAATAATTTTACATACATAATATAAATTCCTTACCCATGCAAAGAACACAGAGTCTGTGTCCCCACTTCTTCAGCATCAGAAAGGTAGCACCTTCTTTAACAATTATGGGGATGTCCAATATGTCATATTAAATTATTAAAATTTCACAGCAACATAAATGTACACAATTTTCTCATTCTTAGGTACTAATACAATCACTCACCAGAAGAAATCAGTTTTTTTTAAAAGAGAAAATTATTGCAATAATATTTCAAAATATTCACTCATTAAGATCAGGACTCACTCAGAAATGTATGTAGCCTTTTTGATGGATGTGAGATTGCTGACTGAGATTCACTATTGCTAAAGTATGAATTTTTCCTTGTTTGGAGGACCTATTAAAGAGCTCTGTCCATTTGTGTTGGGGTAAATTTAAGACTTTACCTCCCCAGCCCTGTGCTTTACTATGGAGGATACACTTCTAGCAAAGTGGAGCCTCCTTGGGATCTCCCCTTTCAGGTAACTGGCCTTGTCAGCATTTGTCAGATGAAAGTTTTATTCTTTGGGATCTAATAAAAAGTATTTTTTGGCATTGGTGACAAAAGCTGACTGTATAGCCTGACACATAGAGCAGTCGCTTGGCTGAGAAGTAACCAACATTTGGGTTTGTTATTTGATAACTAGTTACTTTTACCTTTCTCACTTCTGTAAAAAATACTTTGAACATATGTTTTTGAAGTCATCTGTGTGTCCATGGTTCAATTCAGGATTGATCTCCAAGTAGAAAATTACAAATATTAATTTGGAAGAATTCACAGATATTTGAAAGGGTTCATATCAGCTTTTAAACTTTTGGAGAAAGCATGAGGAATGATGTTTAAAGAAGAGTATGATTTTTTTATATATATATAAAATACTGTGATTGCTTTAATGTGCTATATGAGCGACAATCCTTTCGTATGTACAATTTGTTGAAAAATTGTGCCCAAACCATGACCGCTACATCGTGAATAGAAAATTAATGAAAATTTAATTCCCCACAGTACCAAGTCCCATTGATCCAAGAAGCACAGCCAGAGTATTGCTTAAGGAGGAATATACCACATAGGTGGTACATATGCAGAAATCCTCCTGGATGCTGCTCCACTTCTACTGGCATTACTGCTACCACAGGTGTCTGGCTGGAAAGGCAGCCAGCCTGTGTCTGTGTTTGTAAGGGGCCAGACAGAAGGGACTGGGAGGATCACACAGGTGACAGCTGCTCATGCCTGGAAGGGATTGCAGGCAGGGGGAGACACAGGCTCTCATGGGTATGACTCACTGCTGCTCTGCATCTCAATTCAAAATTAGGTAGAATGCTTTTGCTTTGATGGAATATGATTTTGCATCCTCCTTGCACACCACTGAAGTACAAATGACTATGTAATATCTCTCAGCTTTAAAAAAGGTTATATCTACATGAAGTTTGCAATGAATAAACTATTCCACAAGCCATGCTAATGAAAAAGTGTAGAAACATAATTAAATAACAGTATTTAATAATATTTTTAAAATAATAAGCATGCTACAAAATAGCTTTTTGTCCAGGCAACATTTCGTTCAAAACAAACAATCAATCTGAACCAAATTTTTAACTCTTTAAGTCTTTAATTAGCCTTTAATCAGCAGTACATGGTCTCACTAGCAGTGAGAGGTATTATTACAATGAAGTTAAAATGAAGTTATAAAAAGCTTGGAGACAAATACCTGAGCATGGTAATAGGTGGGATAAACTAAGTTGCAGAACATGGATGGTGCTAGTTTCTATGTTCGGCAACAACTGTAGTGGTGACATTCGTGGCAATTTTTTCTTGTTTTGTTGTGTTGATCTTGTGATATTTTTTTTTTGGTTTTGTGGTTTTTTTGTTGGTTTTTTTTTGTTGTTGTTGTTCAGCACTGGAAAAAGACATCATTCTGGTGGTATACTTCTACACTTTACTATGTTTGTGCCACACTAATAGAACAGTATGTTACATGTACATTCTGGCTTTTGTATCTTAGTTGTAAGTTCATGGAAAACACAAGTAGAAACCAGACTGCTGTGCAAAACTTCTAACAAGGTGGTTAGATACTTGGGTTCTGCATTTGCTGCTGAAACAGGGGCTGTTCAGATCAGTCACAATAACCTTGTTGTGCAGTGAAATTCTCTCACACTGTATTTGTATTTTGAATCAATAACTGCCCTGTAGCCAAGGTTACTATGACGCATCACCAAAGCCAGGGGAGAAACAGAATCTCAGAGCTGAAGTTGGTTAGAAACTGGATAGATTTGTGATGCATCAACTACCATGGAATTTAATCAACAACATGATGCATGTGTCTATAAAAGGAATTTGGGATAAAAATGTGATGTGTTAGATTCAGACATGGATAGGAAAGCGTGGGGCTAATCACATTGCTAATTTTGTTTTGCTTTTTCTTTCAGAATTTTTTTTTCTACTCATATTCATTTCCTGCCATTCTCTTCGTCTTCTGTTCATGGTCCCTTCTTCCTTGCAGACTCACAAGGCTACCTGAGGCTTTGCTGCTTTCAGAGTGCCCTTGTCGAATCTCTCAGGACATTGTATTTCTGATGCCTTTTTTGGCAATTGAAACAAGAATCAGTGCTCAGATTTACAGCTACTTTTTGATACCACCATGTTGTTGCACAGCCCTTTTGGTTGATAGAGTTCCAGGGTGGACCCCTAAGCAGTCCTATTGCTCTTCTAGTCTTGGGACCATAAAAGCCAATGGTAGCACTCCTGTTAAAAAAAAAAAAATCCTACTATAAATGCTTGAAAACTTTCCAGTTGCATTTCTGCCTTTAGGAGAAAGGGCTGGAGATTTTTGTGTGACCACGGAAATATGTTTTCAACAGATTTCATTTTGTATTGAACATGGACTCAATAAATGCTGCACTGCTTTTCAGGCTGGGCTGTTTAAAATAGTTCTCAGTAACTTTTCAATGTGACATTTCAATTCAGTACTTATATTTGTTGGAAAGCAGAAGCAGATTTCTCTGGGGGTAGAATGTTATGTGTTAGAAGAGTTTGGAAGACAGGTTTTTTCTACTGAAGAGGCACATGTGGTGCAAAACTATTCAGCTTTTTAGAAACATGATGAAGATAGCTCTCTTTCATCAGAGTTGTTGGAAGAACATCTCATTTTGTATGAGACAACTTCTACAGTAATTTCATACAAATTTTTCCCAATCATTGGTGTTCTCTTTCACTTACAATGTTTTTCACCTGGTTCTTGGGGGATACAGAGGGAAGACTGGTGCAAAAAGACCAACTTAGTTGGGTATTCCAATAGTATATGAGGCAGAAAGCAGGAATATATAAAATGTCTGTGTCTTGAGCTTGACTGAATGGACACTGTCACTCGAACTATTCTAAAGAATTGCTTTGATGCCAGTTGTAGGCAGTAGAATTAATTAGTCTTTATTCAGAAAAATTTTTTACTTCGGGATCTAGTCTTCACCTAGAGTAATTTCTTCCTGGCTTTTGACAGATGCCAATGATACCAGGGACTTTCATCTGGTTTTTTATTTCTTATGTTTTATTAGCTCTGAAAAGCAGTGAGATCCTGTATCCTGGATGTGTGCAACACAGTATTTTTCTGGGGGTGTTTCCTTCTTTTTTTTTTGAGTTTAATTTCTTAATTTTACTGAAGAAGTTAGACACGTACATGAGAAGCATGTATCTATACCTGAAACCAAATGAACATAGAGCTCCTCACTACCTCTGTAATCCTTCTGAAAGGCTGTGGGATTCAAGCAGTGTGTAAAGGCTTTGAGATCCCAGGAGAAAAGACCCAACAAAGGGTGGTATGCTTTTCATCATAGGAACGGAATGACAGTGGCACTGGTTCCTTCAGTTCATGTGCAAATTACATTTTTTAGAAATGCTTATTTATAATTGTCCCAAGTTTTCAAAACTATAACTGCTGCGGGCTATGTTATGCATACCTTTGTTGGTAGACAACATTTGAAGGTGCATATGGGAGAAGAAGTAGACCAGATATTTTTGTAAGTGAACTCTCTATTATTTTCCCCTTTGAATTAAGGGAATATGTAGCCTGTAATAGATTAATTTTGGTCTTATACACGCTAGGCCTGGAAATCAGCAGAAAGACAGTCACTAAGTATGCTGTTCTCCAATGTGTAACAATACATTTATTCCGTCTGCTATGACACAGTTGTTCCCAGCCCTGGTTTTGTGTACTCCAGAACAACTCATTGCAGCATTGTGGAAAACACACTGCATATTCTTTCCCTCACTGGTGAGGAATGGAGTTTGTAAAACAAAAAAGGTAAAAGGAATTTTTTTTAAAGTCTCATTCTCCTTCATATTTCAAGGGACTTCCTTGCAAATCTCTCCCAGTCAGCATCTTCAGTGATCTCATTCTCAAATCCAAACCATGGAATGGGTTAATAATAATACTGGAGTTTATTTCCAAATATCTTTATCTTTTCTTATTAAGAGTATACCAATATAATAATCTATGACTTGTAGTTTTGTTTGTAGTCCATTTATTATTTTTGACAAAACAATCACTTTTTTTGTGTCCACCGATAGATTAATGAACCATTTCTTATACCCATCAACATACTAGAAACTTTTACTTAAAGAATTGTGGAGATAAGTAATTTGGCTTATCAGGCAGTAGGGGAAAGTTCTTCATGTGTCAAGAGCTGCAAAGTGTTTTATGGATGTCACAAACATCCTGCAGATAAATAAGAGAAAAAAATGGCTTTGCACTTCATTGATGTTTGTAGTTCATGTTGCGACTTCAGTGACTTCTAAATTTTTTATCAATTAAAAAAGTTTTTTGCTTTTGCCACAAAGCAAACAAAACTCATCTGTCAGTTGAACTTATTCTTGGTTTAGTTCCTTGAGCCAGGAAAAAATGTCTCCAACTTTTCTTGGAGATTCACAGAATAAACTGTGTATGTAGAACTGTTAATGATGGGGGGTTTTCCCTTTTCTCCCATCGTAAATATTAATCACATTAAATATACTTTTCAGGCTAGGCTGTTGAAAGAAATGTTGAGTAGATAAAAACATACAGGGAAACAGAGTGGTAGGGAAATGCGCAGAGTTCAGCTTCTAAAGAGGTCACAGACTAAATTTTATCCTTTTATATACAGTAAGATCACCTTCAGAAATGGGTATCAGACAGATAATGCTGTAAATCTGTAATCTGAATGTAGCCATGATCTAAACTTCAAACCTTTTCTCTCACGGGACTTATCTATCTGCTGTATGTGCTGTTGCATTTAGTTGAAAGTGTGATTATAAGTTACACTAGACAAACTGAAAGTATTATTGTATCCTCAGAAGGAAGGTGCTGCCCCTTCAGTGAGTGAATACTGAAACTCAACTACGAGGCAGCAGACAGCTGATCACCTTCTTTCAAAATGAGGTAGATCAGGTTCACTTCACTGTGGGAAAAATAAGCTGAACTGACTGACAGCGATACCTCAAGTCCCTCTACTATGGCAAGAAGTATTTGTCACATCATATGGAGTATAAATAGCTTTATCTTTTACAGGATGTGAACTCTTGATTGAATTCAGCTGGGATGCACAAAACCAACAGAGTTAATTTGGAGAACATCATTATCTTAGTTTCTGCATTTGGCACATTTTCAAGAAAGTATGCAGTGTGTGAAGTATATAAAATAGCATATGGTAGGGTAAAATGAAAAAATTGTGTGTTTTTTTGGAACTGCCTGCCCAACATATTCAAGACTTTAAAGTTTTATTATGTGGGCTGTCCCATGCTCCTTCCAACTGAATATACATATGCTCCTGTAAGAAAAGTAATCCGTTACTTTTGAATGTCACCACATTTTGGAGCAAGATCTAAGCAGTAGTTGATAATTCTCTGCATATAAGAGACAAAATTTCTCATCAAGTTTTTCCATACAGTCAGTCCTCCTCAGACCCTTTACGTTTCATGATAATTACGTTCCTGTTAGCAACTAAGTGTCAACCATATCTGTTTGAGGCTTAATATATGTTCAAAGTGTCTAAAAAGAAACCATTGACATAACACAAGTACACACATTTGGTGCATTTAGGTCTGTTTCAACACTTCGGTATGTAATTTGGAGTCTTAGTGTTCCTTTGTTAGGTCCTGCAGTGGTACTGCACTCAGCAACCTTTCCTCTATTTCTTTTTTTGCTTCCCCCTCTTCTCATTATCATCCTTATGAATTGGAAAGTCCTCCAGCTTTCTAGGAGCTGGAGAAGACTGTTAAAACTGCAGTGGTTTGGTGCACTGCCACCCAGCCTTCACAAAATCTGCATGCAATACATCTATTTTAGAAGATACCAGGCCTTCATGAAACAAGAGGAAACGTGTTTTTTTGCAAATTTAGGATGTCAGTACAGTAGCCCAAATAGAGCAATAAAAACAACTGCAAGAAGAGGTACTCTCTCAATGAACTGGGACAGTCATACCAGCATAACTCCTCTGAAGTTCAAAGGGATACCAGCTAAAGTTTTTTTGTCTGCTGTGTAGAAATGGAGAAATGAGGGCAAGGAGTTTTAGAGCAAAAGAGTAAGGAAACAGATGTAGAAACCAGCATTATATTCATAATTTTAATGTCTGACAACTGACTTAAATTCAACTGTGCTGCTACAGATGTTCATATGAAATTATTTCAAGTATGCAAGGCCAAAAAAGCAACATAGTGGACGATCTGTGTACATATATCAATACATAGCTATGTATGTACATACAAAATGGAGCTAACTATATGCATTAGTGGGTTTTAAAGCCATAGTCATGATGTATCAGATGATGCACTCTATGAAAAAGGTCAGTGCTGCTGAAGTGCATTTCTCCAAGTGGGAAACATCTCGTTACTGCTATGAATAAAAACCTGTGGGTCTGATACAGCACAAAATTGAAGGGACAAAGTGCTATTGCTTCCTCCCAAGTTCCTAATCTTCCCTGTAGTGGCCTGAGAAGGGACATGCCAGAACTTTTTTTGCTCTTCCAGTCGTGGTGCGACTGCTCAACTTCAGCTATTTCTCCCGGAGGCAGTAGATGGCACTTTTCAGCCACTTTATTTGGCTACTTCTCAGTGCAGGAGCGATGTAAGAAAAAATGCATTGCTTATAGAAAAGAAGCCTTTATATACCTATGAAAATACTTGACAAAAAGGGAGCTTAGAAGAAAATTCTTCTGTATCTGGTGAGAAGAGAAAAGCTTTGTTTCAGGATTGTTTTTCCTCACAAGAAAAATTTCTATACAAATGAAAGCTAAAAAAGTCCCCCAAAACACGAATAAAATAGCCAAGTAATCTGTTTGCATTAAGCAAGTTGTATCATTATTTAAACCTCACCAGTTTTACTCTATTTTGTGTATGACAGTGATTCCATACAGAAAAACTGCTGCTGTTTGTCTGCTACCAATTATCTCACCTGGAAAATCACTTTAAAATACAGGATAGCAAAGCAAGTATTTATGCAGTGTAAAAAATAATAGTGACATGTTATTATCTATTTGAAAACAGTTTAGTCCGATGTATTTTCTCAAGAAAAAGGAGAAGAAAGGTACATTTTGTTCTTAGTTCTATTTACCAGTGTGTGGAGATGTTGAGTCTATAACAACCTCCTGACGGTTAAAAGTCAGGTTTTATTTTTAGGAAATAATGAATACAAAATTTTCAGATTAATTTCATTGTTGAAAGTAAGTAACTTGGATGTAAATACCTTCTATTTAATGTGTGTGTGTGTGCATGTGTATGTGTGCAGGTTTAAATGCTTGTTAAAAATACACTCCTTGTGAAGGTAATAAGTAGCATTGGTTTCTAAGTCCTTACTGTTATACTTGAAGAAATATTCTGTATTACATGCAGGTTAATTAGATCATTCCCTAAATACTATGCTGTTGAGTACTGATTGTTCCCATGTAGTCCATTAGAAACATTCTCTGAAAGGCAGTATTTTGTAAAGGGTGACTGCAAGGTGAAGTCAAACAGACTTAATATTCACTCCTTTTCTTCCCGGCTCATCCTGCTTCCACAGGATATCTTCATATAGGATATCCGGTGCTATATTGGAGAACTAACTTTGTAGTTCAGCAAGTGATGATGTTTCATCACAGAGAGTAGGGATTTCCTGAATGGAACTTGAAAAACTGTAAGAGAGATACTACTCCATCCTTCCCTGCACAAATTGTTATCACTGTAACATTTCTGCTGTGACTTCCCTATGACTCAAAAAGCGACAGCTAAATATGGCTCCTACCCTTTTGTCTCAGGGTCACCTAAGACACTTACTAGCTAGTTTTGGAAATCTTGTTCTGTATTAACATTTCTTTAAGAGGGGAAAAAAAAACCCTTTACCCCAAATGTGCGCTTGGCTAGGCAATGCTTCACAGATTTTACTGGAATGTGAGTAAGGATAACTGTGGTGGTTGCAGCCTGGTGCTGCCATGCCTAGGCTAGGTTTTAACCAGTTGTGTTGGGTACTCATTATGAATTCTGAATCAGTATTTACCTGATAGTGAATATCGTGTATACTGAGGTAGCACTGAGATGCTGTGAAATAACCTTCCAGCTGTAACACAGTAAGTTATTTACATTGATACATGAATCCCCAGGATCACCCAGTTTCAGGTTGCCTTTGATATTTGGCTCAGTTCAGGTTTTTTTAACAAACAGAGCATTTATCAGTGAATTTGATTTGATTTGATCAGGCTTTTGTCCAGCAGGAAAAGTTGAGATACTTAATGTTTTATAAATACTGTGACATAAAGTCTTGCATTTTTCACAGACAAAACACAGCATCTCTGAACTGCTTCTGGTCCTGAAGGGAGACATGAAGCACCTTCCATAAAAGAGGCTAGGAAATAAAAATCATTATTCTAATGGGATTCAAAATCACGAAGGAAGGCTATTACTTCTATGGTATATTTTAACCTCTCCATGCCCTGTCTGCCCACAAGCACTTAAAGTTCCACTGAGATCATTATCTTTCCCTCTTTCTCCTTCTCTCTCTGATCTCTTAAACTCTCCTGTTCTCTACAGACATCAGCATCTTCTCTTTCAGATTCTCAAACTCATTAACATAACCTAGTTAAACTCAGTGCAGGTGGGTTTTTTTAATCTGTGCTAAACTGAATGTTGCAGTTTTTTCCAAAGTATACCTCTTTCTTTGGTTGTTTTTTTCTCCCAATTACATCAGTTGGTGAAAGGAAAGATATCTCCCTTCAAGTCGTGCTTTGCTAATGTAGTCACAAAAATCTGTTGTCTTCTAATAGAATGACAGAGCTACTAATGAGAAAGGTAGCATTATTCTTAGCATGCCAATATTAACACTATACTTTTTATTCTTGAGAATAACTTGTTACCACAAGTTATTTAAAGAGTGTTAAGAACAAACTTACTTGAGAAAAGTTGTTTCCATGCATAATTTCAGTTAAAACTGTAAAACTATGTGAGTTCATGTTGATTAAAGGACAGATCTTTTGGTTCCATAGGTGTTCTATAGGCCAAATCTAATGTATCACAGAAATAGTCATTATCTACCCCTTTAAAACGTGTCTGAGTTCATTTTTCTGTGTAAGTTTTATCTACCTAGAATCAGATGTCACCAGCATCCCCCCGCTAATCTAGACAAAATCTAGGTTAAGTTCAGTTTTCTCAAAGCTGAATGTTGGTGTGGATCTCACGTTTTATCGAATTTTGACCTGTTCTTAGGAATGATAAATATAAAACAGGATATGTCTGTATTCTTTTCTGCAGCTTTAGCTATAGTTCTTCCTGGTGCAAGCAGAGATTTTGAAAAGGACTACACGGCAACAGGCTGGAGATCACTGTACTCCTGAAGCCTTTTGCACTTTCATATGAGAGTTGCTTATGCTTGTCAGCATAAGTTTCTCTGCCTGTGCTAGCACCCAGTTGCACCATACTGCTGCCCACCCAGCCTGTTCTGAACCCACTGCAAAGCTACAGTATGTCATGTCATCTCTCTGTGAAAAGCATCATGCAAATTTATAGCGTCGTGTGAAAGTTTTATATTTACCATCATCTTCTCCTACATTTCAGCTTTTCTCTCTTCATAGCTGAGAAAGTATCTTGGGTAATCCCTTGTGTCTTTACAGCAGATAAGAGTAACTCATCACTTAAAATTGCTGAACATCTTTCATTACACTTACCAGAGAATTTCCAGAAAGGGAGGAGGGGAAAGTGAGACAAGTAAATGTATAAGTACAACATGGCCCAAGGAACAGGTTATTACTGCCACAATTTACCAAAGTTCACTATAGCCAAAACAGAGTATGTAATAAACTTTTATGGGAATTTTGTTTGTTCTGCTCTTACCACACTCCTACACCTTCAGCATACACGAACCCAAACTATGGACTTTGGAACAAGGAACCGAGAGTCCCTCACCACACACGCTTGCTCTGTGCCATAAGCCATGCTTCGAGGTGGTGGATTCAAATATTTTCAAACTCATATGATTAAAAGGTGCCTGTGCCAAAAGAGATTACCTCATTTTTTCCATTACTAAAAAATATCACCTATGAGCTAGTGAATATATTTGACCAAAGTCCTTCATGCTTGGTGTGGGAACATTTTAAATGAAATTTTCATTTGTGGAAATATTTCTAGTCATCTGTAATTACTTGCCAATTGGAAGACTAAACACGGAAATTATTCTATTCTAATCCACTGTACAGTCCTTCCTTCCTTCCTTCCTTCCTCTCTTCCTCCCTATGACTCTTGCCATTAATCTTTATTTTTACGCAGCAGAAAGAAACGAGCTGTAACTTCTTCTGTAACAAAAAATATTAGTGGGATTGGGGCTCTGGACATACTGTAGGTTTTCACCGTTGCTTATATCTGTCTGGTATCTAGACACATAAAGTATGGTAAGATGCTGTTCAGTACTTTCTGGACTGTAGTATTGAAGAGTGCATATGCAGGAATATGTCCAAAGCATGGTAAGCAATCTGGATTTTAATATGCCAAGGCTATTGGTGAGCATTAGTGTTCAAAGTGACAAAATCTTTACTGGACACAAGGCATGGGGGTGATTGACAATTTCCTCAGAGACTTCAGGTCTTGAACTAATATTCCACTTCTCCCAGTGAAACTATGTATTGATTGAACTGATTTTAAATTAACTTTAATGACTCCGTGCAATATTGCAATTATCCAGGCACTTAGTTTCACGAGGTGCTGCTGAGAATAATGTAGATTATGTAATGTGTAGGAGTTGTGCTGTTAAAATGAATGTCTACTGCACTCTGTCATGATGGGGTCACTGTAGACATATTGTGGCTAGAAGGCAAGGAGTAAGGTACTGCTAAATAGTATGTATTAAGCTCCAGAGACTAGTGCATAATTATTTGAAGCCATAAAAATCTCATCATTGCTAAAAGAGCATTTGGTATGCTCTCACTAGGCAAAAAGAAAAAAAAAAAAAATTACAAACAAGTAGAGAGCCTGTGGTGGACTCTTGCAATTTAGAAAATCATCTGAGTATATATTTGGTGTTCAGCATTCATCAGGTCTGGCTGGGCAATGCTGCCTGCTTTCACCATGAGGCACACTGGTGAACATATAAACAAAGCACGGCCCCGGCTAGCTCTGCTGCTAGGGCAGCCAACAAGTTATAAGCCCTTCAAAATATGGATTGAAAAAACAAACCTGATATTCAAAGTGACCTTCAGGCTGTACCTGCGTGAGTACACATGGTTAATTTTGTGCATGTTGCCTGTTAATGTTTTCTTTAAAACCTTGTTGAATAATACTTACAGACGCCATTAAGGAGAGCTGTGCAAGTTCATTGCCATAATTAGAGGACCGAATGCAAGCCTTTTGGAGAGTTATCTTCAATGTTTGTTATTTAAGTGATGACTGGTTTTGCTAATTACAACTAAACCAGATTAATATTCCATTAGAGAGCCACACAGCTTAGCCAAGTGATAGAAAGATTAGAAGGTGACCTGCACTTGCAGTAATGTAGTCAAACTAGTTATTTTTGTTCTGCTATATTTGTCATTAGTCTTGGGCTTGTGTTTTAGTCTCGACTTTTGTTCTGACTAACTTTTCACTGTTTAGCACGTACTCTCAAATCTCTTCCCTTTCCCTGGTTAACACTGGCGTGTTCATTTCTCACTAAGGCTGGAGTGTTTGCAACTGAGATGATTTTAATAAATATATCCAAAGTAAATTCAGTCTAGTGAAAAGAGTGATAGGGCAAGGAACGCATAGGTTAACTGATAACTTAGTCTACTGCAGCTCTATAGTATATTGAAATTTGTGGTTGACTTGGACAATAAGGATGAGACTCTTGGAAAGACTCTATTAGATTATTCTAGAAAGGACTCGCTGGGCTCAGTATTTTGAAAATAATCTCTCAGTATTGTTTTGATCATTGAAGCTTTTTGAGAACAGGCTTCTTGGAGGGGATATCTCCGAAGTCGTCTCTAATATTGAAGATCACCAAACTCAGAGCTAGAAATGCAAAGTTATCCTCAGAAATGACAAAGAAAATGCATTGGTTGTGGCTGGATGTGCTAATTTCCCTTTTGCTGTACGCTAGAGAATGCATGTTCCAGCATCTGGTTTCCTGCTGCCTTTGGCAACTGGAAAGAGTGGAAAGCCATGTCTGGACCCTGCAGTACCAGCTTCTAGGCACTATAGAACTCCATCTGAGGACCATACTTTTGATAATAACTGTATTTAAACAAGATGTAGCCCTTTACATGACAATGAATCAGAGTAGCAGATTTTTATCGGTGAGAAATGGCCTGTTTCACAAAGCCGCAGATGCTTGTCAGAGAACTGATCGTGATGAGTGTTATGATCTCTGCAAGTTACCTTCTATGCCCTAAAAGACCCACGTAAGAACAAAAAGAACCTTATTTCTTGTGGGGTTTTTTGAAATGCTCTTTTTTCATATTCAGACACATCCTTTTTGATTTTGTTCTTAACCCTGTATTTCAATTATGTTCCATGAAGGTTTGCATCCTTATCCCTCCCCTTCACATGCACACACACACCCCTCCCTGCCCTGGTGTTTCACAGTACTAACTTCCAACCTTTATAGCCCTTTTATAGACTGAAAGGCCATTACAAGCCCAGTCAGACACCAAGGCTTGTCCAGAATCTATCTCATCTTGCTGCCTTCTAGCAAGTTAGCACATTGAAAGTTCAGTTGCATTTAATAAATTCACAACTTGCAAAAAAACTACAACAGTAAATTTTGCAAATGCAAGTACAAACTGATATTACTGTTGGCCAGAGGCTGAGCGTCTAACGATAGGGTGAACCTGAGGGAGTATGACATTGGGGTATCCTTTTAGAGTTCCCTTCCCTAACCAAAGGCTTTGCAGTTGTAGATGGGCTTCAGTAGAAGGAATGAAGTCTAAGCTTTGAACAAGAGAAGGAAAAAATGGTGGGACAGAACCAAGTCATCTTGTATTGCTTATAATTCATTAACACAGCTATGTGAACAGTAATGGGATCCTTGCTTAGCACTGGTTTTGATGAAAATCTGATTGGACATAAAGCTATCAAAGTCAAGCTTCTTTAAAGATCACAGTTCACTGAGCAACTTAAAAGCTTCAATAAAACAAAGCACATGCAGCCCTCTATTCTGGTGTTCTGCACAAGATAAGCTTTAAATAGTCTCTGCAGAAATAATGGCTTATTATAACAACTATTCACATCTAGTCACTAGACAATACTGTAGCTAAGGTAAAATGCAAAATGCTGTATTTGTGGAGAGGAAACTTAACAATTAGCTTTGTCAAGTCAGCTGTTTCAGAGCCTTGTTAAAGGAAAGTGTGTGTCCAAAGAAAGGTTCAGCTCCCACATGTAGATGTTGAGGACATATGTATGTTTGTTCTGACAGAAAGCTGAATGACCAAGTCTGCGAAGCATGTGAGTCTTGGCATGGCATTACTTTTGCTTAGGTAGGTGAAAGTACAAACTAAAAATACATGATTTCCAGAACATATAGAACACAGAGCAGATGTTTGAATTCAGAGCACAGTATGGTACATGCAGATTGTAATTAATTGGCAAATACTTACAGGCCCAAAGACCTCCTAGTGTTTTGCTGATTTACAATTAAACTATTAGATAAAATACAGTGTAGCTTAATATATGTGATAAACAGTGTTGTCTGTTTATGACATGTGAGAAGTCACCTGAGCAACTGGGAGATATTCATCTACAGTATCTGCTGCCGTGGCTCACAGCTGCATGGATTTTATCAAGGTCAGACTGAGATAATCAATTCACAGTCTGGATTTTAAAAGGGCAAGTGGCCAAAAGGATGTGTTTGATGCTTTGTAACTCAAACCTGTTGAGAGTTCCAACCTACAGAACTAGGTGAATAATCAGATGAGAACAATTGAACAGAAGTATGTGCAAAGGTGAATTACATGTGCAGGTATCAGACTAGGAAAGCACAGAATAATATTCTGTCAGGTTTAGGAGGAGAAAGCTCGTAGAGGGTTAATTAACATTGATTATATACAGTTGTGGGCTTGCTTCAGGGGCGGTGGGTTGGCTGAGGTGGATAATGCACAGCTGTGGCTTGTTTGGGCTAAGTAGCTAAATAGCACTGAG
>JAVJGI010000040.1:33442470-33570596 GCA_035590275.1 Ibycter americanus
GAAAGAAGCAGGGTGGACTGGCCTGAAGAGGATGAAGAAACAGCACGGACAGTAGATGAACTTTTGGAACCTTGTGTAGGAAAGCCTTGTTGCAGCCAGCTAGTTTTGTAGTGCTGCAACAGAGGATACATCAGTCTGAGGATCTCCAGAAGAGATAAATAGACATTACAATATAGATGAGCTTGAGAACATCTTTTGCTGCTTAGGAAACTGTGCAGAAATGAGATTGTGGTTCACGCAGGTGTGTTATTGGTTAGCACAATGTAGATGGGGTTAGATCCTGTAGGTATTGCCTTGGACTCTGCTGTTGATTTCCCATATGACCATATAACCTGTTGGCCTCTGTGTTCTTATTGAGGAATAAAACCTACTTTTTGCGTACTTGTAAGCCTAGTAGCAAGTGAGAAAAAAGGAGTGAACCTACATTTTCGGTGAATAAAATCTGGAAAAATTTAAATCTGATGTTGCAGGGAGGTGAGAAAACTGCTATACTTTTGCTCATGTTCCATTGGTCAGGGTTCAGTTTTATTTCTCTTGAAATCAAGGAAGTATATCCACACTTCTGTAAGTGCATATAGATAGGGTCCACCATTATTATTTAAAAGTCATTCAGAACTGCGAAGTCTAATTCATCTTTCTTATAGACAATTGGAATCCAAAGAGTCTCAGATCCTGTTGTTCTATAATTAATTTACTTTTATGCTTCTGTTACGGTTTTGTGCAGTTTTGGGCAAAAATGTTACATCGACGTATTTGTCACTGCTGTGGTAGGTATAATCCTTCCCTTCACTATATGTGAACATCAAAGTGTGTGCCATTGTAGCCAGAAGAGAATGACTGTTGTCTGGATGGATGGCAATATTAGATACAAGGCAGAGAAATACAAGGTCTTTTACAGATCTACACAATTCTTTTCAAGCAGTTTTGTTGCTTTATTACTTGATTTTGCATTCAATTTAAAGTCCTCAGTCATGCTGGCAACTTTTATATATGTTCAGAATGTACAGTAATGGCCTTGTAGTTTTGCCATAAGTTTAACAAATATTTTGACTTCAACAACAGCTGATTATCTTCTAGTACCATATCATCGGTTACAATCTGATAATAGTGTTTCAGATTCCAGAAGGTATCATTTAAATACTCTTTTGTTGGAGGAAAGAACAAGTACGAAATGCAGAAAAAAATCACTGAAGAGCTAGCAGACTACCTTTTCTGGTAATCCCCCTGAAAGTCTGAGAAGAAAAGATAAGATCAAAAGGGCTGGGAGACCAAATGAGCCTTTACCCTTTTCTCTAGGGTGACCTAATCTCTACAGGTCAAGGTTCAGTGCAGTGGTGTGGCAAGAAGGAGCTGGTGCTGGAGTGGTAAGGCAGGCAGTCAGTCATGTAGTGAGGTTTGAACAGGCTAACAAATGTGTGGTTGGCAAATGCAAGAATCTAGCAGAAAAAAAAAGAAATTATACTTGTGTTCTTCAACATAAACACACAAAGCTGTATTAAAAGACCTTTTCCTGTACATCTCCCTCAGCCAGGTTTGCTTCTCCATTACTTTTTTACAAATATACTGAGGATAGCTAGCCATTTGTAATGAATTTACTACCTGACAAAAAGCTCAGTTTCTGTTGAAATCATTTAATAAATTACCTTTTTCAGCAAAGGGAAGAGCATACTAACAGTAGAGAAATATATTTAAATGTCAACATATATTAACAGCTATTAATAATTGAATCTTAATAGAGATAAGCATAATGGAGAGAAAACCTTAAATGTTGCATTTTAAATGCAAGCCACCAAATCAGAGTAAGTCTGTAACTTGCATTTGTCTCAAAGAAGATTGCTAGCCCCTGCGATTCTGGATATCATCAGTTATGTTAAATTATAAAACTCAAGAAAATTAAGAACATATTTTATTATTTAAACTTAAATGTATATTCAGCTATAGTATTCTCCAGTAAATGAAAGGATAGTTTGTATCTCATACAAATCTGTCCAGGTTGAACATGAGCTTTTATTTAGAAAGGAATGGCTGCTGTATTGTGTGACATATTTAAAGAAGGCCTCCAGTTCAGGTATGCAATGATTTTATCTAATCAACACCCTTGCCTGCTGCCTGCCTGCCCTCCTCAGCTTCCTCAAGGTCCTAAAGGTACCCAAGCAATTCTGGCACTGTGCTGAAGGTGGGGATGCCATGAAATGACATGATGGACCACATGCACAATCCCTGGTCACACAAGGACCAGACCCAGAAATTCTTATAAACAGGACCCAATAGCAATGAAATTGTGCCTTTTCTTACTGCCTCCTTAATTCCTTTCAAATGCATGAGAAGATGTCAGAAAAATAATATAAAAGTTTCACTTAGCATATCAGGAGACAAATCAGAACTAAAGAAGTCAATCTCAGTGTAAGCATCATAGAGATAAGACTTGAACTAATTTTTTTTAATGAGATGACTAGAAATAAGGTGGAGACAAGAAAGGTGATTAAGATGAGCCCCTTCAAAGAGGGGCAGAGGCAGTGGAAGCTTTTGGGGAGTAGAAGGAAGAAATGTGTCATGGAGGGTGAGGGAAGACTTGATGCCATAAAACACGTTTGTCACTCTAGACGTTGTATTGCTATGGATGGAGTTGAGTTCTGACCAGTCAGAGTAGTCTGAGTGGGCTGTAAGAGACAGCTTTCTGCTTTTGCAAAGGAGCTCAGGAACCCCTCAAAACACAGTGGTGAGAGAAGTAATCACTAATCACACTCAACTAGTTCAGTAAGTTCTGAATATAAAATGTATTTATGCTTTCATTTCACACGTGTCTAAAGAGCAGTGCTCAATTTCCTACAGAAAAAGTAACCTAAAGTTAATTCATGCTCCTTCAGAAGTTCTCTACAGGCAGAGCCTCCCCTCCCCAGCATGACTTTAGGTCAAGCAACATTATCATATAACTACCATTTTCCAGGGAGCTAATTTCTTTCTAACACGTATTTTTAGTTATGCGCAGTCCAGGACGACCCTCATGGCCAGTTAGAACAGAAGCCCCTTCAAACAGTACCAAGATTTGACTGACAGGAGTAATGTTTTTGGATTTTAGATTAACAATCACATGAGCAATAGAACAGGAATTTGCAAGAGTTTTTGTTTGGTTTGGGGGGGGGGGGTTTAGGATTACACTAGATTAGTAAAAGCAGATGGCAGGGTAGATACGGGCTGGAATGAGACAGCAGTAGAGTTCAATGGACCTGTTATCTTTAGGATAAGAACAAGACTAAGGATAGCTTTAACTGACAGGGAAGAGCAATGATTAGATTTCAGTTGTGATGAGCCTGTGTTTGGGAACAGGGATAGATGTCGGATGAGGTGAGTGGGTAGAGGCAAGCACAGACAGAAGAAGAATGAGCACAGGACCCAAAGCCAAGTTGTCATGTTCACTCAGACATAGAACACATATGTTCTTCTGTGATCTCCACTCACCTTGCTGAGCTATCATAGAAGCCTTGGAGCTCTCCTGCACTCTCTTTTCTAGCACAGTGCTTCAGGAAGTTGGATGAATTCATGATCTTGTTACTACAAAAAAGCAAGGCATGACATTTTGGTGTTAGACTTCATAAACCTAAAACTGGCAATGGGGATGAACATCTGTAAAAGATTCAGGAAAATCCTTGTCACAAGCTGCAAAATAGTTTAAGTCTTTGTGTTTCACTTGCAGTCTGAGTACTAGATTAGGGTCTTCCAGAAAGTGTTATTTAGTTCTCTTTTTGGGTTAACATATAGTCAATGAATAACTTCAAAAGGCAAAGAACTTCAGGTATTATGGAATTCATGTTTGGTTATTACTCTCCCATATCTTGTCAGTCTTGGAAACCCTGCCTCATTGAAGAACAAACTTGATTTCCTGCCTTTTTTGCACTGTATGAGTTTTTCATCTTTTTCTTCTCTATTCAGATTTTATATTTTCACCACTGCCATGTGCTTCCTACACTATTGCAAATTACTCTGTTGCACTGTACCTCACTTCCTTAAAAACACGGATGCAGACATGGAAGTGGTAGAAATTGAGCTGAAAAAGTGAAGTGAATGATCTCCAGTACAAAAGAGGTGCTATAAGCATTCATCCATCATTACTAGTTACAACCTTGGAGGGAAAGGTCTCTGTATAAAGCTCTATCATTATTAATACATAGTATCTAAGAGGGAAACAAGGTGATGATCAGAATTCTGAGTAGCTTTGTGCAGTTTTTAGATTAACGATTTTGCCAAAGTGGGATTTTCTAAAATGCCATTCAGCTACCTGTCATTTCTGATTAATTTCTAAAACACCATGGTAGGGACAAGCATATTTAAATACAGAGAATGGGGGGCCAGGGGAAGCAACTAAGTGTTTTGACTGTCACTGAAATGAACTTGGATGCTGGAATTGAGCTACTCAACAGTAAAAAATTACAATATTTTATTTAAAATAAAAGGAACCAGTCAGAGCCATGAGGTTTCCATGAAACTTTTCCAAGGCAGTAGTATCAGGACAATCCTAGCTGTAATTAATTCGCTGGTTACTGAAAATATATTTTAAGTTCTTTATAACTAGTGCTATCCCAGAAAAGGCCTGGGTATAACTGGGGGGTTACTGCAAAGCAGGGATTACTCAGAGATGGTATGGATGAGACCAGTCTGTTTTGTGGAGGACGAAAATTTAGCTGCATAGTTGTCAGAACCAAAGACAATGCCCTGCTCCTCTTCAGTTCACTAATACGTGTGTAGTACACGTACAGCCAATGCCTCTGCAGACAAGGCTGCTGTGTGGGTATTCTTCACACCTTCTGCCAGTAACTGTGGACATTAAAATCACAGCTTGATTTCTCTCAAATAGGCAATGAAAGAGAATAAAATTACATCCTTAACAGAAGGAAAGGAGGGAAAACACAATGGGAAATAGAGACATAAAAGAGAACTTAAAAACTTACAGGAATTGGCAGCATTATTATCTCTAGATGCTAAACACTTTGTTTCTACCCAGAATCTCTAGAGCTACCTTAGGTATCATGATTTTGGTGGCTAAAACCCAGGTGAGGTACCAATACACCTGAAGAATTTGTCTCTACTTGCTTCCTGGTAAAGAAATATTTGCAGGCTGCTGAAATTTCTGTTGCCTTGAAAAGTGGGCACCAACTTCACATGATTAAAGAACCAGTCATACATCCAAGACATGAAATAGCTGTTCTGTCAGCAAACAGTGAAGTACTGGATTTAAAATACCTGACACTCACAATTCTGTAATATTTTCTTGGGCTTAGGGGCTATGAATAACTAAATGAGCTGGGGGAACCCCGGATGCCACATAATGCCAACAGGAATAACAACAGGGGGGACTTACTCTGAAGAACGCTAATCTCAGCAATTACTGGCTCTGGGGCTCTGCTTTTCAGACATAACCAGCTGCAAAATTGACTGATCTCAAAGTTTGACTATTAGGGCATCACTGGGTGACTTTGATGCAGTCCTCTGTATGCGCCTCAAAGCCTTTATATTCTCTTCTTTCCAAAATGCAAGGCTGGCATAGGAGCAACTACTGTTAGTTAACCAGCCAAAGATTTTTCGGGTTTTCAGTCCTCTCTTACATTGATAAATTTTAACACATTTCAGGATAATTGTATCAGCCTTAGTAGCTTAGATTACTCTCAGAGTGTCACAGCTTGAGAGACCATCAATCAGAATAGCTGACACATCCTGACACACTGAACACTCATTTTACAATGGTTACCATTCTCATTATGTGTGTTATAGAGATTAAATATTGCATATAAAAAAATCTGTAAGTGTCTGTTCAACACAAATAGTCTTTATACAAAAGGGTAAGGTAATCTGGCCCAATCACTCCTAGCCATGTCTTGTAGCTTTCTACTGGAACAGAATGAACAAATTCAGCCTCCTAGTGCATTTGTGCATGTGTGAAACTTTGTGCCAAAATTGCTTGTCTATAAATGATTGGAAAAAATATAATATTTGAAAAAAACCCAGATTATAATATTTTTAAAATACAGAATGGTTTGAACTCTGTGAAATGTTAAGTTTTCAAATTTAATGAAATATATTTTTGACCAGAGACCAATACTTTTGCCTATTTAGTTGCACATACCATACAATCTTTATCAGATTTATTTGAGCATTTTTTATCTTCATTTATCTTTTATTTTTTAATCTTTATTTAAAATTGTAACAATAAATAACTAAAAATAAATAAAATAGCATCTTTGGTTACCATGCATGCAAAATCAAAGCAGATTGCTGCTGTGTAGTAAAGGAGTGCTCATACATTATTAAAAAGAAATTAATAACTTCTATTTACATAAAAATTCAGTAGCTTAACTTTTGGGGAGACCATACTTCTTTGATGGCTGAAGCATGGTGTTGTTGAAAGTTAAGCAGAAAAATATGTCTAGTGAAAATCTCAGTCTGAGGGATTGAGGGATATTTGTTTGAACCCCACCACCATTCAGTGCAACGTCCAAGGACTTCTTTATCTGTCATTTGAAGGACACGGGCTTTTCCCCCTGCCAGCTCAAGTCCTTGCTGCCTTGCTCTGTGAGTGCTCAGGTGGGGAGGGCAGGGCTGGCAGCAGGTGTCACCCAGAGGTGCGTGATATTTCCAAGCAGAGAAAAGGCAAACTCATGCCAGCGCTGCTGATACATGGATTGGCTGGAGACAGGGCATAACAGGAAGCCGGACAGTTCTCTCAGACTCAGTAGAGACTGAGTGCCATGTAATGCCTCAGTCTTTACCACCCCATAGAGCTCTAGTCCCAAGAGCCAGTTTTAGAAATGTGTTTCAGAAGACTGCTGGTGTGGCTTGTGTGCTTTAAGAACTGTGAATACTCATGTCAGTTCACTTACAAGGGACCGACCTCACTTAAACCAAACCTTCAGAATAACACATGGCAGAGGCATCTCCCAAAAGTTGTCTGCTAGGAAGGAAACACCTAAGCAAGCAACATATTACTTATCTGAAATCTAAGTGACCTGGATGTTGCCTTAAGAAAATTCTCCTTAAGTTGTGTGGTGTCCCAAAACCCAGGTGCCATGTGGATGGTAAAACAGTTGTGCTTTCTGGAGGCATCATTTGTACTTTCTGGTGGCTCAGACAGTCACTGTACACAATATAAGTTCCTGTGCTTCCTCTGACTGAAACACTCCAAATGCTTTCTTTTACAGAAGAATCCGTATTACCAATGTAGTAAAAAAGTAGTGATACTCAATCTAGGCAGTTAATAGGTTTGGGAATCACAAGACACAGTGAAAGATGGGGATTGAATAAAAGGAGAAAAGAATGAAATGATAAAATTAGCAGGTTTTGCTTTGTGCGTAGCTGTCTTCACTTTCTACCAAAGCTGTTATTTCTGTGTCTCTGCAGACTGAGGTGACATACACTGTGGATCTTGTATGTCATCCTGACTAGACTTTGGAGGAGGCTCTGCACTGACTCATGCCTAGGAAGTTTTATGAGAGACTAGATCTATTTTTATTTCCTTCAGATAAAATACAGAGAAACTAATGTGTCTGTGAGAGCCATAGAAATCACGTAGTAAGTATGAAACATGACACAGCTATTAGTTTGGATTTTGGGTTTTTTACCAAAATGTATATCTTGACAGTGTGCATACCTGGCATATAAATTTCACAGTTACTGGGAACTTAAATGTAGAAGTCAATGGAAACTTCAAACCTAAATGGCTCTGTTAAATTTCAAAATTAAAGTGCCAGCTGAAACCTTCCTAAGGGTAAAACAGCATGAACAGAGCACCTGGAAGTTTCCTCAAGAGAGTGCATTAGCTATTTTGAAAGAAAAATAAAATGTTCTTTCCTTGACAGCACCAGCCTCTATTTGTCCCATGTCTTGCAACAAGCATTGCTATGGAGGTCTGTATCTCAGGCTGTGGTGCACCTACCAAGTGGACTGTGTGCAGCCAAACCCAATGAAATACGCTGAAGGAGGGTGTTGTTAACCCTGCTGTGCTGCAGAGCAACATGGAGGTAAAGCGTATGCTCAGTGTTGGACTTGAGTGTGAACACCTGATAACTGCTTCATGCTCTGAAACAAGTGGTGACTCTTTCTGTCCCCACTTTTACTGCTAGAGGAATCAAGGCTCTTGGCAGTCAATGAAGAGCAGAGAGTGCACTATGGGCAATGTGAACCGTGGTCTCACACTGCTCAGTTTCATTACTGGACAAGTGGATAAGACCAGGATGTCCTTTCTGTCTTATTCAGCTATACCATGACTACTAGTTATGCCAAGACTCTTGCTGCCTTTTTTTTAGGACATAAGAAGCATAGAAGAATTTATAAAATCATGATGCAGCCCAAGAAAAGCTTTGACAGGACCTGCTGTGCAAATGAGTTTGAATTGAACAGAGTGGACCACAGGCCACTGGCTTCTTTCTAGATTTCCGGGAATACAAAATCTCAAACTATAGTCATGCCCTTCTTATACATAGAATTTTTTTCTCTGTGAGTGCATTGTACCTATTCCAGACCTTATGCTCAGACAGTGTGGGCAGTGTTGGGTAGAAATTCTGTGCCCGGAAGAAAAAGTTGGGTTTTTTTCTTAGATTAACCTAAAGGGTTTGGGTCTGATATGAGACTTGGAACAAGAGCTGGGGAGATTAACTTGAGGACAAATTCAGGCAACAGTGCTAACAGTCTTAACAATGCTAGGTTAATAGAGCTGGGTAGCATGTATAGCTCTACCCATGACATCCTATGCATCTAGTGCTTTTCAGGTGGTTATGAGAGAGACATGTATCACATGATGGTTGTTCACACTCTTCTAGATATACATTCAGCTGACAGTTTACAGTTAGCAGTAGAACATAAGAATGATTTGACAGATTAAGAGACATCATATAATGTAAATATTTTTTTTAAAAGGACAAACAATGTGATTAGCTGGAAAGAGAATTATATGGTATTTGAGTTCGTGATGAAAACCAGGAAGATGTTATTAGCACTTTGATGCAAAGTTATCAAGGAGAGAGATGAAAATTAAGAATGAAAGATTAGAGTCAAATGTCTTGTTTATACTAAAATCGCTCACATTTTTTCCATAAACAAATGGTGTACAAGCGGCAGATTTATAAAGGAAATATAGAAACAAATTAATTTTAACAAAGAAAGTATGTTAATTGGGTTGTTTGAAAAGTAGCTCAATTAGAGATATAAAAATGTCATACGCATATGGATGCAACTTTATTTGCACAGGTGAAGAGTGAATTGCCTTGCCTATAACGAAAGTAATATTATGGGTGGGAAAATAAATTATGAAATACAGAATGATGCAAAAGCTGATAGAGGATTGAGTGGAAATTATTTTCTGTATCTTTTATCTGAATTCAAAGCAGTATCTTCTTTTCAATGGTAGAACCAACTGTAGTTGGTAATATGTCACCTCAAGCCATGAGAATGATGGCCTGAGTGGTATTTGACTTAAAACAGTTATTTAGCATTTGTTCATCGCACAGCAAATTGTGAGTTAATTCTTTTATCCTCTGAATTCGGTACAAAGGCTAACCTGGAGCAATGTCCTATTTCTCATGCTTTTGTTCTGTCTTTCATTCTGTTATGTAGTCTAACAACAAAGTTGTTGTGGTGGGTTTTTTTAAAAAAAGCATTTTTATTTGACAGTTCTTATCTAGGGGTAAATACAGTCGAAGGAAACAGATGTCTCTTCCACTTCTGTGAGATGGAAGTAAAGGTGACTATATAATCCCTTTTAGTTTGTTTGGGTTAAAAGCCAGTAGCAGGCAGCTGGCTTTCCCTTTGGTGCCTGCAACAGGAGGATGGAAGGAGACATTGTAAGTCAAGAGTTGCCAATAGAGTAGGGCTGTAACAGAATGTAACACATACTGTGTGGCATCGCACAGTACTCTCTGATCAAACAACAGCTGTACACACTGCTTCAAGGAGAGTAAACTCCAGGACTATTGTTCAGCAGCTAAAGGTATCTTTTTCCTTCACAATATAGCTAGTGTATTGAAATTTTTTCATGCCATTCACACAAGAAATAGTAACAGCATGAAAGATACCATGCTAGAGCATGCTATTCACCTGTTTGAGTTTATGTGTCTTCTCTGCCAGCAGCCAGCACCAGAAACTTTGGAGGAAATTCTTCAGAGAATTCTTCTGAGGAGGAATAAACAGTTCTGTCTACCTTTAACCAACATGGTTTTACAACTGATTAATGAAGATTTTTTATTTAAGTTTTCTTTTTTATAAAGCAACTGTGTTTATATTTTCTAATTTAATAGATTATCTTTTCTAATTTAATAGAGTGGTTTCATTAGCTATAAAAATGTCTAATGCTTTATAATTTGATGGCTTTCATGTCTTTTTCCATTTGTTTTAATCTAGTTATCATAGGCAGACATGAAATGTAACACCTCCTCATTAAAATAAATGTAATGTTGTGACATAAGCTGACAGAAGCAAGTAAGTCCCAAGATAGTGCTCTTTTCAGCCTCCTCTCTTTCATACTGCCAAGATATGATATAAAACTAGATTCCTCACTCACAGTGTTTAGAAGCAGCAGGGTTAACACAAAGAGAAGTCAGAAGAATTTTGATATTTTTATTTCTATTTTTCACCCTGGAACTCCATGAATACTCCTAACACATTGTTTCAGGATACCTGGAGGGATATAAATAATTGTGGTTAGGGTGACAGAATGAGTTCTTTAATGTTGCCTGGAGAAGGGTCCCTGATAGAGGTGGCATCATTTTAAAATGGTGGCAAAGTAACCAAACTACAAAAAGACACCAAAATCAGAAAGAAAGCAGAAAAAAAATATATGTATGCCTTTTTAATCTCTTCAGTTATGCTTTGTGTTGTTAATAACATTACCTGTCACTTTGTTATGCTTAAAATGTACTTTTTTAATAGTCATGGCAAACTCTGAAAACAGATATTTTGGTTTTTTCTGATGGTATCACACAGAAGATCATTTTATTGTGCTTCCCATTGTAAGAGAAATGCATAGCTGTATAGCAGAAATAAATTACTGCTATTTGACAAGAACCATCATTTCTAGATACCAGGCGTGTCCAGAAATACCATGTCCCAAAAGAATTCTCAATCTCAAACATGTCACTGAAGGTAAAAAGTACATTTGTGTAGGGCTTGTGCTGTGATATTTACCTGTGACATTTCCCTGGTAAATTGAGTTGGAATATATTTTCCGAAGTAGGGTAGTATTTCAGTTTTGTTTGATGTGTAAACATATTGACATAAAACATATCCACCTCAGTTTTAAGCAAGTTTCATGTTGTAGAGTCTGACTGCATTTGCAGGAAATGAGTTGTACAGAAATTCAGAGCTTCAAAATATGGTGTGTGTGGAGTTTGGGGGCAGACAGGCATGTTACAAACGCTGGTGACTAGGAAAGGTTGAAGGACAGTTTTAAACATCCTGGGATCTGTAATCAAGCTGTATCTGCATTGAATGTTAGAGGATTCTGTTAAGTAGCAAACAGGAAAGGAAAACCTAGGTGTTTTAGTGACTAATTGATGCTAGACCTTTGTAATTTATTTTTATCACAGGGAAAAATACGGTAAGTCACTGCATAGGCAAGGTCCCTGGGAGGATTTGGGAAGGGATACCCAGCAAAACTGTGGTCCCAGCTACAACTTGCTTACCTCAGCTTTGCAGATCTTAGTCACAAGTTATAAAGCTAATTATAACCTTGACAAAATACAAGAAACAAAATCAAGACTTTGGATTGGCTACCAGAGCAGGCAATTAAATCCCTAAAAATGCTTGTGGCAGCAGCTTTTCTCAAACTCATCTTCCCAGCAGACATTGCCAAAGAGTGACGGGTTTTCATGTTAATTTAAAAAAGGCAGGTTATAATACACATAATGACACTCCAAACACAAATGGTTCAAAATTTAGACTGTTTTGTTTCCAGGGATGGGACATCTAACGACATCTCTTGTTCTGCTTTAGCAAGTTCCCCTTAGTCTGAATAACATCATGTCTGACCTCTTGTCCTTTTTTTCTGAAAGATTCAATATTTCCTGGATTTGTACTGAGAGTCTGGATAATTTGAGTTGCCCTGCCTGGTACCTGGAGCTCAATACAGAAGTATAAGCCAAGTAGGGCAAAGCCTCACACAATGTGAAATGCTGAAATGCTTCATTCAGTTCCAGTTTAGGAAAGGTGAGCTTTAGAGGACCGAAGCAGATCTTTGTCCTGAGTTCAACATGCTACTTCTCAAAGCTTAAAATTCAAGTGCTTGTCCCTCTCCTTCCCCTTTGCCAGCAGGGCGCCCCATGGTGGAGCTATTCTACCCTCTGCTATCCCAAGTTAGCAGGATCTGTGTGAGGTGGTGTGTGCTGTTGCAGTTTCAACTAAACATGGAAGATTAATGGGGTTTGTGAGGAGGCTTCAGAAGCAAAAGTATGGCTTTATCATTTTGACTATGTCTGAGAAGAGAGTAGGGGGTGGTTGTTCTGGCTGCCTGTCCCCATTCATCACTAGTACTACGGCTTTGTTACGACACTTCGATATGGTTGTGCAAGATGATATCCTACGTTTTAGTGCAAGAGGTGGCTGGCTGTGCTTCTCCCTTCTCTCATGGCCTTTGCAGATGTCTGTTCTTACCAGAAGGATCAGTCCTGAGTGAACGGAGGCTCCTGCTGGTGGCTCTGGGGAAGGTGGTGTAGCTGGAGAGGAGAAGGAAAGGCTGAGGACATCTGTTTGCACTTACCCTACCGACTATCTCAAAGCCAGTCTCCCCGGGGCAGCTGCCTAACCCCGTCCAGGGGCACCAGGGGCACTGCAGTGAGCTGCAGCATTCACTGTGCCATAGTTGGTCATCAGATCCAAGCACTATCTCTAATCACAAACTCAGTACCAGAGCTCTGTGATTATTATATTAAAAAAATAGAATAGTTGTTCAATACCACAGAGCAAACACAAGGTAGTAGTGGCACAGTACCTTTCAGGGATGACCCCTTTCTCTGGAGCAGGAAGCCACAAGGCGGCATTGAAGCATCACTTTCCCAGGGGGAGCAGCCAAGGTGCAGACAAACGGCCAAAACCCTCCAACCTTTTTCCCACTGCATCATGGGCAAGTTTTGCAAGTCAGCTGGAAGCTGTATGCTTTGATAGTATTATGATTCTTCACTAGAAATACAAATGAGCCAAACCCCGAAACACTGAGTGTTTGAAGTGGCTTGGCTTTTAGTGTTGGGTTTTGGGGTTTGGTTTTTTTTAACATTTGCAAATCCATGTGCTTGTTTCTGCTTGATGGAACCCTAGGCAGCCCCAAGGAAAGTTGCTTTAATATCCTTCCAACTAGACTTCAGCCAGAAACTCCAGGTTATGCTTTGAGTGCCTTGTGCCTAGGCATTCCCAACCCAAATCCCACATCAGGCATGTTCAGATAAGTTTGGAAAGGCTTTGCAGTGACTCATCAACCCTTTCTGTGTTTAGCAGGATAGAAATTCAGATCCTTCAGAGGTTTTCTCTTTACAAGGTTTATGTAAAGCTTTACCTCAGATCTGAAAATATTTAGGAAATAAGCAGAGAACAGCAAACCCCTCTGTGCTGCATTCGTTGATAGAACATTGTTTTCCTTCTAGTGACTGAAGCTCGATTTAAACCTGATTATTGAATTAAATGTACATTTTGTATTCATCAAACAAGTTCTGATAATGGATGCCTTCATGTTAAATTGCCTAATCTTAAACAAACTAGGACAAATTCTCCATGGTGAAAATTGAAGCCTTTACTTGAAAACAGAGATCAAATACTTCAGACGGAAGATTCTAAGTGAGAAAACAATGAAGACGTACTTGGTAAGGAGTAAGAACAGTTCTTCTGGACTAAAATGACCACAAGCTTTTTAAATTGAAGTTTAAATGGTGGAGAGGAACTTAAATTAATTCCTTGAGTTGTTTAACACATGGTATAAAATAATCATCAAATGAATGAATTCCAGAAGCTGGAGAAAGAAAGAAATGAAAAGAAAAATTTGCAAGAAGACCTTTTTCACATTTGAGCTGAACTTGGATGTTGCAAACCTATTCAAAGGCCAAAGAACTGATAGAGCCCAAAGACATTTTTGAAAACTGTTGAACAATGGAGCATGAGAAGTGCCCACATTTTGAAGCCTGAGCAGCTGTGCACGTAATCTCTGCAGGACCTGTGCTTCCAGAGGCCTCATCAGGATGCATCTCCCAGTAAACTCCACAACAGTAACAAATCTTGGTGATTGTAATTCTTAAGTTCTGAAGCACAGGGATTATCCTGAGCAACTTTCTTTGGCATCAGTTAATGCTTGTGAGCAGCTTCTCTTTCTCTTTTTCTTTCTTTTCATTTTTTTTTTTTTTATTCTTTCTTTCCTTCTTTCTTACTTTCTTATTTTCTTTCTGGCAGGTCTATATGAGGTGGTAAGCAGCCTTCACTACTTTGAGAGTAGAGAGAATGACAGGCAGAGCAGCACTGCCTTTATGTAAAGTTGCCTTTCATCCCAGCTGGGTTTTAGCTTGCAGAGCTGTATTTTTGAAAGGAAAGGTTGTCTGCCAGCTGACACTGATATTTTTATATATAATGCATGCTAGAAAATAGGTCTTTCCACCTGTTCCCTCCATTTTTCAAAACAGCTATTAAGTCTGTCAGTTCTGGAATAAGGGATTAAAGAGAAATTGTGTGGGCCGATAGGGCCTATGAAATGTGTTGATTAACATTCCCGGTGAGTTCTGTCCATGGAGCAGGGACAACAGCATGGTCTAACCTTGACACAGCAGGATAACGTACAGAGTTCAGTCACTAGCCATTTCAGCCGTAAGTATGGCTGCTGAGACTTTAATCATTGCTGCTGATTATGGCTTTGCAATATGGTTATCAGCCCACGATAAGTGGAATAAACAGGCCACATTCCCTTTCATGAGTTACCACAGAGCCATCAGAAGAGAGCAACTTTCTCAACTTTCTGTTGCCAATGAGCTGAAAAAGATCAAAGCAAAGTCCTAGAAGCAAAGGCAGATAAGTCCTGTGATCCTCTCTC
Source organism: Ibycter americanus (assembly GCA_035590275.1). Taxonomy (NCBI): domain Eukaryota; kingdom Metazoa; phylum Chordata; class Aves; order Falconiformes; family Falconidae; genus Ibycter; species Ibycter americanus. The sequence goes on from JAVJGI010000040.1 coordinate 33,457,511, forward strand.
AAACCCAGTCCCTTTGTGTGGGTTTGAGATTCCTACAGCTGACTTTCTCAGCAGGTTCACTGGCCCATTCTCCTGAGCAAAGACTGACCTCCACAGCCAGCACCCAGATGCTGTTCTTGAAAGGACCAGTTTAGGTCAGTTGAGAAAAAAAGACTTTTACATGTGTACATATTCTTGAGTCCAGCAATGATCTTCAAATAAACGTGAAAGGCAGAGAAAGAAGAGCAGAGATCATGAAAAAGGAATCCTCAGTTCTTTGGGAGTGCATCTGACTTGCTCTGAGGGAAGGAATGATGTGCTGGCTACAGATAGATTTGTTTTGTTTGGAGCAGAGGTTCTTAGCCTCTTTCATACCGGGAGAGCTTTCTCCTGCCTAGCCAGGCCATGTACCAACGCAAGCAGGAAGGTGTTATTTCCACCAAGCTCCTTGTAATCTGGAGAACAGTGATTTTCAGCTTTAATCTATTTTCCTTATTATTCAGAATATTTTGTTTGTTGAATGGTTTGTACAGAATTGTGGGCATGAATGACTCCTTACAAGCTCATATAGGAAATACTTCTTTGTCACAAATAATTTGCCTTGCAAGGAGCCAAATTATGGGGAAAAGACATGTAGAAGAGTTGTCAGTTTGCTGCTTACAGGATTGTAATGGGGTCTTGTCTGAAATCTTTAGTAGTTCTCCCATGTCTGTAAGCTCAGACTCCTGACAAGAAAGGAAGTAAACTGCAGGTATGGAAGAAGTCACGTTTAGCTTGGAGGTTCTTGGTGATTCCTGTCAGGAACTGTTCATTGCTGCAGCTGCTGCAGTACTGGCAACAGTATATAATGTCAATTTTAGTTTATTGGAATGGGATTATAGTCCTAAATCATGCAAGAACGCGTTGTAAGAACAATAGAGCTGGCAGATGCCAAGCAGTGCTCTGCCATGAAAAGTATTTGAACATCCAGAAGAAAGGGTTGAGGTCTACAGAAAGCCAAGGGTAGACAGTGAGGCCAAATATGTCTCCTGAGAGCTCAGAGGCTGGATTAGAAATGTGCTGAGGAGCTGAAATGACTGGGAGCAGAAAAGATGAATGAAAGTGGCTGTCATCTGTGTGTCACTTGCTGCTGCAAAATACACCAGAGCTGCTTCTGGGGAGGGACTGAGCAGGAGAGAATGCACTAAGATGGGAAAACACAGAATGAAATTCAGTGCTGGCTCATTGATTTGGGCGGGATGTTAAGGAGGTTGCCTACACCACCACCAAATGCACCCTCCCAAGGAAGGCACTGCAGAGTCCAAGAGGCTCAATGAGAGAGCAAGCTGCAGCAGCCGCAGTTACCAGTGCAGGAGTGGATGGAAGGACAGTACATTTTCATTACAAAGGCATCACTTTAGCTGTCAATGGAATATTCTTTGTTTCTTAGATTTTCCTGTCATCCCATTAAAATCATGTGTTGCATGCATTCTTAGTTGAGGACTGGCTTTTTCTATGGGATTATTTTAAAACGAAAATGCTAAGCATTACAAACTAATGTAAATGATAACAAAGCCTAGATTCCAGCATTCACATGTTACTGCCTACTTTAGGCAGTGAAATACTTCATATTTTTTTTAACTGCTAAAAATTGCTGTTAAAACAAAAATCTGGGGGCTTAGTAGTAAGGTAAGAATCTGTATCAGAAATATGTCAAATTGAAATAGTTATGAAAATTGGACATGATTAAAATCCACTCTGAACGCTTTGTGGTTTTTTTCTTGTTTTGGGGAATTGATTTCTTTATTACATTGTTATCCCTCTGCATTTTTACTGCAGTACTTACATTAAGTGCCTTACTTCTGTTATTTCTGGAAAGTTTCAGTCAATGACATGGAAATGATAGATTACTAGCTGCCTTTAAATGTCATTTTCCCCAAAAAAGGGGGAAAAAGTATCCACAGGCAAATATTCCAGTTTTGTCAAGCTAAATCACAATTTCTGGATTATGGTGTCACACACACAACATATGTCACTTGTTTTGGAGTGAAATGCAGCTATGCAGAACCTTTGCACTGCAGTTAACTGTCTTTAGCAGGAAGCAGTAGATGGCAAGGTCTATTTTAGGCAAATGCAGAAAAATGAAGAGCGTCACAAGTATAAGACTGCAAAGGAAGGCTTGACATAATCTTCACAGGAGGACCAGCTGTTAATAAAATGCTCTTCCCTTAGGTGGCTTATGAAAGGCTGCTTACCTACAGATTGATCAGTGGTCTCATAATTTAACAGATGATCAGTAATGGATTTTGTAGCAATAACTGAAGACTAATTACTCCTGTGCCAGCTAGGATGGCTTAGGGCATTTGAGACATCAATATCAGTAATTGTGTCCCGCAAGGCTTTCAGAAGACACATGCCCTTCTGGAACCACAGCTGAAGACCAGGTGAGAAACCCTAGGGATCTTTAATGATAAAAGGTTATCTTTGGGCAACCAAATTGTGCCTAGTGGTATTGTTATGGACAATATTGTGTATTTTTACTGCACAAGGTGATATATATGCAAAGATATTCCTGTGTGTGTGAAGAAGATGGCACAGCCCTAACTGTTGCTCTCGTCTGTTGGGAATTATGAATAGAGGTTGAAATCTGAAGATGACTCCAAAATCCATGTTGCAAGTAGAGAACTTAATTTTATTTGGCTTAAGGGGAGGAGAAAATCCCAAATTTACAATGCAGCACATGCTTTTGTCTCTGTGCCTGGGTTTTTCTCTTTGGACACAGTAGATCCCAATGTCCGTTAGATCAGCTTTTTAATATTTCATCACACTGAGTTCAAGCAGACTCAAATGAATGGCTCTGCAGGCCCATGAGTGCTGCTCCTTCTGGAATGACATTTACTAGCATAGCAGGTCTGCAGTGCACCCTGAGTAACACAGAGAACAGGTGCTGTGTGATCTGGATTGGTTTAGCTCTGGTAAAAGCATTCATATAAAAAAGCAAACATGCTGAAAATCCATACTCTGGTTTACTTACCGGTTAGCTTGTTCAAAGGCCGTATTGGGAAGCACCTGTCATTTGAGAACCTCCCAGACATAAAACATTCTGTGTACTCTAGGAGTAATGATAGCCAGTCCTGGTACTGCTATTACATGTGTAAGACTTCTGCTAATGCAGGTGCTCCCAAAGTGTTCATATGTATGTATGTTTACCAACGTACTTAACATTGCAAGATATCTAACTGAACACATGTGAAAAAGACAAAATAGAAACTATTAAGCCCAGGTGAAATACCAGCAGGACCTGTTTTGGCAGTCTGTTCCCCCTTTATCAGAGAGGCAGAAGGCAAGTTTGATAAGTTTGGGCAGCCAGCATTGAGGCAGCTGCTGTACTCTTTGGGATATGAGGCCACCAGAGCAAGGTCATACCTTTTACAGCTGTTTTTTGGGGGGGTTTGTTTGTGGTTGTTTTTTTTTTTTTTAATGAACAGTCTTTCTGGTTTCCTGAGCCTTTGAAGGGCTCATATAAGGTCTCATAGGTTCTGCAGGCAAAAAATGGAGTCTTATTCATCATTATGACCAGGTTAAACCTATCTGAGATTGTCTGAAGTGAGCTGGGACACACAGACATTGCCCTGCAGCCAGCTGAACACTGGGACAGTGGCCTCCATCAAAGTGAGGGAAACAAACAACCTGGGGAAAGCAGGGTTTGTCTGCAGTCTGCACACCTAGCTACAAAACAATGGTCTATATTTAGCCTGAATCTGTCATTAGCTGTCAGAGAGGTAGAGACTTTCAGCATGTAGCAAACACATCCACCCTGGTCTGCAGAAAATCCACCACTTCCTTAAGCAGCTGACAGCTTTCTATCAAGATATCTATACAAGGAAAAAAAATAGACATGTTTAAAATGTACTTGTGTGCTTGACATCATTCTCAGTCCATAGAACATGACTAAATTTTCTGAAATACATCAAAACATTTCAATACTCAGAGTTTCATTACTAATAATATCTGTTATTGAATATATGAAATTATCCAGTCTTTGTTCACTTGATTAACAAATGATCATTTCGAAGAAAAAAAGAATGTAAGGATTGCTAGAGGAGACAGTTTTGACAACTAGTTTTTAATTATAACAGGTGTCTCAAAAATTTGGGTTTTGATTGTTGTAATGGATGGCAAATAATAGCAATTTTGCTATGCATTGCTAATAAAAGACAGAAATCAGCCATGCAAGCAGTAACTGGACATGGCCATCAACAAGATGTAGCAGAATAAGTTTTGTTGATAAGCTTTAGATTTTCACTTGTAGGCTAGGATGACGTAACTCACCAAACGTGCCTTCTGCCCATACTTTTTTCCATGCATTTGAGAACCAATTCCCAAGGTAACCACTGCTTACATTTTACTTGGTCTTAGTTTCCAGAGACTATGGACTTTTCACTTACATCCTGTATGCAGGAAGCAGAATTACATCACATTTAAAATAAGCACAGGAATTTTTTGTTTGCCACTAACTAAATATTTGCTATCAGATATTCAAGTAAAGGTAGGTAAGGTTTGCCTATTTCAAAACATGTCTTTGTGCTTAGGAGCAGCTCAAATGGGCAATTAGGAAATACATGATGTTAACTCAAAATGCATTTTTGTCCACAGAAAAGGAACACAGATTTCTTACACCAATAGAAATTAAATATAACAATTTCTATAGTCAGTGAAAAATGTGTCAGCTTACTAGATAGAGGAAACGCTGATCTTCTGGATACTTTGCAATTTGAGTCTAGCTAGTTTGTGGATGACTGTTGTTTCACTTCTCTAATCCTATACACAAATGAAGATAAAAAGAAATATGCTTTGAGATCATTAATGTATCAGAACTAGATATTACAGCCATGGTAGAATTTAAGAAACTTACGCCCTATTATAAAACAAACTAAAGGGAAAGACTATGGCTATCGTGAGGTCTCAGTGCTCAAGTGGTTTTTGGCGACACTGCTTGTTTGGATGCCAGCACTGCTCATCAGGAATTATGGTGCCCAGTGGCGGAATTGATAATCTGAGTAATGCATCTAAAGGAAGGCCAGATGGCCAAACACTGCCCTTTATTTCTATCTGAAAGGTTATGTGGCCCCAAAATAGATTAGGAACAGTGGCAGATGTGTAAGTCCCTCCTTAGCTAAACTATCCCAGCCATAATTATTTTCCCAGTCTTTTTTATTGTTCTTTGCCCTTTTTCTGCATTTCTGTAGAAGTAAGACGTCATGTGTGATGAAATGGTCTATGATCATGGTATTCAACATCCAATCAGACACAAAAAGGATCAGCAATATCTTAAACTGGCTTAAGTATTGAAACCTCACCAGGTTAATGGATGTAAACTGTATATTAATTCTTGGGGTATTTATTCAAACCAGACATAGCAATATCAGTTTTGTCATTAATTAAGAATATAATGTAAACCTTAGTTATCTGGAATACTTTTATCACATTATGCCCTTTGGCTCAACACTTCATGTAATTATCTTTATAATATTCCTGTGAGGTAGGGAAGTACTGTCAGACAGCAATATCCAAGCTTTTAGAAAAGGATTGGTGGAGATCAGGGTATTGAAATTATATTTCATTAGACTCAGACCGGCATTCTAACTATGGAGGCCCTCCTTTGTTATTCTTTCATCTTGTTCATTGAAGAAAGTACCGATAACAATAGAGACTGATTCCAATCTATGGGAAGCTCTTTTTTGTTTAATATTGGGCTTTAGGTAACCATTTAAAAATGCATGTTTAAAAATGTATGTGTGCCCCAATGAGAAAGGAAAAAACCCTTCTTTTTGCGACACTAAGGAAGACATTATAAAATGTAGACCTAAATAAGTTCCTGGAGTTAGAGGCTGTGTTCAAGGTCAGAATGGATGAGGCTATGAGCAACCTAATCTAGTGGAAGATGTCCCTGCCCATGGCAGGGGGTGGAGTAGGTAATTTGTAAAGGTCTCTTCCAACCCAAAACATTCTATGATTCTGCGGTTCAAGCATAAAGTGATACCTCATGGCTGGTAGTCATAATGTTTGATCTTTGCTGTTAGGAGGAAACTAATACTGTAGTCAGTGGGATAAATGCATTCACAGGGTATAGACCCAGAACAGCTACATTGCTTTCCACAGAGGAGTACACATAGCAGTGCAATTTGGGGCAATCAGTTATTAGGATTTGGAGTCACCCTTTAAACACCGCTTATTGATTAATATATCTATTTCTGTACTGCTTGCCTCACACATTTGAAGATTTAAAACTTGGTTAAAAGAATCAATAAAATCTATTTTCTGTTTTCTAAGGTTTGTTGGTCATGATTTAATTGAACAGTAATCGACATCAGAATAAGATTTTACTATAAGATTAGTTCTACTGAGACCATTTACTGTGGTGGTTACTTAAATTAAATACCAGGAATTCTGTTCTGGATAAATTACCACATTGCAACTAAGCACTATTGTTACTGTTGTTATTAATTATATTGTGTCTTAGATTTTAATAACACATTACAAATTAACAAAAATCTATATAAATCATAAAGGAGATGCTAATTCTGCTATTGCATTTACTGAAAATATTTTGATAGAACAACACAACAGTTCATGTATTGTTACAGCCTAGTAGGTCTAGTTGGTGGCCATGTTATGTTTAACTTTTTCAATCTGCTTTCAGAATATTTATTATATAGGCAAAGTAGACCTAATTTTACAGACCTTTAAATTGCCTTTTTTTTAAACCTTCCTTTTGGGAATACTTAGGATTAAGCCAGTCTATGCGTTTCCCATTTCAGGGCATTTTAGCAGGCTTCAGTAACTCTTCACTTGCTGGCAACACAATTATCATCAGTTGTACTAGCTGTAATTTTCCATTCTGATTAGCTGCCACCAGTATCTTACATATTCTAATATAAGTATTCCTATTAGTTTTATTGCTAAAATGTAGAAAACGTAAGAGCAAACAAACCAGTTTCCATTGCATTCCCTCCCTGCAAGTGTAACTATAATATTTCCCTGCAATCATTGTGATTTTGACTGTGATACAGGGGACTGATCATGAGAATCTCATGGAATATCAGGTATTTTTCTTCTAAAGATCTCAGATACTCTGAAGGATGACATGGTAAGTGCCTTCTTAGGAATTTTTGTTAGAAAACCCCCAGACCCGATTTCCCTTTGTGCTTTGGAATCAAGAAGAATTGTGGATGCTCCCCAGTCATAACTGAAGTAAGATGCCAACAGGCACACGCAGGGAAAAAAATACCTTAGGCTGTAAAATCTAAAAAGATCAGTTCCTTCAGTACTGCTCTACATCAAAGCTTACATTAGGCCAATAGTCACACAGACAGAAAGAGCAGATAGGGAATTGTTCAAGTAGGCTAACTACTTAGACAACTTACTTTGTCATCAGTGCAGATTTTTGTCTGACACAGACTCTTTTCTGATTTAATAGCTTACTGTAAATTTTGCTTGCATTTCAGAGACTCATGCAAGCTATACCATTGATCCTGCAATCAGATTAGTAAAGCCTGACTGTTAAACTAATCTGGAGCCCCATATGCTTTAATTAAATTCTGAATGTAGTCTGCTCTGAAACACAAATAACATCTAAGCTATCTAAAGCTGGAATTGTATCTCTCACTAGAAATGCTATCCTTTAATTCAAAGAGCCTAATTCTCTGCTTTCAGCTAATGCTTTCCTCTAATTGTTTGAGATCAAGTGGTCGAGGTCTCCCTGCTGTCTTGGTGCTTGACTGGTCTCTTTTGTGTATGCAGGATATCTGTCCACTCGCCCACTAGCCAGGAAGTTGACGTCTGCAGCTCTTAAAGTGAATATTCACTGGGGATATACAAAGCACACAGAACCCTAGGGCACCAGCGATTCCTGAAAATACCTCTGATATGTGCGGTGAATGAAAACTGGTGAAGTTTAAAATAAATCAAAAATTATAATGTCAACAGTAATCATCCTTTAACCATACTGAGAAAAAACATAGTAGTTTGTTTTGTTTTGGTTTTTTAATTAATGTACAAGCAGAAAGAACCGTTGCTGGAGACAATCTAAACTCCCAGGGTTTGAAACAGTGTGTAGTCACTCACTTAAAAAAATTATTGGAATATGTTTGGTAAGTTTTTGGCTGAGAAACTTTATCTGTTGCAAATTCTTCTGGGACATTCTGACTTGCAATGTGCTGCAATTGTAGCCATCTCAGAGTTTTGGCACTTCTTTTTTGTAATTTTCACTAAAACAATATATGAAGTAGTTGCCTGAAAAAAGAAAGTTAAGAGATTGTGAAAACTCAAAGGATATGGATTCAAAGTTTTGGGAGAAGGTTTAGAAATTCCATATGTTTGCTTATAATGTCTGCTGTATCAAAGAGCCTTTTGTTTTTCAAATGCAAAAAAATGTTAATTTCTGGGTGAAAAAGTTGTTTCTTAACTTCCACTTCAAAAAATACCAGCATGAAAAGTAGGTTTCATCTTCCCGATGGCTATGGAAAAAGACGGCCCTCTAAGGACTCCCATTTCTCTCCAGAGATTATAGAGGAATTCCCAGTGTCCAGTTAGGACTAGATGCTTCTTTTGTAGGTGGTCAAGTTAGATGAGATGAATTAAGCAGTACTGCTTTATGGGGAAACATGGATTCAGGTACTATAAAAAACAAAAGGATTCTTGTGATCATCTGTGCTTGACCTTGGAGGCACAGAAATTGCTTGACTTAATTCCTGTTTGAACCAGAGCATATCTTTTAAAATCTGTTCACAGATGGAGAACCAACCACATTCTTTATGTGTTTAGTTGTTTCACTGTTTAATTTCCATTGTTTTCAGTCTGCTGCTAGATTTACAGCCCAGCACCAAGTTCCAGTATTCCTTGCATTCACCTACCAGCTGAAGACCCTATTATCAAAAGTATCCTCTCCATAAAAGTAATCACAAATTCATCACCTTATCTTTTCTTTTTTCCCAGTCCTTCATGGTTTGTAATGGGAACCTGAGATTTCCTGATCAAATCCAAAGTAAGGATTCTGATTGATGAAGCCATGAAATAGTTGGTATTTTACTATTTCAGAGGGCTGTCTTCTTTTTATATCCTACATATACAACTCACAGAGGAAGCTCACAACAGAGGTCAGTGAGTGAGGGACTCCATACTCCACACAAGTTTTATCTCTGGTCCAGCACAGCTCAGGTGCAGTTCGCTTCAGCGCAGAGTCCTCTGTTTACCCGAGCACATGCAGAGAAGAGTCTGTTACAGGTCTTTGGTGTGTCAGGAAAGGGGTATTTGACCCTCTGCAGTTTATTTAACTGGATTTCAAACTTCTATTGTAGGAATCCTGGAGACTTAGACTCTGTGTGTGTGTGTATATGTTTGTGTGTAACTTCCGATAAATAACAGCCTTTTCTAATAAGAATAAAGGGACAGCAGGGCCATAACCTCCTTCCTACATCCTTTGCTCATGGAGAACTCCCTAACTGAGAACAGTGAAATTTTTGTCAGGCTAAGGACATCTTCAGATATTAAACATACGATTTAGAAATCTTTTTGTATTTCTGATTATTTTAGAAGAGAGCTTGATCACGACATCATTTCTGCTTGCATTTTCTCTCAACATTTGCTATCTTTTTGTGCTAAAAAAACCAACAACAGAAGGCAAATCTGTCAAGTTTACTTGGGCTTTCAGTGTCCTTGTTCTCTCCTATCGTCATCAAAATCCTGAAGGATTTTCTGTTACTATATTGGTCCAAGTACCGTCAAAGTTTCATTAAGTTTCCTTTCTCAGCCAAGTTTAAAGGAATTTCATTGAACAAAAGACATCTTTGGGGAAAAGTGTTGCCAGACACACATAGCAAGCTCTCCAAAAACCACACCTTGAATGTTTGCATTAAACAAGTTTTATTTGTACTTTCTGTCTGTATATGTGTCTCTCTATGTGTATTTGCACTTTCCATATGTACACAGACTTTGGAGGCTCAGTGATTCTTTAATGTGGGTCTAGCTAACTGGTTGGACAGTGTGTCCTCAAGTATGTTAAATTAAAATGCAGCACAACTCCTCAAATCTAAACAGAACTTTGGAGAAGTTTGAATCCATGTCTTAACTTCTCAGTGTAACACAGGAAATAATTACACTATTATAATAAACTAAGGATTAATTTGATCGTTCTTTAGAGCTGGCATAGAATAGCTACAGCCATACTCTTAGCCAACAATCAGTGTAGCTCCATGCCAATTGCCAACCAAGAATGCTTTTGCTAATCCCTGTCCCAACACCAGAAGTACTCTGGGAGACTATAAACTGGACTGGCTAAAACATGCCAAGATACCATACACAAAATCAAGGACCCAGAACTGTGTCCTCACCCCCCACCCCTGCCGCTTAATTTACTTCTACAGCATAAAAGACAATTGCAGAATCAGACAATGGTCAGGGTTGGAAGGGACCTCTGGAGATCATCTAGTCCAACCCCCTGCTAAAGCAGGTTCACCCAGAGCAGGTTGCACAGAGTCATGTCCAGGTGGGTTTTGAATGTCTCCAGAGAAGACGACTCCACAGCCTCTCTGGGCAGCCTCTTCCAGTGCTCTGTCACCCTCAAAGTAAAGAAGTTCTTCCTCACATTCAGATGGAATTTCCTGTGTTGCAGTTTCTGCAACAATTTTGAATTACCTAATTCCCTACTTGTGATTTTTTTAAACAATGCATTCTCTCTCCCTTTTTTTTACATGGTGTTTACATTCCTTGTGATGGACCTTTCTTGACTGCTTACATCATAAGCCCCAAAATTCACCAGGTACTTTTGAGAACAACGAAGATATTGCTCAATGTTGTTCATAAAATGACTAGAACTGTTTCTATCACTTTGGAGTCAAAATGAGTACATTTCGAACAATGCTTGTCATGTTTCCTTGGTTTGGGCCTAAGCTGACTTAGTAAAACCCATTTGTTTAATAGCAAGATATACACGAATCAGTAGCAACTAATGAACTTAATCCTAAAATACTTCAGGAACTAGTCACCACAGTGCCTGCACCACTGATGGTGAAGGGTAGTATCACAGGGTACATAAAGGACAAGTATACTACCTATTTTTTAAAAGAAGATAAAAGGTGCTCCAGAAAAGAACCTGTAACAAATTACTAAATAATAAACTTGCAGGCTCTCAGGGGAAAGTGTGGTGCTAAGCAGCAAGCACTATGGATGTCAAGAACAGAACATATCAAACTAATCCTTTGTGCCCCTCAAATTGAACTTCAGCTGGTAATATTATGATTTTCAAGACATACTAACAACAAAGGCTAATTTTAGCTCTTAGTTAATTAGTAAGTGTGTGCTATATCTGGGGGAAAATTACTGCAGTCTGTTTGACATTGGTAAGGTCTAGTTCTTCACTTGAGAATTACATTGGCTTTTATCTACCACACTTTTAAAGTGTGTGAGGGGAATAAATTGGAAAGAGCCCAGAAAAAAGAAATCAAAACAAAAAGTGAAGAAAAGTTGAAAAAATAAGGTTTGCTTAGCCTAGAAAAGAAAAAGTACGGATCTTTTTTATATGTAAAGGGTTGTTTATAGAAGGGATTGGAGCAACAGCTCCAAATGTTGGATGTGAAAGAAATGGAGTAATCTAATAGCCAGTAGGTAGTTTAGATATTTTTTGAAAATCTGAATTATTAAATATGAGAACTTTGACGTGCTGCAATTGGGATCCCAGAAATGGAAGCTTTAAATAAAAGCAGAGATAAATACCTGTCTGGGATAATTTAATTGTATTTGAGCTGGCATCTGAGGAGTGGAACCACCTTAAAGAGCTTTAGGAGAGAGGCTGATGTCTGGCTTCCAATAGCACCAAGTGATGAAGTCCACCCTTCTTTGGACTAGCCCCTTCTCTAGTATCTGTCTTGAGAACTAGTTAATGCAACGCAAAGGGAGTCTGGGAGTGAACAAACAGTTTAACACGTCAGGCAGCAGCACCCAGATGCTCAGCTGTCTCCTGAGCAGGACAACCATAGCCTTCTGACCCTGCATTTTCCTTAGTTGTTATGTGGTCAGGGAAGGGATTTGTTATTTACCTAACACAGATAGGTAAAGCATATAACATATTTCCAGTTCGATCCATTTTTTGAAGACTAGAAATTCATTATGAATATTTTGTAATGATTACACAGTTATTAATAAATTATGTCATGTCATTACCATCTCCAGAATTTATCTTAGCTGCATAGCTACAGATATTAATTGTCTCCCTGTAACACTGAAATATGAAGAAAGTAAGCTCTTGTTCAGAATATGAGTCCAAATGACAAGACTGGTCAGTTTTTTATCTATAAGCCCATTTTTGCACCTGTTCCTGCTGTCTCTGTAATATTCCCTTTTTAATGAGGTGAATTCCAGTTATTTGACTCTTTAGATGACTTCTTTTTTATGATCTTTTGAGACACCAGCTCTGCTTCACGTTAAAATGTGACAAAAGAAATACTTCTGAGGTAACATTCATCGAAAGCATATCCATGACATTCATATCCCAAACAGTAGTGGAAGTCTGAGATTAAGAGCAGAGGCTCAAGCGTTGTGTTTTATTAGCAGATGATCTAAATCTGTGTTTCTCCACTTACACAAGGAGAAAATAGGTGCTGGCAGATCTTGTAATGCTAATGGGATCTTTCTTTTTGTATAAAAGCAAACTTACAATTAAGAAGACCTGGGTTCTTTTTGTTTTAGATGGAGAGTCTTTCATTGCTTCTTACATTTCCAGTGTCTGTTTCCACTTCAGTATACTTTGTTTCTCCTGGACAGTCATTGAGTGACAGGAATGTCACGTCAGGGAATAAGCCAGTGCAAACTGCAATGTGTTGTCAGGACTAAACTACAATTTGAGCAATAGCTAATATGAAGAACCCCAGATAACTGGTAGAAATATATCAACATACATATATCCAAAGGAGGTACTATACAATAACTGACAGCAATCTGCCTTCTGAAAGCTGTTTGAGAGGATATTTGAACCATATATTATACATCTATTAGAGGCAGCTTTCTAGGGAACTGCACAAAGAAAACAAAAATAAGGAAACGCTGTTCTTTCTAAGAACAGGTTTGAGTGCTTATTTTGTCTTGTAAACCTTGCCTCTGACTCCAGTGACTTAAAAAAAAATCTAGCAATGCACAGCTTGCAGATTTTGGGTCATTCTCTGCCTGTTTTTTTAAATGGAAATCTACTACTCAAAATTTAAATATATTTGCGTTTCCAATCTGTACAATTACTGAATATGAAATTGTACACCCTGTCTACCTGTAAAATGGCTGAGTACCCACTGAAACAGGAGATCATTCAAATGACACTTCTTTGGATTGAAGAATACCTGTGTGAAAACTACATGAGAGGGCATCCAGCTTCTCCACACCATACTTTGGATGACCTTTCCTGACTATCGGTTCTATTTTCTGATGGAGTCCTTTGTTTTTAATTGATGCATTGTAATTCTCTGTCACAGAAATGAAAACGTCCCACATAGCAATCACACCCTCAGACCGCTAAGCTGCTACAGACACTGCTTTGTTGCCTTGCCACCACCCACACGTCAGTATTGGCTAGGTTTGTTGGGCAGAATTCACTACTGTGGTTTTGGGTTTCCACTTGAATTAATCTGACGTCTGCTCATTTTGTCATGTGCAGCAACATAAACCAAGCGAGACACAAAAACTCCCAGTTCCTTCCCTGTCCTTACTAACTAAACCTGGCCAGTTTAACATCATACCTTCTGGGGCAACAGTTACTTTGGGGTGAAAAAATGGCATGGCCACATGCATTAAGAATTGAGTAGGAATAAAATAATTTTCCTGGTTCAAGTGTGATTTAAAATAATTACACACAAAAAAAGTAAAGGCTTAATTTCATTCTATCAGACCTTATTCCTGATTAGTACTATTTATCCCTATGCAGGCAACAAAAAGGTGACAAAACACCATATTGTGTGCTCTGGTTATTTCAACAGAAAGGTGATTATGGATTTATGACTGATCTAGATTAAATACATACTGGCAGGTGGTCTGCTAATTGAGAAGTCTAATATTAATGAGTGTCAAAGTAGGGCTGCAGAGTTCATGATTGCCTGCTGCCTTCTTTATTGGTCATTCCCTGAAATGCAGGCATTAGTCTGATTAGATTACTCGTTAATAGGTGACTTTGGAAGAATTGGCTCATTAACTGTTATGGGTAATGTTAAGCACGCATTCCAGTGCCATAATTAAACTAAGTACTAAGTAGGTTAGTAATAGGAGTAATGGGAGGTTGCTCGTTAAACGATAACTGCGTCTACTTCCAATCTTATTGCCAGTTTATTTTTTTCATCAATGTCACTAACAGGTGTGCTGTGATGGTGTATTCTGTTTCATACACAAAATTTCAATTATTGATAGCAAATGAAAATACACTCAGGACAGCAGAAGTACAGAGCACAATGTTGCAATCGCCAATTAAAGATTGGTAACACCTAGACATTACTTTACCTTCTCAAATTAATTCAGTTGACATTTGTTGAAATCAGCTGCGATCAAAGAAGATTAATATTTTTCTCTCTAAAATATTTTTAGTATAAACATACTTGAACAGATCACAGGAATCTCCTTAGTATTAATTGTCCTAAGTGTCCATTTTGAATGAATGTCAGTTGTACAGATGAAAAAACAAACATACCCAAATATGTGTTGAAATGTAGTACAGCTGATCATAAGACCCATTTTAAAGAACACATTGTGGCATATGACAACTGTTTATTTGAGATATACACACCTGAAAAAAAAAATAGTTGGTACGCTAAGAGGAATCTATTTCCTATCCTCTTCCTTAAAATAAAACATTCTTCCTTGTTTCTAATTTTTTTGCTTTTTGTTTCCATTCAGCAAAGTTGCTTACCCTTGCCGCTGCAATGCCAGATCTGAGTCCTCCTTAAACATATGGCTAAGAATGCCATACATATCCTGGTGAAATTGGAACACTGGTAATTGTTCCTTAGTGACCTAGTCCCAAGAACATAGACATGTTCCATTTTCCAGAACAAAAACATCCCATGCAGAAAAAGGGAAGGAAACATGTCATCTATCAGTCCCCGTTCCAGTTCCAACATTTGCTTCTTGCGCTGGGCTCAGTCATTCACCAGGCTCCTGGCGGCTGTCACCAAATGGCCACCTCCACCACCAGCGAGTGTGCTGAGCCTCTTAACGCATTCCTATTCCTCTGGGCTGTTTTAAGGTAAATAACATTCACTGTAAAGGTAGAAAACCTGTAAGGAATCCTGAGGTCTGGGGTGAAGTTCTTCTAGGAATACAAGTGATACAGCTTTTTGGACAAGGAGAAACTGTGCCACCTGTGACCCAGAGAACTGCCCTCCTGCATCTCTTGCCTGTTGTGGCCAGAGCTGACACATCTGCCAGCTCTGAGGTCCTTCTAACTTTTTGGTGTCCATGAATAAAAGCTTTGAGCACCAAACAATAGCAACAGAGCAATTATAAAAACAGGCCAAGAGACATATGGCAAACATGAGGGTGGTAGCTGCACAGAAAAACTTAGCCTGTTGTTTACATTACTCTTGTCACGAGAAGACTGCTCAGAATTACAAGGCTGACCTAGTTTAGTGTTTGACATTCTTGTTAAATGCTCCAGGGCAGGTACTTTTTTAAGCAAGATACTTCTGTTCTGTCATGGTCCATCTACAATATACTGGCTGCCAGTACTAATATTTCTTTTAAAGAGATATTTGAAGGACAAGTTGTACATACTGTTAGAACAGAAAATGTGAAGGAAAATGTCTGTAAGGGTTGAGGGAGAGGAACTGCATACCCATGCTATAGGATTAATGCTGCAGTATTTGTGAAGTTTATTGGTATATTATTATACCAATTATATTTATATACCATCAGCTTTCTTCATTTGGAGTAACTGGAATCAGGTAACTAAAAAGGAATGAAAAGTCTTTGCTGGCTGTTTATCATTAGAAAACACTGATTTCTGACTAATTCCACGAAAATCAACATCCATAAAAGTCAGGGAATGGATTTCAGCAGTATTTTTGGCAGTTTTGGTTTCAGCTTACAATAAGAATTATTTTCAATGAAATTATTTGCATATTGAAACCAGATTTTAAAACACAGATGAATTCCCCCTTATCTATGTTGTACCCATTAGGAACTGGCTTGTGTTTATAATAATTGTGTATACAGTGAGCTTTATATTTATTTGTTTCATTTTGTGCCTTCTGGGATAATAGGGCATGCAGGAGCAATGGTGGAAAACACAGACCAAGCAATATTAAACCAAGATTTGTTCCGTAATTTCGCATTTATTCTGGCAGGTTTTGACTGGAGTGGGAGCTGAAATAGCACATAAGACTAAATGGGATAGATTTCAGCTTTAACTCAGAATTCTCTGACTGTTGGATCTGATCCAATTTTCTTTGAAATCATTAGAAAAGTTCACATTGATTTCTCCAAGAGCTGGATTAGACCTTCTTAGACCCTTCAGTTAAATCCCCTGAGACAAACTCTTTGTTCTGCTGGATCTCACTAGTTCTATGGAACTAATGAGTTCAGCAGCTGTAGCTAAAGGATAAAGTTTACCCTATCCTATTTTCTTCACATATTTTTGTTAGTGTTATAATTCCCATTGCCTTTGTGCAAAGGGAAGGGGGGAAAAGCATAAAACGGAGAGGTTATAGCTAATTTTTTGTTATGAGGTAAGCAAGAGAAAGGCACAACATTTCAGATATAAGGCTTATATTTCGACCTTGAGAACTCAAACACTGTCATCCTATTCTGTACTTTTGCAAATGAATCCAGCAGGGGTTCATTTGTTTTACACCTCCGGCCTTAATTTAACTGTAAATATTTTGCTCATAATTTTCATGACTGCATTAGTAAATCTGCCTCTACAATATGTTCCCAGTATGTAATTGTTCCACATCATACCCAGGCATAGCTCAGATCCGCCCTGGTATGCAAAGCCCGTTCTGACATCTGAGGAACTGTGTCACAGTACCCATATGTTCCTTGCTACTAAGGAGATCAACCCACTTTATAGGAAATTTTAAAGGTCCATTAGAAATTGAATTTGAGTAGTTTGAGTAAACAGATGCTGGGTTATGTGAATAAAAATTCCATTTTATAAAATAAAATTATATACTACACCAGTATTTGTATGCTTTGTAATGTTCAGTGTATTATCACCAAAGTAGCCCCCTTTTAACCTTTCCTTTTCTTTACAATAGCCGACAAAATCCTTTTATCTCTTTTCAAAAATACTTAGCTGTTGCTAAGCAAGTACAAGTCTCCTATACTACACTATTGTTACTGTCACTGCCATAACCACTAAAAGGTAAGTAGTGAAAAGTAATTTTCAATAAGCTTTGAATTCTCATATTCTGTTTTTCATCATGACCTCTGCTCTCCATAGAGGAAAATACTGGCTGAAGTCAATGTAGAAAGCTGATCTGACTAAATGGTGTGAGATCTGTTTCTGTCACAGTAAATTATTTCAGACTGGAACACCAAAAACCATTTCAGAGCTCTGTAGACCTTCCCATTATCTCTGTAATTCCTGCTGATGTTAATCAAAACTATTGTCCTATTTGCAAAGTACTTAATACCATTTTGATTACCATTCATTTTATTTAGCCCTTGCCATCTGTTTTGTTTTATGGTTCCCTCACGACCATTTGAAATAATGTCTCAAATGTTATTTCTATAGTGTTCATTTTCATGAGGATATAAATGCATAATTATATTTTATGTAATGTATACTATATTAATATGCAATTAAATTCTGAGGAGTTATATTAAAGTTTATAAGTGCTTCCTGGGGTTGGACAAGACCAGAAAGTTTTCCTAAAAGAGCAAGCTTTCAACCTTGTGAAAATTTTAGAAAGTTGAACCTGTTCACCTCAAAAGCTAGTTCCTGGCAGAGACGTCAAAAGTCGGGAATATACTGTAGGTTTACCTAGCTATCAAGAAACTCATAAAGTTAAAAGTAGAAACATTACTTGTAAGATTGAAACTTAGAAAGAAAAAAAACCCAACAAACTAATAAATTCTAGCTTAATAGTGCTGGGATCAATGAACTAGCAAGCTACTACATTGGCTAATGCTAAGTAGCTATATTCACTTATATTCTCATTATTATGCTATTACAGTTTGCCTTTGAGTGGACATCTCTAGCCATTTAGGTAAAATTACTGCTACAGGAGGTCACCCAACACTTCCTTCTCTTACAGCTTTCCAAACAGTTGGTTTAATAGAGAAACAACATAGAGGTGAACAGAGCACACTCTGAGGAAAGATAAAAGAGCCTAGAAATGCAGAAAATATGAGCATTTGCTGTCACTGAGAATGTGAGAGGAACATTTAATTCAAGCTTTTTCACAAAGGCCTCAGCCACAGAAGGAGATAGTACAAAAATGTTTTGGCAGTAGAAACACTGGAAGATGAATGCTTAGAAGGTCCTTCAGTAGAAGTAATGATGATAAAAAGCTTCATTGTTCGATAGATTTGTCTTAAAGTCAATGCTGACATCATTAAATAGGGCAAGACAAAATCTCAGTGACAGAGTAGTTAGTTAAATAAACATTTGCAGACAGCTCTGGGGCAGTTAGTCTTCAAAAATGTTCTGGCACTGTCTAGTGAGCCCGCTCATAGTATTTATGAAATACAAAATTACTCTGTTGTTTAGCTGAGCTCAGTAAACATGTCAACAATTTCAATGGTGCATGAAAAAAGTGTCCAAAGCACAACCTCATGAAAATGCCCAGGAAAATTCTTAATAATAATTTTAAAAAATTACTATTCTGAAGAGTCAGCTCTGTCAAAAAAAAAAAAAAAAAAAAGAAGCATTACACTTTGCCTGATACAAAATCATAGGGCCCATCAGAGTTAGCTAAATACAAACAACAAAGTGAGCAGTCATTTCGTGCCACAGATTTAAATCATGAGGCATTACTGTGTTCTACCTGCTGTAGAAATGTGCTCAGAAGAACAATGGGGTCCATGTTCCTCTCTATTGTTAGATCTGGTTTTTTTCAATTTTGCTTTCTATTTAGGTGCTGGCTCCTCTGGCTTGGACCCAGCCAGCAACAGGCTTATTCTCCCCTCCCACATACATAAGATTAAAAACTGTGTCAATTTGTTCTCTCTCCCTGGAGAATGTAATCATCAGGGGCCAAAGCCTTGCCATTACAGGAAAATGCAAAGCTGAGTAACTAAGTAGCTCACAATAGAAATATTTCGATTATTAAAAAACCCATTGTTTGGTTCCAGTTCCAAAAGCTGATGCAATACCTGGAAGCATGACATTTCCGTTAAACTAGGCATCCCTGCCTGAATCCCAGGTGACAGAGTTTGTAAGCTATGTTTCATAAAAGATTTTGCTCCTGTAAACTGAGTTCTGCCAACAAGCCTATATAGCCTCTTCCTTGCAGGCACCAGCCTTTGCCTCAACAAATCTCTGTACCTCCCACCCGTTTCACATCATTCCAAAACAAATCCCACAGCTGAACTGGCTCCTGCTCCCACCCCAGCACAAACCGAATGACCTCTCCCTCCCAGTTATTCCATGTAGTGACTTGTTGATCTCCCTTCTTTAGTCATTTGATATTGTCTGAGGAATGAGGAAAGAGAGAACATTGCTCTTGACAGCAGCTTACCAGATAAATTAAAAATAAGCAAAGTTTGGCAGGCTTGCTAATGGTTGTGATTTCAAAGATATCTCATACTCCCTGGGACACAGTAGAGAGAGTCTTTGTGAAGTGCTCATGATGTGCATGACCCTCATGCTGACGTGCATGACCTTCATCCTGACGTGCATGACTCTCATCATTCTAAGACCTGTGGTGTCTGGACCTGAGAGAAGGCTCTGGGGAGTAATTTTCCACTGCCACTTAAATGTGTCCAGGCTGTTGGAAAGGAAGGAATAAGCTATTGTTCTGATTCTTCCATTTCCCTAATACAGAAAAATTAAAGGTATCAGAATTAGAGCCAGGCAGCAAAAGTAGATTGTGGGACTATAATCAGGAGGAGGATGTGCTGCCATCAGAACAGAATAGAAAATATATTCCTGTCTAATGCTGAACCTTGGACAATGAACTGCAGCAAACGGTTTGCAAATACGCTGGGTTCTGAATGCTGCAAGGTTAGTGATAGAGTGTCAGCTTTAGTGCACTGGCCACCTTCCAGTCTGGGTAATTACATGCTGCTTACTCAAACAAGCCTACAGTTTCACTTGCACAAAGTAGTCCTCTCTTCCTATCCTGAAATGCAGTGCAGAGTTGCTATGAGTTCATTAATAATAGAGCACTTCAAGAGTAGGCAATCCTCCATTCTGTCATACTGTTTGCAAATTGTCGTAGAGCAATGTAGGTGTATATAAAATGAACAGCCAGGCACAGTTGGATCCTGGCATTAGTGAACTACTTCAGTGCCAATGACTTTAAGCAAGGTTGCTTTGGTTCCTTATACTTCTTAGAAGGTCATTAATTTTACTTGCTTTGCTCTGAATTCTCTTTGTAATCCTGTTTAGTGGTAAAACGGTAATAATCTTGTTCACATGTCTGTGAGATTTTGTGCTGTAACTTTAGTAGTTTTGAATTTCTTCTGCCATGTATTCTGAGAACTAGAGAACAAGGGCTTCAGTTTGAGACTAAAGCAACTACATGTTCACACATCCAGTAGGTACCTAAACTCTCATTATAGTTAAAAGATAACACAATGATCCACACTGAAGGTTAATTTAATTTTTAGGTGAAAAGGCCGCTACAGTTTGCTTCTAGGACAGCACAGCAGCTCTGGATGCTTGGCAATTATTGCCCGCAGACCTCATCCAGAGAACTGTGTCTGAAAGCAAGTCCAGGTTATTTCTTGCTTCTTATTGTCCTCCCACATTATTCACTGCCAAGCCTTATCTCAGACCTCCTGTGCACATGCAGATGTACTCCTGGACTTGTGGACATTGTATTACAACATCCCTCTGATATTCTCTGATTCCATCACAGCAGATCATCTACAAGCCTATAAAGCAGTTGATGTGTACGGGACTGCAGGTTGAGGTGGCCACTGACAAACTTGAGTGTCTCTTCTTTCCTCATAAAGCATTCAATAAAGTTCTGCCACCTCTGTCAGCACCTCTGCACTGTTTCAGTTCGATATGAATGAGGAAGAACCAAAAAATAAGAGTAGAAAGTGGAAAAGTAGACAAGAGATAGAATATCAGAAAGTAGAAAGGAAATAGCAAAATGGTGGTGATTATAATGATTATTCTTGATACTACAAATGAGAAGTAGGAACAGGGACAGCATAGGCAGAGTATGTCAGGAAGAAGACCATTCGGTAAAATGACCATGCTTATTCTAGGATGTGGTGCAAGGAGATCACCTGCCTGCTAAAGTCACCCTTACTGGGTGCGCTCAGTATGCCAGTGAATATGCCAGGGACTTTTTAACCCTGGAGGGCAGCAAGGACATGCCCTGTATTGATACACAGTGATTCCTATAACTCCCCACTTCCGTCTCTGCTCGTGGAAGTCATCACGCTGCCCTCTGTACTGGCTTGTGTTTTGGATGGTGACAAAACCCACATTCTTCTGTAGGTGAGGGTGGACCCTTTTTTTTTTGCTTTCCAATGGTGATTTCTACCAAGAAGGATAATTCCCTTCTTATTGACTGAAGGTTTAATATGAAAACCATCATTTCCTACTTTCCTCCAGCAGGGAACTGCTGTACCTCCAACCTCTGTCATGAGTACCTTGCTGACTATGGCTCTGGTCTCTCTGGAACCTACGGGAGAAAGGCAATGACGACAAAGATGCACATAAAACACGGCAACTGGGAAACCAGTATTAACATCCTGGCCAGTTCTTTGAATGTGCAGGGTGCCCCAAAGGATGGTGATACCAGAAGGCAGCTTCTGCACTCATTCCCTGATGCAAAGCTCTGTAACATATTTCCATCTTTAAATTCTGTGATGCTCTGGATACTTTTGGATGTACAAAATGTTCTCCAACCTCATTGCCTCTTTACAAAGTCTACAATCTCTTTGGATCTGTTAGAATAATTTCATCTGTAGGTGAGAAAATACATATGCATTTCTGTTTTATATGGGTGTTTAACTTGTTAATGAGACTGGGGCTAAATAAGCCTACTCGATTGATATGGTTCCATTGCACTGTTTCTATTAGAATTCAGTTGTGTGTGACTTCACTTTTGTGTTTATCCAAGTACAGACAGAGCTCTTGAGAAAAACTCAGGGTTATAGAAACAGTTTGTTGTACTAATAACCCTCTGCCAACTTGGTGGAGGGAAGCCTAGGATGTGTTGATACTATTTTGCGTTCATCAAGCTCTGGGCATAAATAAAAGACAGTATGACTGAAAGTCAATGAAGAAAACAACACCATTTATCTGAGTCAGAGATAAACTCAGAGTTTTGTTTGATTTCTTCCTAAGAGAACAGTCTACTCCTACAAGGTCTCAAGTGGAGCAATCAAAAATCAGAACTGCAAATTTAGTAACTGGCCTCCAAAGAGAAGGCGTGTGCCCTCCTGGAGAATAATCAGCATCTGGCATGATTAGAGCTTTGGTTGCTCTCTTTTATCCTGGAAATTGTAAGCAAAGTGAAGAGATGCCTCAGTTCAGGTTCTGGATATTAACAAGTAAAATGACATTCTTTTAAAATGCTTGTCTATTTTTCCGTGTCAGTCTGGACTCAGATCTAGTCAGAGATGGGCCAGTATAAAATTCAACATTTCAAGTCAACTTTCATGTACAATGACCAAAGAATCATGACGATTCTTCAGCAGAGATTCTCCTCTGGTTTCTAGAGAACTGTGGTAATCAGGAGGGAAAGATCTTACTTTTGTGGCCAAAAACAAACACAGCTGAACACGGAGCATTACAGGTTACCTGGCTTATTCTGCATCTTCTTGTGATCTTGTTCTGCCATTTGACGAGGACAATAGATAGCACACAGACACCAATACAGAAAATAACCTTGATTTACTGTTTGTTTCAAATTAATACAGAAAATAAGGCAATATACACATAAAAAAGTAGCCTACGATACCGTGATGCAAGCAATAAAGCAGATAAGAACTTAATCATTACTACTCAAGGTTAGCAATAGTGACTAAGAAAGATACATCTCCAGTTGCCCTAGTACACTGCCATCACCCAGATCCGCAGCCACTGGCGAGGCCCAGTTGGAGCCAGGGTTCAGAGAGCCTGTCGCAGCAATTGGGAAGTCCTACGCAGGGTGTCCCCTCACAGGTGAGGTCTCCAAAGTTGCTGCAAGAGGGTCCAGCTTTTATGCTAGTGAATAAACAAGCTCACATAATTTCAAATGCAGAAACATCTGGTTTCACTCTCAGATCCCACCAAAGCCTGGCCAGGGCTCAGTGAGGAACTGAGGGAGTTTATCTACTGGCTTTTAACCACTAGTTGCCAAACAAGGCCAAACATCTGGTTTCATGGCCTCGTCCACCTGCCTCTAAGCAAGGAAGGATGCACTGTATCCTCACCAGAGATCATATTTTATCTAAGCTACATCTTTTGCTAATGATCCTACATAGTTTAATAATGATCGTGCATATTTCGCTAATGATAGGATACTAGATACATATATAATGTTTGGCTGGCGGGGTCATCTAGAGGTCAACTCTGGCTCAGGGCCTGTTGCTCAGGCCTCCGTACTTCAGCGCTGTGGCAGATAATGGGCTGTTTGAAACTACAGTAGTCCCCCAAGTCTTTCCATGGAATAGCTCTTTGTTCTTTTCTTGCTGACACCACCACGAGTTCACTGTAAGTTGCTTTTCAACTACTTTATCAATCGGGTTTGCAAGTGGAAGTTGTAGGGATATAAAGCTGTCACTTGGCTTTGTACCACTGTGTTAGATTAGTGCCTGTAAAAACTTGTCTAACTCTCAGTAAGAAGCACTATCTCTGTACCATTAAAAACAACCAATAAAATCATGAAGAGGACCTTTTTTAACAGAAACTCGGTTGCTTGCCCTTTCCCTCATCAGTGTGGTAATAAATGGCATTTACAGGCCAGGATTCAGTGCTCTCCTCTCCCTATGACCTGTTTAATCTTGATAACAAATTCCTCATGAAGTTATATACCACAGGAAAGAGATATTTATTCTAGTATTTATATTTATTTATTTGGTTGGTTTTCTTCCTGTTAATATCCTGCAACCAATCCTCCTGTCTTCTGTTCAGCAAAGACCTTAAAAAGGAGACTATTTATTTAAAGTTAACTTGCTCCCTGAGGCAGTTTTTGCAACTGCCTGTGATTCATGCATCTTATGGGTGAGCACTGAAGACAAAGCATGTCAAGCAATATGCATTCTGAGTATATTCACCACCTTCTCACTCAAATTAAACTTCAGCAAAGTAGGAATTTGCAAATGTTTACTTCATTGCTTTAGATTTCAGTAATAATCTAACCCTCCTGACCTGAAAAAGTATTAAATCACTATACTGGCCACATCTCTACCACAACCCACAGGGCAACAGAAACCTCTAATGCCAAGCAAGCTGATTTTTTCCCTGCTAAGGCCACTGTGTGATGTTTACATGAGTGACCAGTCCTATCTTTCAGAACAAAATGTGTTTCAGTCGAAAATATACCCCAACACCTGTAAAGGAAGATGACTGCAAATTCTTTAACAGAAAAAAAGGGTGAAATCATGGCCTGAGGAATAAACTACAAGCATGAGTCTTTGCAGACTGCAATTTTAAAGAAAAAAAAAAAAACAAACAAAAAAGCTTTTGTGAAAATTTTTGTTTGGCAATGGTGCCATTTACAGCCTGTTCCATCTGCCGAGGCAATGCACGCATGTGAGTCATTTTCTGTTCACCTGAGGCACACATTGACCAGAGAAAGCTTCCTCCTTGCCTAATCACGGTGAGGACAAAATTTACATTTCTCAGGCTCAAATTTGCACCCATCCAGAAGTTGCATAATAACAAGTGATTACAGAAACCTTGGCACTGTGCCATGGCAGGTCTGTGCGCTCTAGACAGACCCGGGACTGGGGACTGTCCCTGGCCTCTTTCATCTGTCCCACCCAGGCTTCTCATTCCTTTCAGTGTCCTAGCTAGGACTCACTGGTGAGTTGCACTGTATTGATCTTGAACTGCCTCTATACATGCAAACTGGGACTTCATTATTAAAGAATGGGGGTGCCGCAGACCTTCAGAATGAATATCCCATTGTAATTTGTATTGAAAGAAGTCAAAATGCTCTGGATAGGTGGGTGCCAGCTTTCTGCCTGCAGTGATAATAGGGTTACCATTCCAATCACTTCTCGAAATTTTCTGGAAGTCCAGATACCAGCACTAGGGCCCACATTCAGATCCCATTGGAACCAGTGAGTACTCTCAGATCCTTTTAAGTAGAGTTCCATTTTGACCCATACCTGCAACTCCTTCAACCCTTGAAAAGAAGCATAGGAGAGAATGCAAATACTGATATCCTGCACCTGCATGTAGGAGAAACACTATTGCAGCGAGAAAATCCATATATTATGATGTTTAAAATCATATTCATTGTATGCTTTTGGAAATGGCTATACATTTTTATTTATTTTGAACCTCTGGTAGCATCTTGGTGAACTTCCTTTGGAGCAGTGAAAGAACTGTAAATATAATCCCCTCTTTTTTGCCTCATCTATGGGAGTGCCCTGTGGATAGAAGCGAAAGTAGATCTGGGCCAACAACGCAGATGAGGCAAGCCAACCCTCACCACTTGATAGCTGTTCAGCCAGATATATCCTTTCTAGGCAGGAATCGGTCTTTATTTGTGAGGAACTATGAGCATAGCAGTCCTGTAATTTTCCTCAAAAATCTGTTGGCAGAACAAAGGGCGAGCAAGAACTGTAAACAGGGGTGTGGGACTAAAGATCCAGTTATAGCAATATAAAGACCAGAAAGTAAAATTAGCTTTAATTGTGGAGACATCTTGAAAAGTAGATATTTTTTTCTTGGATTTTTTTAAAACTACACTGTAGTTTATTTTAAATTCATGTTTATCACTGCCATTCAAAATGAAGATTCGCCTCCTTAAAAGACAGTTTTGATACTGAAACCTCTCATTACACCTAAAGTTAAATAAAGCTTTGTGTGTAAGACGATACAGAAGAGCTTCTCTTGGAGTTCCAAAAATTAAGAATTTTTACATTGCATGATGTTAAAAAGATGGTTCTCTCAACTATGTACTGCCAAGTATTTCATCAGGCCATAGATTTTTGCCTAATCAATGCAAATTTATTGAAGTTCTTTGCGTAAGTGGTTTATAACATAATACAATGATATGTAATGTGTTTCATTCCTGCAACAGATTTTTACTAAAGGCCAAATCTGTATTTCAATCATTCTGGTGCAACAACATTCAAATCAAATTATGTAATTGAAAACAGAGTAGCAAAAGACACCAAGGAAACTGATGGAGCTGAGGTGAAACTTAAAAAAACTCTTACCCAGAGCAATTCGCCAAAGATTAAAATGCCAATAGGCAGACTTACCATTCTCAACATGTTTACAGCAATTATCCTTGTGTTTCATTGATCTACTGCCTTTGCCTTTTAATTAGCCTTCCCAGAAAACAAGTCATGTTCTGAGAGACTGAGCACAGAAGTGTAAGGGGTGACTGAGTCTGGTATATATCAGCACATATCAGGGAATGGGCTGGATGACAAACACAGAACTATCTCATTTAGTGTTTTAAAGTAATAAATAGTTTAATTAATGTCAGTAGTTAGATCTCAAATACATCATACTTCAACTTTATTGAAGTGAGAAGCAGAGGTTTCAAACACACATCCAAGTTTCTATACATAAGTATTTCATGCCTACAGAAATGCAAGAATCTATAAATTTAATCTGCATGATGCATGAGCACTGATTGGAAGTCTTTATGGACACAAGATCATATCTAACTGTGTGTCAGCACATAAAATCAGATCAGTTGTATTCACTGTCTGGCAACCACACACTTAAGGAGAATGTATATACATACACGTTGTACATGCTTACCTTTGAAACTGAGTATCAATCATAGAAATTTGCTTCCTAGGAAAAGGGAGCTGTGGCCAACCTCAAATTAGGTACGTATGGAAAAAATCCCCCAAATGTTTAATCCTGTTTTAACTTTCATGCCTGGACTCAGTCCATCTAATTTTAGGTACTTAGCTGAGACCTGAGTGCAAAGTCCAGCTGGCCCAGGCTCCCTGGTCAGCACAGGGCTGGACACCCTTATTCATCTAGTGTGGCATGACCTCTCTGAAGCTGATGGCAAAACTCCAGTATTCCTTCTTCATATATAAGGACAAAACACAATGGGTGATATCATGGCAAAATCACTGGAAATTTTGCTATTGGCCTAGGTGATGTTAGAATTTCACTCAGACTCTCCTAGGAAGAGTGGGATGTAGAATCTGGCTGTGTGGTTTGGCTCATTGCCATGCATGCCTATATAGGTGGGCAGTCTCCTCTTGAGAGTTGCCAACACAGAATAACCAGGTGTGAAGGGAGGTCGGGAGGTCAGGAGGTCTCCAGCATAACCTCATGTTCAGGCAGGATCAGCTCTGAGCTCAGACCTGGCTGATCAGGGCTATGCCATGTCAGGGTTGGAAACTTCCAAGAATGGAGCCGGCACAGCCTCCCTGGGCAACCCCCGCACCTGCCCAGCTGTCTAGAGGGGAAAAGGGTCTCCTTATCTCCAGTCTGAACCTCTCTTCTTTCAGTGTCTGTCCATAGTCTCATCTTCTCCCACCATGAACTGTGAAGAGCCTGGCTCCAACTCCTTGGTCCCTTCCCTGCAGGTGTTGGGAGCTGCTGTAAGCTCCCAGCTAAGCCATCTCTTCTCGAGGTTGAATAAGCCCAGCTCCTGCAGCTTCTCCTCACAGAGCAGGTGCTCCAGCCCTAAACACCTTGGGCACCCTCTGCTCAACTGCTCCAGTTTAGCAGTGTCTTTCCTGTATTGGGAGCCCAAAGCCGGTGCAGCCTAAGTGTTGACTTCTAAGAAACTGGAGGCCAGCCAAGGGTGCTATAATATAAGTAAAGGAATTAATTTCTCTCTGATGCATTATGTTGATAAATCCATGTTCAAAATCACCTCTTGAATTTTGAATTTATCTTGTCAAAAATATTTTAAATTTATCAGACAGTCTACACAGAATAGTATCATAACAATCAATAACTATTTTTAAACAGTCAGCATTTTACTGCATGACCACTGCGAAACCACACAGTAAATTCTATGGAGATGTCTGGGTAGATTATCTCTCTGTGATTTACAAATAAAATGTCTATGCTTTGCATTTTGAAGTCATAAACCTGCTGCACTGGGAAATCTTGAAAGTTTTGCACTACTGTGACCATAAATTAGTTTGTTATCAGCACAAGAAACAAAGGTACTGCTACTTCTAACAAAAAACTTTTTCTGAAGATATTTCTGTCTAAAGATCATAAAATACGTCATGCCTGAACTGGTATCCACCACTGTGGAATACACACACTTTCATACACGTACAGTTTCAGCCTCACAACCTGTAACTGAGACAGGCAGAGAATTATTATTCCATTTCAACAAGGGCAAAGACTAAAGACATTATTTCACTGATTGTATTTCTAGAATAAATGCAACTAATTCTCGGAGTAAATTAGGATACCATTTAAATAATGGTGATGGAAACAGATTCTCAAAGACTTTTTCAATTAAAAAAAAACCAGAATTGGGAACCAGCAAATCCTGTCCTATCCCATACCCACAAAAGCATCTCTCTTTTTGCTGTCTGTCTATTCATTTGGGTTAGTCTCCCACAGAGGAACTCCAGTTCACAGTTTATAGCATAAATATGTAGTGGCAAACTAGTTAGATTTGATGAAGTGTGAACTTTTTTTCATGGTCTGCCCACTCACATTCAACATCATTTGAAGATTTGTAAATTCTCTTTTGCTGGGAGTGCTTCTTATCTATTCATCATTTTATGTGTTTACCCTGCAAGGCAGAGAAGTATATACAGAAAGAATAATCCTAGGAATGGTAGTTAAAACGCATTGATGTTTTTTAACTTTTCATTTATATTTCTCAGAATGACACGGATGCTGATAAATGGGCAGCTATAGATGGCATTTTTTTCATCTGTCCATTTAAGTATATTGCTAAGTCTGATATATATTTGTCTTGGTTTGGGGGTTTTTTCAGTGAAAGGAGACACTGATAAGAACTACCTTAACAGATCAGGAGACAAAATTTTTCTGCGCATAGTATATGAAACGGGCAAGGGTACCTTTTTGACTGTGTTGCTTAACCCTGAATTGGGAGAATGATATGTGGTAGTTCAGTACCTTTTCTTTTTGCTCTTGAAGTTGCTGGGAGATTTCTTGCTAGCTTTTGACTGTTGTTACTGTCTTCAGATGCAGCAAGCAACACAGATGCTGAACTGTGAAGCAAAAATCCCATATTTTCATGACTGAGTCACACTGCTGGAAATGGAAAACTGCTTCTGTCCATCTTGTGAAGATGTATTCTTGGTCTCCAGATGCATGTGATGAGTAGATACGCTGATAGCCCTCGGTATTAGCCCTCTTTGCAATGCAAATTAACATCACCAGTGGTGCAACATAGATGTCTGTGAATCAAGTACAAAATTCGTATATTTCCCTAAAGACAGCAAACAGACACCAGCTTTTCACAGCCTCTAGCACTGGTGGGCGCAAGACAAAAATAGATGAGAGGACTGGGAGGGACAATGTAATCACCAGGAAGGGTTTGCTGTGGTCACAAGTGACCAATTGTCTTCTGAAGATGTCACAGCACATTCATTCCACACTTGTGACTACTTCTCATAAGTCACAAAATCATCTTAACTCCTTTTCATAAGCTTTTGACTTACAATACAAGACCCTAGAGTACCAGTTGTATTGGGAAAAGGCAAGTAAGTTCTTGGGTATAATGAAAATGCCTAAAATATGAATCATTCATATGTTATGAAAACAGGCTTCACTTACTGTACCCCAAAATGAACACGGGAAAAATTAATTCCTGGTGCCTTGATTTATTGACTTGTTTAGCCCTGAACATGTGAAAAATTATTATTCTAGCCCCCAGTCCGTCACAACCCCACCATTGTCTCCACAGACCCAAAAGTGATGATACTCTGGAAGGCAGCGCTTTATTTGCAGATTCTGTGCTGCTCACCTCCAGGACCAGAAGATCTAAAATGCCTGTGATTCATTCAGGTCTTATGTGCCCCAAAAATGATTTTACACCATTGAATTTTTATTTGTAAAACCTACAAGTTACTTGTAAAATAAATCCATGATTCAGCAGCCATGTGGATTACCAAAATGAATCTATATGCTGGTAAAACAAAGAGAAATTTATGGTCTGCCAGAGGAGTCCCTCTTCTTTCCAGCACATACCCTGTCTTAGTTCTGATTTCCTTTTTTTTCTACCCCTGGTTTGGAAGGTTCCTAAGGCTTATTTTCAAAAATATATTTTTGTAAAGGTGAGTGTGTCTCCTAAGGCACAGATAGTAGATAGATATATGAAAATTTAGTGAATGTGACAGAAGCCAGGAGCAAACATGGTGCAGAAAAGTTGTCTTTTAAATTTAGTGTTAGTTTTCCATGGGAAATAGTGGAATTTAGTTAATCATTATTCAGATGTATGCAAAAAATATAAAAGAGGAAATGGTTAATTGTACAGCAGCTCTACATTTCCCTTCTTAAAGCTCGTGATTTTCTATACCCACATCATATGATACAGGGCTGATCTTAGAGCTCAGCTTGTTGAAAACTTCTTTTGAAGTCTTTCATGAAAACAAGGTGTCATGAGATGTAAACTCCTTTAGCAAACTGACAATTTGAATATAGTACTTTAAATTTGCAATACTGCCAACAGTACATTTTCCTGTAATGCCTCGTTTTCATCTGCATTGCTTCTTTATCAGAAGAGTTCAGCCATCCTTACAGAGCTTTAAAAAACACCTGAAAATATCAGTGATAGTTCTTGATTTGCAGGTATTCTTCATTAACTTCAATAATCAGTGGATCCTAATCAGAGTTGCTGTCACTAACTGTGACAACATCTGGTAGCCTAGAAATTTTTCTGATGGGACAGATGTAATTATGCAAAAGTGCAAAACTATAAACATTTTAATAGATGTAGTAGAAGCATTCTTTTAGTAGAAGCATTAAGGAACATAACAGGTACCTATGAGTGCTGTTAAAAATATCTTCCAAATTTTGATTGCTTAAGAAAGGAAGTTCAAGGTCATGGAAAAACAGTATGACTTTACTGTTAAATTCACTTCCCATTTGTTGTATGCATCTTCCATATCAGCAACCCTTCACTCTGTCATCTCTGAAAAGACATCTGTGTTGTGCTTTATCTTAGCCAATGTTATGTTGACCCTCATAATCATGTCTTCATTTCCCCTCAGCTCTATTGTTGTAGCCTCATTATTTGTTAATTTAATGAATTTATTCATTTAAGTTAAAAGCACCTATTCCAGCTTCAGGTTGCTAGTGGTTTCCTTTGAATTAATACGCTGTGTAAAGTACGAATGTTACCAGCCTTCCAGGTATCAGTTCACTTGACTCTTGTTCCAAATTCAAAAGCATACTGCTTACTTCTTCACCTCCTACAAAAAAAAAGACATGTC
Source organism: Ibycter americanus (assembly GCA_035590275.1). Lineage (NCBI taxonomy): Eukaryota > Metazoa > Chordata > Aves > Falconiformes > Falconidae > Ibycter > Ibycter americanus. The sequence continues at coordinate 33,489,197 of JAVJGI010000040.1, forward strand.
TTCAGTCATGAACTATGCTGATTTCCTTTCACCCTCTACTGGGTCAGTTTACCTCTTAGAAGAAGCTAAACCAACCTGAAGAACCATTTCATAGTTAACATTTCACAGGCAAAAAGAGGCATTGTTCTGGCAGAGGTCCTTCCATCCTTGCTCTTCATGCTGCCTGTTTAAAAGCCAGCATTGTCTGGTTTTTCAATTTTACTACTAAGACGTGACAAAGGCAACCTATCTTCTCTGACAGGTTTCTATGCTTTTTTCCTGGAGTAGTACCAAAGAGGCAGAACAGGGTTTTTTTAGCTGCAAACTATTGCTTTCATACTTATTTATTTCAGCATTTAGCTCAAGCTTGACAATTCCACTGAGTTAATCTCTTCCCTCTTCAAACCTGCCCTTTCCAGTTCCCTAGCCTCTCCTTAAAGTTGCTTCCCCAGCTCTAATAAGTGGGTTTATTCTCCCAGTTTTCTATCTCAAGACAGCTCTTAACACCCAAATGGCTAAAAGCCTGTTTTCATGTTTTTCAAAAAACAGTGCTCTCCCTGGTCAACAACTGTCATGGAAGCATACACATGCTCTTGAGTAAAGCAGCATCCCACTCCCTGAGCAACAAAACTTCCCTGAACTCAAGCATTCCTTCTGAAAGCTCTTCTTCTGCCTTCTTACCCTACATACAGTCCTTATTTGCATGTGCCAATTGTATTCAGATATGTAGGTTTCCAAGGTCTATTTTTATGAAGGATGCAGTGATTCATGGTCCACAGACCCTGAACAATTCACACAGTAGTCAGCACTTCTGTGTTCTGCAGAAAACTGTCTGTTGGGTTGCCTTGTTCTAGGTATTATTGCCTGGTTTTAGATTATTCTCAAGGAAAGATACCAAAACTCCTGTAAAACAGATGCTGTTGTAAGATTGTTATTTGCCCGTAAAACCGAATGTGGTATTTGTGACTGAAAAGGGGTGCCTCTGTTTGGATGTGATCCACAACATGGAAATGAAGAACCGAACCGCTGGTTTATGCAAAACTGGCTTGGATACGTTATATATAGTTACCTCCACAGCAAATACTGAAACAGACTGTCAAACTGCATCCTATGAGAAAAGATCTTGCAATTTATTTGAACATACAGTGTACCAAAACCTTTCTGTTTTCTTGAAGTTGCAGGTCAGTGGACAGAGTCCTTTATGCTGTGGATGTGTGAACAGATGTAAGAGCAAGGCAAGTTAATGCTCAGAAAGCTTTCCTGAGCTGCATCACCATCCTGACAGCAGTCCTGATGTAGGCACAGACTGAACAGCTTTAAAAAGCCTGCTTGAGTAAAGTTCCTTCCTTTGTGGCTTGTTACAAAGGAAGAACCACAGGAAACTTCTTCACTCACAGCCTCCTACATTCTTCCTTTGTGGACTGGCAAATTCAGATATTCAAATTCAAATCCCTCATAAATTTCAAATGAGCTCTCCAAAGCTATTGCATTTTTCTTTTTCCAGTCTGTTTCATTTTTCAGCTAGAGCATTTTGCCACTCTGCTTTTGGAACATTCAATGATAAACCCACAGAGAAATGTAGTGGAGTTAAAAGTGGAAATAATCCACAATGTGTATTAACAGACAGAATCTGGATAAATACAGACTGATTCTCAAATAACTTATTAACCAGTGTTTGATCCAATCTGTGAAATGTTTACTTTCCCCAAGAAGGACTTATTTATGTGGGTAGAAGTTGATGTCGATCTGAAAAACAAGTTTTGAACAAAATTGTTATTGTTATTCATCACATTCCTTTTTGAATATTTGCAAATGCAAAGGCTTTATAATTCATTCTCCTTATTTATTTAAGCGTGTCAAATTAGGGACATATTTTGACAACCGTGATGTTTTACATCTCATATAATGAATATCCCTAATACAGTCACTGGAATTTCTTGCAGAGTACAGTACTGAGTGTGAATACATCTACTCCAGTGTGAACTTTCGCAGAATGAATCCATGAAATTCATCTTCCACAGCTTTTTTTTTTTCTTAGTAGAACCCAACTGTTGGAAAAACACACAAAAGTGGTGGCAATTGGCAAAAAAACCCACCAAACTCCCTCAGAATTATAACGAATATTCACGGCAGTTTGTTTACAGTATGTACTCTACAGTAGATATTTAATAAATCTTTGTTTTTCTAAGATCACCATATCTTAAAAGAGTGCAGGTACTGGGTTAGGATTTCATATGATACAAATAGGCATAGCGTCATTACATACCTGTATTAAAGTAACATGTATATTCAAGGGGTGGGGGGGAAGTGAATGTGTAGTTGTACATAGATAACCAACCTTTTCACATAGATTATATGGAGCTAAAAGAATAAAATAATTTAACAGAACATAGAAAAGAGAAAAAAATCTGAAAAAAGGTCAAAAAAAATTAAAAGTAAAGTAATTAGTCTTCAATCATTGTACCAGTGCTAGTTTTATTTTACTTCTTTCATCAAGCCTTTCCATTCTTGCTGTGTGTTCTTTTATTAACAAACCCCAGAAGCTTCACAGCTGCCACAAACCAGTGTTGCTACACAACAAAAACCTTACAAGTAACACACAAGAATTCTCAAATGTTTTACTCACACTCACACATACAATACATCACCATTGAAATGCAGCTGCTTATAGAGAATGAACCCAGCAACTTTTTATTAACATCCAATAATATATGATGGTTTAGGATGGGACACTGAAGATTCTTTCATCAGCTAGAAATTCTATAGGAAGTTTAATTTCCCAAGGTAAAATTTCATCACTGTGTATTAAAAGATTATTCTTATATAAAGAACAAAGGGATTTTTAACATCCCCAAGTTTCAAGACCATCATAGTATGTTCAGTAAGCAAATGCTCATGCTTTGGTGCTAGCTGAAGTGAGATGCCACTGTGTGGTCACCCCCACCACATCCTGAGAAGTCCTCCATCCAAGTATTGCTTAGATGGTGAAATATAACTTAAGGTATTGCACAAAGCTATTTCTGAGCTACACATGGAAGGCCATACACTGAATTTATTTTCTTGTTATGGGAAGTGTATTCTATCCAGAAAAACAGAATTATTCTTCCTAATCTTCTGTGGTTCAGGGCAGAACTTCCACTGTTATCAGAATAGATTTCTTCAGGACAACTTCATACAAACTTACTGTCATTGAAAGCCTGTAGTCTACAGGGGTCATTAACAGCAATGAGACAGGTATGGTAGACAGAAGTCACTGAAGTAATTAATATGAAAGGAAATAAATCAATTACAGGGAATTGCTGAGGGCACCTCACTGGACACTTCTTTCTAAATCAGCATGACTTATGAATCAGCTTTCAATCTCTGGAAAATACAGAGCTTTCCCACTAACAGTCAGTCATTTCATGTTTCTCAGTGAAAGCAAGATCATGTGCTTATTTTTACCCCCAAATATTTGCTTGCAATCTTCATTTAAAATTGCCAGATGGGGAAATCAAGCTTACATGACTTCAACATGAAGGGAAGGGCTGCAGGGGATGCATGTGGGTGTGCATGTCCATCCACTTGTGTGCCTAACCAAGGACTGTTAACTCCTCGGCCAGTTGCAACCTAATATGTCAGAAGAGTGGCTGTCTCTTAAAAAAGCATACCCTTGAAAGTTTCAGGAAAAGAAAAGAGGTTGCTAGTAGAGAGGACAGGGGTCCCTGTAGGAAAGAAAACTGCAGTTGCTTGAGAAGTTCTTTTTCATAGGGGGCTTCAAGGACAAAAGGCAATTCAGAGAAAACCCATAAGAACAAGCTATGGCTCATAGTAAGAGAATACGAAAATTCAGATGCTACAGCTTTTCAAAGAGAAGGAGATGACTTTGGCCATTTATCTGGTGTAATTTTAGTGACCGAAAAGGTGGCTTCCAATTCAGATGCCCATGTTTTTTTCATAGTTAATGGAGGGGGACCTGTAACAGCCTCTTTCTCTTTATTCAACCCTAGCTTAGGTGTCCAAGACTGACCAAATGAACTGTATATGTCTTTTCACAAGGTAGAAAAGAAGGTTATACGATTCATTTAAGTTAGAAGTCCAGCTTTTAAAGAACAAAGATTGGGAAAGGGTGGTTGAGTTCCATACTTCATGTTTAGAAAAGAAAATCCTTGATTGTTGTTTCACCCAACATGGCAAAATTCACTGGCCTAGGCTAATGAAGTTAATAAATGTGAAAACTGGAAATGCACTGTAGTTGATTGAGTTAATTAACACCTGGGAGAGACTCCCAAGGCTCACAGTGAGTTTCCTGTAAGCTGGAGAAGCTTGTATATTTTTTTCTGAAAAGCATGATGCATTATGGTTGAAAGCTATAGCTCAGTTCCAAGCTATATGTCTCAAGGTGGAAATTATTATGTGAAACCTACAGCTACATACTGTGATAAGTCACCCAAGATGGGCCAAAATGACCTTTTGGGCAAATCATTAGTTATTGTAATAATTATTTTTATAGAAACAACGATGCAGGTAATTTGAACCTACATATTTCAAAAGATTTTGTCTCAGATTTACCAAAGTCTCAAGATGACAGCTGCAGACTGAAGTGTTAGGTCAGTATTTTTCCTCTCATAACACCAGAATTCATCCAGTTTGAAAATGGTTGCTTTTTATGCAGAGTTATTCCTGCTGCTCTCCTCCCCAGCAAAGGGGAGGGTGAGAAGCACTCTGAGTGCTGACAAACCTCACCTAAAATACCAAGACATGGATAGTCCTGAAAGCTGCATTCCTGGTACCTGTAATATGTCAGGGAGAGGGAAAGATGTTGAGCCATGACCACAAGGGCAAATCTGAAAGAAAGAAAGAAAGAAAGAAACAAATATAAAAATCTGTTGGATTTAGTTATCAAAATTTTGTTTGCAAAGCTAAGGTGGCAAAAATAAACACATGCCTATTATCCAACCGGAGCTTTAGTTCATTCAGTAGCAGCTCTGCGGTATTGTCCCATATCAGAAGTATAACATACTTTGTTTCTGAGAGTTTCTTAATGTCAGCCAAGTAGAAAAATTTTGAATTGACAGGTACCTCACCACCACGTATGCAACCATCTCAGGATGCTCATTCTGAGCATTTGAACTGCAATACAGCTGTTTTATATGGTTAGAAATTGTTTAAGGCAAATACAAGATAATTTGAAATACAAGATTGCTGCAAAGAAAATTAAGGTTAGTGTCTTACATAATGGCTCATATTAGATATGATTCACACACAGTAGGCTTTATGCAGAGTTTTTCTTCTCTGGTTAAGGGGTTTATTTGTGTGAAATTTTATTTGTGAAACGAAAAACAGATGTTCAGTAATCTATCAGAATTTTTAGGCAGACTTTTTTTCTCTTATTGATTCTTATTCTGCATCCTCAGTGGATTTAAAATGTGCTTCTTTGTTTAATTCCTTCCTGTTTCTTTCTCTTTAATTTACACGCATGTTTTACTAAGGTATTTGTGAATGCTTCTGGCCCTGGACACCTTCAGTTTCATTACAGGCTTATGAAAACCCTAAGAAAATGCATTAAAAAGTCATTTTCATTTTAGAGCTCCTTTTCTTAGTCATTTTCTTTTAAAAGGCAGTTTTTCTTTAGGAGACAGTAGTATTCACAAACAGGTATTTTACCTCCACTCTCTGAAGCAGAACGCTGAAAGGTGTGGAGCTGGCAAATTCTGCGTGACTCAGCCTGCTATCTCTATCACACTCCGTAATAACAATAGATTGACCTTAGGAAATGCCATTACAGAGAACAGCGAAAATCAGGCAGAACAATAGAAAGGAAAGAAGGAGACCAGGAAATAGAAAATCCTTTGAAATGGGGAGCAGTCTCCCTGTTCCCCTTCCAGTTTAGGGTTTTTTGTCGAGAGGACTGCGTAAATGGTGTACTGCTAAGGACTGCCTCCTTCCCGTGGAGAGACTGAGCTTTCTTCTCCCTGTGAAACCAATACAGAAAGTCGGTTTTGTTGTGGTTGTTGTCATTGTTATTTTTTTAATATTAGTGGATTTTTAAGTATACTTCTCAAATTTAATCACATATCTGAGGGCCCAAGGACAGCATCACTTTGGAGTCAGAATGCACTTCAGCTTAAAGATGTTTGCTATTCTAGTCAAACCAAAGTTTTGACAGCTTCTCACTTTTTTCTGGTAGCAGTGAGAGGAAGGGCTGGTACTGCTGAGCTCAGAGGAACAAGATGATGTCTCTAAAGAATTCCCATCCTTTAGCAAGGTCCTGTAAAAGACAGTTAGATTTGCAGCTATTCTCCATCCAGCACTTGCTGCCTTCGGTGTTTCCCCAGGACGGTCTCTTCCAAGAAGCCAGTGAGGCCTGCCCAGGAGATGGAGCCAGCCACACTGCTCAAGCTCATAGTCTACAGGGATGCAAATGGCATTTTACAGGGAGACTGAAGAACTGTAATTTTTCTGATTAAACACTGAGTGGTGATGCCTTTGAGCACAGGGTCACATAATGTGAGCACTGTGCAGTTCCCCTTTTCCCACCCACACCCTAACACCCCTGAGACAAGAGTAGAAAGCTGCAGTGAAGGGGTTATAATGATACCTATTGTCTCTCCGTGGCGTGAAGCTTGGTTTTGGTAATACCCTTTGCCTAGCTATGGCCTGAAGCTTGAATAGGACCTCCTGAGGTCCTGCCTCTGAAGTCTCTGCTCTCCTCCATTCCAACCTGTCCAAATGGCACCTGTTAGATTCGAAAACCAAATCTATTTAATTTTAGTCTCAACAATATTAATGAAAATCATCACATTTGATATTTCAGATATCTGAGGAGATTATGCAGCTGATATCGATGAATGATCTTTCACAAGGCTTGGGGATCTTTGATCACAGGATCTTTATCAGATTTAGTATGAACGTTGCACCTCCTGATCACGCAAACAGCACTTAAAATTCACACTTGTTTCAAGGGAAGGAGCATTACGTGGTTGTGTAGCTTTCTAAAGCTGGAAAGGATCATTAGATACTGTAATAGTGTAACACAATCCACAGACTTCTTTACTCAGCAGGCACTACACCAAGCTTAACTTCTACTTGACTAAAGCATGACCTGCAAGGTCTTCACTCTTGAGGGAGGTAGTGTTGCTTTCTCTGCTTTACTAAAGATAATCCTTTCCGTTTGGCATAGTCCTTTTAAAATAGATACACAGGAAGCTTTCTAACCAAACTACCAGTAGGAGTTAAGAGTGACAAAATGCAAGAAATCAAATGTAGTATAAATACATAGAAAAAAATATATAACTATCACAGCAACAACTGTTCCAGTCAGCTGTACTGGGGCAATGAAAAAAAAACCCCAAAACAACAACAACAACAACAACAACACCTAAAAAACCAAATGTATTAGTCTATCATACTTTTTGAAGGTGAATTATTAAAAATCACTGTATTTCTAAAGAACAACTAATTGTTAAGTAGATGCAAGCCTTAAGGCCTGTTTAGTCAGCTCCAAAGGTAATAAGACTTTGCTTTTCACAAGGACTTGGCTGAGGTGTTCAAATGGAAGGAAACATCAGTTCAACTCCACAGGCACAAAATTATTACCTCTTCCATAACTTTAAATCACCAGTCTGACTAAAATATAACCCTGAGAATAAGATATTCTCATTTTATGCAAGACCATGTCTCTTAATATGCTTTGCCCAACTTATTCTTTTGTGTACCCTTCTGTTTGCAGAGTTAGCAATAAGAACTCACTCAGCTTTCACTTTGAAACAAATTGACAAGGAAAGGAGAGAGAACATATGTTTGGGAGCATGAAACCTGACTTGCAAACCTGTAGGGATGTGGAAAATTCCAAAAGCTACTATTGCCATGTAGATTAATTGCTTTAATTAATCTTAAGTTTCCTTCGTAAAATGTAAAAAGGGGATCTACCCTTCCCTTGATAGGAAGCAGCTGTTCATTAAACAAGCCCATAGAAAAGCATCCTTTAAGTACTGTTCCAGCGGCTAAATTAATTTCATTTTAGACCCCACCAAAGAATGTGATGTTTTTTCCTTAAAGCTGGATGAATTAACATAGCCCAATATTTGTGATAAAAATGCAAGCATACACACACACACACAGAGTCTATGCACATATCTCAGGAAGCTGCAGGAAGCAACATAGCTGAGCAATACTCCGGGTACCAACAACCCCAGCTCATATTGGAGACAGTGAATCACCTTTAAAAGAGGGCAGATTGTACTTAGCTTGTACTTAGCCTTGCAGCCTCCAGTCAGCCTTATCACTCGTATTAGTATACTTCACTTCCTTAGACTGCTGAACTGTAGTCATTTATATGGTAATATCCAAACTTAAGAAAGTTAGAAATGTTCATGCAATCCTTATGTTCAGCATGAATGAATAAGACCTTGGACTATGATCTATGTAAGTTTGTAAATCTTGCTTTCTTTAGCAGTATCTACAGCTCTGTTGATGACAATGGCCGTTTTCATTTACCTAAGTGCTTTACAGGACTGATGTCAAATGTAATCGCTGTTTTCCTTAATCCCTATGTGATCTCCAGTAGTGTCACAAGCCAGTTGCTCATGAAGTTTCTTACTATTTCTGTGAAAACCGTTGATGATCTGATAAATCTTATGACAAATTTTGTAATAAAAGTACAATTAAGTAACAATAAAATTTCAAAGGACACAACAGATTTTACATGGAAACAAGTTTCATTGTTGAGCACAGGGTAGTACAAATCTAAAATCAGTTTGCTTAAATTCATTTTAGTGGATTTCATAATGCAACTTCAAGTAAAAATGATGGGGGCATAGGTCTGTCGCTTTTCACTGGATATTATTGTTGCAGTTGAGCTGCATTAAATGTAACAGATCCAGGACCTAACTGTTTTGAACTCTTGCTTTCATGAAGCCGAAGGGAGACACTTTCTCTAGGAAATTTCCATTTCTGCACCTCAGACATTTCATAGATATACAGAAGGTAACAGGTAAGAAACTCTCTACTGTGCAGGTTTTTAGCTTTCAAACGTAGGATGTGTCTACTATTCACTGACGTATACCCTCATCTATATTATGCACAGGTGCAACTTAGCTACAAAAGCAGCTCTACTGAATGCAAAGGAGAAACCCAGATGCATAAAGGTAGAGTATGCCTACATGATTGGTGGTTTTACCACCACAGATGAAGCCTTGCAAAAATTTTTAGTATCAGGATAATTACCGTGTGGAAAGGCTTTCAGAGGGTAGAGTTTCAGAACTGACATTCAGAAGTATTACCTGACTAAATCCAGGAAAACCCAACTTTGTAATACTTTTCCTAATTCCAAATTTGAAACAAAAATTAGATGATCTTATGAAAATTATAACCTTGGATTTATATTAAAATTAGTGCTTTCATGTAAATAGAGTGATATATAAGTCTGTCCAAAACCTAAAAAGCAATGCCTTGTGCAAAGGTCTGTTAGAAGTGATTGACTAGTGCTTCACCTTTTCTTTGGAGACCTTAAATTAGACAGCAGAATTGCACCTTCCTACAAGTTTTAAATTCTTCCACCTAATTGATTCTGAAATGCTCAAATACTGTTTCAAAACCAATTACAAAAGCACATTAACAGTGGTTACACAACAATATCACTTCATTATGGCCTGTAAAGTATTCTTCCAAACACCCATTTGGATGCAAATCCTGCCTTTGTGTGTTTGAGCACATTGATGTGCAGGCAGTTGGGGTCATTACACCCGTGGTCACTTATGGATCAGTGATCTCTGTGACTACTGCTGTGACTACTGCATATGCCATCAGTGAGGTGTGATGAGAACAGCTAAGTTTTATGACAACGCATAAACAATTTTTGTTAGAGGACATCAAAATCTATTCAAGAAGTATCAATGTTTCTGTGAAAAAGTATGGATCATATTGTTCCAGAAGGCGGCTGATATTAGAAAATGGAAATTCAGCCCAAGACCTCAGAAGAGTTTCTATGCCTTGTGATCTTGGAAAAGATCTATCTTTTGACTTGGAAGCACCTCTATCAACAGCCAAAACAGAGCTAAAAGAGCAAACAGAGCTTTACAGGGAAACGCAGTGCAGTCAGCAATTTTTGGCTTTTAAGGAAATGCTGGATGATGCCTGAAGCTTGAACGCTATCAATGGCAGCTACTAACAGTGGAGGGAGGGGAGAAGACAGCTGAGGTGAGGAGACATACTAATGCCCTCCAACTTTGGCTAGGTAAACTAGTCAAATAGACTCCCCAAAGAGCCAGTGAAGAGCTAGGAGCTCTTCTAAATGGGACCTACATCAGGAACTTAATTTACATCCCTTGCATCACCTTCTGGAGGAATCTTTCCATTGTTTACCATGAATGTTTAAGGAGACCAACTGGTTAACTTACCTGGCTAAATTCAGTATCCTTTCCCCTTCAACACCACATTCTTGAAGCAGACACTCGTGCACCTTTTTCCCTACTGTGCAAATTAAGTGCAGCTCTCAAATTGGTGTGTGGATTCCTAATATAATCCTTAGTTTAGCATGCCTTTGTCCTACAATGAATACTGGCAGAGATTTACATGGCGGAAAGCACTGTTTCTAAGTAGCTAGTCCTAATTGTACTGATTATAAATATAATGAGTAACTTATTACCATAAGTAAACCTCCTAAGTGTCTCCCCTCCCAGATTTACTGCTCACTTATCAGCGAATAAGTAAATAGAAATCATGTCTTGGTGTAGAACCATAGCTACCCTTATGTGTATTGCATCACCAGAGCACATTGTCATACTACTTATACGCTAGTTCATGTGAGCAAAAATCATGCGTAGGATTGGGAGGAGCTATAATGATTGTACCAACAATTTCCTGGTATAACACCACTGCATGAAATGCACAAGAAATTCATTTAGATATTAGACAAATTAGGATTATGTGAAACAACAGTGGTGGTACAAACATCAGATATTGGCTCCACACAGCTTCTACCTGATCTTGTAACACAGTGATGATTCTGAGTACAGTGGAAATTCTGAGATGTCTGAAGTGGTATGGTCATTCATTCAAGATCTCCTAATTACTTCTTTAGTAGCACAATATTCCCTGGTTGGCATGTAAGTAGATAAAGAGGCAGTAGGAAGGATCAACAGAAAGAATACTTGGCAGTCTAGGTGGGAGGGAGGAAAACGATTGAAAAGCTGGATAAGTAGGAAAAGCCCTAGCTATACTAATGACCAAAAATTTGATGTAGTGAACAACAGAGAATAAAATGTCTCAGAAAGGGAGCCCTCATAGCCAGATCTATATTCACAACTATTGACATTATAACAATTCATAAAAATATTAGGTAACATGGGTTTGTTTTGTGGGGTTTTTTTTCCTTTAATTTTGGACTGGATGTTGACATTTCAGTGCAGCACTGGATAAGAATCATAGGAAACCAAGTCAGATTAGACATTGTTGATGCAGAGACAGCAGAGGAAACAACTTGGGACACAGTTATATAAATGGCTCATCAGGTAGCAACTTATAAAGAAACATCAATAAGTTTGGAGACAAGAACAACAGGATCTTTGTCATACTCCTTGGAGAACTTGCAGAAAACAAATAGCAGGTACATTAACTTCTGAGATTCAGAGAAACATCTACATCTTGGGAACTAATGATTCCTGCAGATTTTTGTGATTTCCTGGTGGATATTGTTAGAATTATATCTGATTTCAGCTTCCACTCAGGAAGTTACTCCTCTACCTAACTGATGCTATCAGCTTTCTGAGGGGTTTTTTGCTTCCTCTCCATAATGCAGAGGCCTTCATCTCTGCTTTGCTGCTGTTGCTCACTGACCACCGTATGGCTCAATGATGACTGATGAACTGAAGTAGCTGTGCCACAGCTTTAGAGACCCTTAAAGACTTTTTTTGTAAGTGCTTAAACTGAAATACAGTAAAGCTAAAAGAATTTACTGGGCATTTCAGAAGTTGTTTGGCTGTTTGGGCACTGCAAGGTCAGATCATTTTATAATGCCTTTTTCCACTACCTGAAAAAGACTGGCAAGATGTTCAGAGCCAGTGCTTCCCTGCTAGCATTTATTCCTCTTAGTGCATTCATTTCTTTGCAGTGCTGTGAACTGAGATCAGCAATTTACCTTTTAAGAAACTGCAATGGTTAATAACAGATTTGTGCAGACATGGGTGCTTATCTAGGAATCTGCCAAAATGGATTCATGCTCGCATTTAATTTCAGAAACATTACTTGGTTTCATGTGCTTAGTTAAACATTTCTGCCTTTAAACAAGTGCCTGTATATTATTAAACAAGAACTATGGTATCATCAAGTATGTCTTAAATTGCTCTTCACTAGCTCCTCGCAGACCACCAAAACTAAAAATGATTTTTTGAGAGGGACAAACACTGTTTCTCATTCACTGAGGTCTTAAAAGAAGCACACCATGGCATCCCTTCCTTCTTTATCCAAAATCCACCTGTAAAATTGTCTGAGCAGTATGTTATTATTGCAAAAGCGAGTACTTCTTTTCTTATCCTGATCTTAGTTGCACCAATAATTAGCTGACACGATGATAACATATGAGCAAGTAATCAACTGCAATTTTCAGAGGAAATATCCTTCTTATTTGCTTTTCTGCTGACAAGGTCTGAACCAAAGGTAGTTACAAACCTCTATGTAGGACCTTCTTTTGCCATGGATTTTGCTTAGACAGACACTATTCAGGGAGTTACAGCGGATGGCTATAAAGAAGATTTCCCAATCTCATATTAACTATTCACTGTTAATGTTAACACAGTGTCTCGTGCTGACCCTGGTTACTCTATAAAAGTGAGTCAGAGTCCCACGTGTAAAAAGCAAGAAGCATAGTTCAAGTTTCAAGCAGAGACTTTCTGATCAACTACAAATCTCTCCAGGTTTCTGGGAAGCCTAGATATCTCAGCCCACAGCAATTTCTTCTTAATCTTGACATAATTAGGCTAGATAAATTCAACTTTTGCTGTGAATCCTACGCTTCATCAGAGCCAGGTATTCATTCTGTATGTGGAGGGCTGTAACCTCTTACTTTCTGATCAACTTGGTGGGCTTTATTGCCATTTTGACCTGAAGGTTCATCCCCATTCTAGGTGTTAATTTCTATTTCAGGCTTGAAACCATCATACCCTGCATTTGAGAAGTATGTCTAATTCAGGAGGGAATACACAAAAGGATATATTCTAGAACAGGGATTTTTCATCCTACTCTCTGGATATCCTGGAGTTCTGTGGACTATTCCTTAGGAGGCTTTTAAAAGGCAAGAAAAGCAAATTCCCATATGGTATGGCAGGTGTGCAAATGCTTCTGATATGAACACAGCTGTGTGCATCCACATCTCTGTCAGAAATATGTAGGATTTCATAAATCAAAATGATTTGTAAAATGTCATAACAGAAGCTACTAAAATGTGGCTACTACCAGGGTCCAATCAGCAGGCTTTCTGCCCCAGTAAGTAAACTCAGAGAAAAATCAGCGTGTTCTCCTTAAACAGCTTGTTGGATGATGTAGAGCAGAGGTTGTAAACTATGGTATGTCTCAGAGTAGTTGGTATCATGGCCCATACATGTTTACAATCACAAAATACCACAAAAAGGCTTTGTCATTTCTGAAGACCTTTTTAATAATGTGTATTCAGATGCATAGGCATCATTATTGTTTATGATTTTTGCCATATTGTTTTGGTCAGTTATCACCAACAAGACATTTCTTCCTGCATCATTCTTGAACTGACATTCACCTGTTTAATACTCACCATGCAATATTTAATATTAATTTTATGTTCTACAGTTTAATATTCACCATAAACCTTCAGCAGTTATATATAATAGTGAAAATTTATTCAGAGTAGGGTAGGAAGGACTGAACATCACACTGGTTGGTCAATGAGTGGGAGGAGGGAAAAGAGAAACATAGCTGACATTCTGCTGTGACATCAATGACATCAAAACAGATGCCAACTGGATGTAACTTCAAAGTAGAACAGTTCCTCTAAGTGTGGCATTATTGTCTTTGTGCATACTTATTTCACACATCATCTAAGCAGCAATCAAACTGAGAAGAATTTTCTGAGCTACCACATTTTTAATTGATTTCCTCTTGAAAAACTGCTTTCGTGAATGAAGTCTGGATTTAGGGACTTGAGGTATGTGAATCAAAAGGAACATTTTTCTTTTAGTCTAGCTCATATCTTGACTGAAATAGCCATTTCTTTCCTTGGAACATGTCAGTTAAAAACCCAGATCTAATACACACAGATTCTGTAGCAAACAGTAAAACTAACTAAGAATCCAGCAGTTCATAAAAAAAAATGTAGGGAATAAAAGAAGAGGCAGAAAGGTCAATATAAGAGCAGCAGTGTGCTGTTGCGTGGAGAGGGTCCAGTGCCCCTCTGACACCCACATGGAATCATTTCCCATAAAGTAGCAAAGTTTCAGCTGTGGCTTCCCAACAAAGGTGTCAGAGCTCATTTTGGTGGCTCCTTAGCTGCACAGTGCCATGGTGCTGTTGGAGCTAAGGAAGGAAGACGGAACCTGTGAGGTCCAGGCATGGGTCAAACAGTTAGAGAAATAAAACACTTGGGAAAGGAAGCAGGAGTCAAAGGAAGCAGGAACAGGCAGGGGGGTCTCTGTTTACTCTTCCAAGTGACTGAAAACACTCAGCACACACCACTGAGAATACTATTCTATTTTATTTAAGGGAATATTTTGTTTAGGTGAAGATTAGGCTAAGAAATTTCAGATCTATGGGAACAGGGTTCTGTGATGCATTATTATGCATCGTGCAGGATTATTTCTCTGAAACAATACTGGAGGTCTGAAAAAAAGACAAGGTTGACAGTTACATAAAACATTTTTTAATGCCATTTAAATTTCCATGCTGTCATGTGCTTCCAATCCCTCCTTCAAAAATATTCAGTCCAGTAGCTGTAAATACTTTGTTTTGTGATCTCAAGATTCTCCTGCTGATTCTTCAAAGCTTAAATAGTTTAAAGGGGCATTTGTGAACTCCATTGAGCTCCTGGCAAAAGCACTCAGAAAGAACTACCTCAGGCTTTAGCACTGCTTTCCACACACAACTTCTTACGCAGAGGAGAAACCTTTTTCTGTAAGTGCAGCAACCGCTAACGGCATCTAATGAGCATCAAGGGAAAAATTAGTTCTTTCCCATGTATTTTTTCAATGCTGGTAGAAAAGGCTGTCTTGTTGGTGGTTTTTATTAAGAACACATAAATAGATATTTTTAGAATAGCTACTTTCTGCCTTCTTCTGACCCATTGCACTGCTCACACACAGAGCTCTCTCTCCAGACAAGCTTTCATTGTCTTTCTGGGCAGAGAGCGTCACAGAAACTCATGTCTCTGTCTTGTCTTAATGTGAGCACAACTGATTTTAGCCAGCAAATAAATAAAGAAATTAACATCAAGACAGGGGACATTTTTTGTTTACTTAGTTTGGAGCACGCTGGCAAGTGAATGCTTGTTATAACTTATATGCTACAATGTGTATTAACAGTGTGAAGCTATGAAAAGCATGTCTGTTAGGATAATTTCAGATTTTTTAGTGGTGATCTGTGGTTTTCTTTTTTTTAATATCAGCAAAAGAAGGCAGGACTGAGCATGAGTCATAAAGGGAGAAAAAAAGAGCAATCCAAGTTTTCGGAAGCAATTCTTGATCATAAATGCTCAATCTGTGATCACTGACAACTGACTTTCAGGACTCAAAATGGAGAATCCCCAAATCACTAGCTGCTGTATTTCTGGATACAGTTTCCTGCTTTATCTGTGTTACTAAAGACAAATTACACGGGAGAAGATCCAGAGAGAAACCCTAAACCGCCAGCCCCAGCAGGGTGTTGCAGGGCGTCAGCAGAAAGCTCGTTATTTGCCCTCGCAGCGGTCAGTGTGGAGAGCTGACAGTGCAAGGAGCTTGCAGGCCAGAAGGTTGATGCTGATGAGTTTAGGCACGTTGAGAGCTGCACAGGATCTGTCTGAACCCCCTTTCATCCCGTAGGCACATCATTCTAGCTAAATATCCTTTTACACCTCAAAAGAGGTTCTTCAAAAATCTCCGCTGAGCCCAGCCCCTGAACTCCCACGGCTTTCAGTTGGATTTGATGCTTCTGAACAGGGCATCAGTTTCCTTTCTTTTCCTGCACACAAGGGGATACATAATTTAGCTAAGTGACCTCAAAAAGCTTATCATCAGTAGAATGGTATGGGGAAAGGGATGGCTCGTGTCCTGCCTGCTCTGCCTTAGAGCACGCCTGTGTTGAGCAGGGGGCTGGCACTCCTGCTTAGAGCACTCATCCATGAGGGAAAAGTCTAGCTGATTACCCCTAGCAGTGAGCTGTGAAATAAGTTAAACTCTGTAGTATTAGCTGTGGTTTCATAGACAAAATATTTATATTGCTTTTTCTAAATTTTTAATGAAACTTCTACACAATTTTGGCTGGCAATGCCTGAGAGAAACATTGTGCTTGCAGACAGCTTGGCATGTATGTTATGTAATTTTCTTCTCCTTTTTTTCATTGCTAAAAGCAATCACCAACAGAAAATTTGCTTTCGAACAGTTCATCTGTGCATGCTGTTTATATCTGAAGTTGTAATCCTCAGCTTTTGACTGAGGTCCATAAAGATAATAATCCTGTTTTATTAAAACAGATCCCTGGAGCTCAGACTCTAACTCTGTTGTTGCTATTGCAAAAGCTGATTCGATCAGACAAGAATCCAACGGCAAGTGGACAACAAGCAGTAGGAGCTGCTAATCTGTTAGAAATCAAATAGTGTACCCTGTTGCATATGATTATGAAGTTGTGGTGGTTTATGTTGTATGTGCTACACTGCTGAATTTCTGGGACTGCAGGCTTAGTTTGTCATTGCACTGAACTTTGTCTTAACATATTCAGGGAATGCAAACTGGCTTTAAGCTCACATATGTAACTGCATGGGACACCAGAGCCATCTTGCTTGCTGCAAGGGTGCTTATCCTAAGGATGGTGCTTACCTCAAAGGCCTGGTAAGCCTGTGCTGTCTAGCTTTACTTTTAAGACTTTGCATTGCTGAGCTGTACACACCTCACAGTAGTTATATCTGTGTTTATATTTAATTCTGTGGTTTTTTGGACTCCACACTGCAATTCCTAACGCCTCACAAACGAGAGCTGCTGTAGGACTTGATTTGAAGTGTGTGACAGAAGAAGATAACCTGCCTGGTTTGGATTCCTGTAGCAAAGTGATCTCAGTCTAGTAACATATTGTCAGAGCTGCCTCGCTTTCTATGTGCACCTCATCTCTGCCTGTCCCAGCCAGGGAGCAATTCATGGATCTGTTGGGTGCACAGCTCTGATCTGCTAGTGAACGGCTTAAAAAACCTTTAGGGTGACATTTTAGTCCCTATGATGAGATTTTAGGTGAGGAAACAGCAGTTCCTTTGCTGTGCGGAACACCCTCTCTTGGTCCCTTCTCGAGATTTTTTTTTGTTCCTCATGGTTTTCTGTAATGTAGTCTGAAAAGAAATTACTATTTCATAGTAAATAAATAAGCTACTGAAGGACAAATACAGGCAAAAATGGTTAGCACTTCTGATACTGTAAAGGCAGAAAATGTGCAAATTAAAGTATTGTAGCATTATATAAGAGCTCAGCAAACTAGTCTTGTCTGTTCATTATTTAATAGATTAATCCCTTTAAAAAAGAAACTTTTGAACTTTGAGTGAGAAACTTACATTGTTCAGAGTAACTTGTTTGCTGCAACAACAATAACAACATTAAACTGTGTGGTTTAATCACTTCCCAGGATATTTTATTCCATGGAGTACATACAATTGGTGGCAGGTATATGAAAGACAATTTCCCTCTTTCCTACACAGGCTTGTCTGCTTGCTTGGTGGATCTTCTTTGGGGATGTCCTCTGGGTCCTTTATGTACTTTCTCCATTTGCCCATGAATTGGTGCTAATCACTTACACCAGTGACTGACATTTTTTGGAATAAACTGGCTTTTGCTGGAATAAATTTTTTACACTACAAGAGCGGCTGCTGCTGGTATGCTGTCATCTGCTCAGCCAGTGTGTGACCCCACAGTCCGAGGTGACTTTATAATCTGAGACTATAGGAAAAGGATTATCCAGAAATGTGATGCTATCTCTAAGCCTGAGGACTTTCACAAAGATCCCAGTAAAGTATCAGTGATGTAAAGTGGTAGGTGAGAAAATCTGCATCTGAACTCACAACGATGATTTGCAAACTCTGAATATCCACTAAACCTGAGTGCAAAAATATAGTTCTGTCATCACTTTTTCTGTGGCAATGTCAAGTATGTTTCTGGTAAATAAAAAATGCATGGCATAAAAGACTTGAGTCCTGCAACACAGTAAACAACCTTGAAAACTTTCCTTTTATCTGTCATTTCTAAAGTCCTGAGACAGGCTGTTAAAATGTCTGGAAATATTAATGCTGAATCTCTGTAAAGTGTGTGCAATGGCTATGCATGGAGACAGAAAATTGATTCAGGCAATATTAATACCATCTTCCAAATAAACAAGGTCAAAAGCATTTTAAAAAGGATTAATATTTTTTTTCTCTTTTATTTAAGCAGGCAAGGACATGATTTAGCTAACACTCTGACATGGATGCCTTGTTCAGACCAAAAACTATGCTACTTCATGTTGAAAAACAGCAAGAATGAATGTGTCAGTTCTTAGTTATATTTTTACTTGCTTCTGGGTTGCTTTTTTCTATTTATTTCTAGGATATAATCCCACACCTAGCACAGGAGAGCACAACCTGTGTGAGGTCTCTGCTCCCCCAAGATTAAGCTGTTGCCTCTGGGACAAAGATAGGAATGATAAGGTGGTACATCTGGGAGGCTCAGACTACCCCTTTTCATGCAGGCATGTATACAGGTGCTACACAAGAAACAGCAAGGCGGTTCAGCTAGCAAAACCGGTTGAACGGTCTCCAGACTTTTACTATGGGCTTATCTGCAGGAGGGCCTGAGTCAAAGATCAATGAGGTCAACAGGGCTTTTCATTTTGCTTCAACAAGGATTAGAGCAGGTGTTAGGGTATCTTCTTGACCTCTGTCCTTAGCAGATGCCCAGTTTGGGGGCAATAGGGGGGTAATCCTGGGTTTTCTCTGTGACGCAGTGGTGAGGACCACTACAGGCCAAGGTGGCCTCTCTCTGATACCAGCTGTCTGCAGCTGTCAGTGCTCCATGAGAGTGGAAATGAGTCTACATATTTTGACAGCATAACCAGTAGGTTAGGATAGCATGGTGCAAAATTAAAATTAATTTCTGGCTATTTGTTTCAGCTACATTTGCTGCTGAGATTAAGTCAATAAAAACCATGTAGAAATGTGGAAATTAAGACCCTGATACTTTTTCTTTGCCTCATTATAAGGACACCCTAGATTTTTGTAAGGATGTATGACACTCTGCATGTTTCAGGTAATTTGTACTGCACACTCCTGCCTGCAGAAATAGCAGTAACCAAAGTGATATCTTATTCTGTCTCAAGAGAGAGACAACTGCTTCAGAGATGTTAGCAGGACAGCTTGTTTCCCTCTTACAGTGTCCCACTGTTCACGTCTGCTCTGCTTTTATATTTAAGCGGTCATACCGCAGGTTATCCATGCAGCTGAAATTAACTTCGTTTTGCCCACTACCTGATATCACATTATGCAGAGCGTTATAAAAGATAAGCAATGGGAAGGGTCCTGTCCTACTGGCCTATAAATAAAATGTTTGTGTGTTAGGGCAGGATAGGTTTTTTGGCCTCGGTATGATAAAATTATGCAGGCTAGCCCCAGTAGACTGTGTTATCATAGATGTGCAGTGGTACAGAGGTGACTTAGCCCATCAGAAGAAACAGATGAGCAATAGCCTTGCAAAAAATGTAAAGTTTGTGGAGTAAGATATTAAATATGCTTTATATCTCTCTAGCCCATACTAGGTGTAGCAAATGCACACACATGTGCATACATGCACACATTCCATCCTGAGGTTCAAAGCAGGTCATTCCTTCTAACAGAATTATTAAATCCAATATCTTAAATACCTCTGTAATTTAACTTTCTCCTGGCATTTTCAAAAACACTTGGTTTTTTGCCTAATTCTCCCACTGATATGAGCAAAACTTTCAAATTCAGAACACCTTTTATATATTTTTCCCTGAGCTTGTGCCCAAGTAGGAGTGGAGCTTTTGCTGTTTTGCACTGGATACTGACATAGCGCAGAGTGGAAGAGGAAGGACATATCTACAATGTATACATTATACATAACATACACTTTGTTACAAGCCTGTTCTTAAGCTCCAGTCCTCTACACCAGGGTCTGCAAATGAAAACTGCCTAACATACGAGTAACTAAAGTAATGCAGCTGAACATATTAATGATCCTCTGTAATTACACAACATTCAAGAAGTCACAAACTCGAGCCTGCTAAGCAACATGGCTGGAGTTTCTACATAAGGGATCTCCTCAAGGCAGAAGATAGGTTAAAGAATATTGGCTTTTTCCCCAACCAATAACCTTTTCTTAGCAAATGGAGTATTTTTGCTAATGATAAAAGGTACGAGGAAAATTAGCTGTTGTTAAATCGGCTTTAATTAAGTATAGTTCAAATGCTTGCCAAACTGACCTGAGCAAAAGAAGAAATAAATCAGGTAACAGATCACCCACTGTTCTGTGTTATTGATCAAGCAAAATGGATAATATGTAGCTATCTAATGAAGCACCTCATGTGCTCAGGACTGTGAACTCATTCACACAGAGTAATTTATTTTGTTGTAGAAAAAGCTCGTAGCATTAACAAATTACTCCTTCTTTCTTTTTCCTCTGTTCAGTACTAGCAGCACTGCCCTTTGTGCACAGATAAGTGCTACTTCACTTGAAATGTAAAGAAATACCATCTCCCAACTGCCTGTACCCAGGCAGTGTGCCATTAAGTGAAGCATGCCGAAACAAAGGTTTCAGCATAAGACAGCAGTAACTTGTTGCAGTGTGAGTAACAAACATGTAGAAGCCCCGTTGAACATCACTATGTTCAGTGCTACCACTAAGGTAAGGGTAGTACATACACCTGCATTTCACAAGTTGTTATGCAATGTAGAGTAAAAGCTTTGAACAGCCAACTTCAGAGAATTTGTAATGGTTTAAACTGCACAGCAATTACATAACCATAGCCCTTGAAGGATTTTTTTTACAGGTAAACCTCCCCTTCTAGTTACCAGGATTTAATTATTAAACCTCAGTTTCATTAACATGATGATTCCCATCACTTCCAGTGTGCCTCTAAACTTGCTAACAAAATTTCTTAGCTACCAGAAGAAAATCTGATACTGTAACTGAGAGCTGACTGCAAACATAACAGGGTAAAATATTAATTCTCTCCTGCTGGAAAAATTCATAACAATTTTTAAAAAAGCACTTTTTAAAAGAGGTGGGAATGCATCAAATTTTAATGACAGTGATACCAGTAACAAAAGCTGCACACAGTTTATGCAACCAAACTTTTACAATAAGCTGCAACCAAAAACATGTATCTGACTGCCCTTTTAACTGTGAAGACTTTAATATTGACATTGAAGCAGCAAAATTTCCCACAGAAATTACATTTTCTTAATATTTTTGTTTATAAAACTAGGGTATCTGGTTAAGAGGATATCCTCCCTCCAAATAATAGAGTCTGTAAATATTTGGTTGTCTCTAAAAGAAACACGAATCTATCAGCATAAAAAATTCAATTCTACTAAATACAATATGCTCTTTAAAAGCTTTGTAATGCCAAATCCTTTCCCAAATCATTGCAGTTGTCAATAATGCTATGTATTATTCTCAGCAGAGAAATACTAAACTTATCCCACTTTGCTCTTTCAATTGTAGATTTGCCAGCATAAGCAGGCTTTTGTTTTTAACAGAGGGTTGAGTATTTTGTAGTCTGTATGATGTTATGTATAGTATTATTTCCAATAATGATAATGCTTTTATCTGTCAGGCTAGCAGCTTTATCAATTCCATTGCAAAACAGAACGTGCTTTCTCTCACTGATACTTCATAAAATGTTGTGTTTCTTGTATCTAAGGTAGTTCTAAGCTGCGGAACATTTTAAAAGCTTTGGAAATTGTGATTTTCTTGCTTAAAGCATAACATTAAAAATTCTGTCATGAACTGACTGTAATGGACTGTTACAGTCCTTAACATAATGTTACGCTTCATGTTATGCACTAGAAATTAGATGTTACATTTCCTGTTTAGCTGCAAGTTTCACTGATCCCAGTGTATGTGTTCCAAATAACATTTCTATTTTTCTATGAATCTAGATTACTTTATGTCTGTAAGAGGGTCAAACTGTACTGCTGTGTCAAGTAAGGAAAGGGGATAATGATCCTAAATACTTCATAATTAACATTAAGTAAAAACATGACCATATGTTTATTTTTCTTGCATTCATAAAAAAAGAAATATCTATTATCCTATTAATTTTATTATTCATCTGCTAAGAAATAAAAGTCAGACACATCAGGTACATGTGAGAGGGGTATACACAAACATACCAGCTTCTATTTGCTCTTGTAGCCAAAGCTGAGTTCCACGAACAATTGGAAGCACCCCATCAGCCATGAGTACGTGGGCTTGCTAACAGCCAGACAGTATGCTTGGTAAACAGATAGATTTGAGTTCTTTTTCACTGTTAGTTCCAGATGCCCTTTGGAAATGACATGCCTCTGCCTGAATTCACCATTTGGTCACAAAGTGTAGGTCGAAGCAGGGGAGAGATCTTCCCAGCAGGGTCATGGCCCTGCAAGGAGAGTCAGCTTCATCCAGCCTTTCATATGGGTCTTAATTCCTTGTGTATTGTTTACCCTCTCACCTTCATTAACCTGTTTGGTTGGTACAGAGTGTAAGTTTTCTGAGGCAGACAATTCCCTGTCTGTATGTAGTGCCTACCATGATACAACCTCACTCATTAGTTGGGTTGCTAGACACAGCATCAGTAACTAGAGCAGCCACCTGTTACTGGACACGTAATATTAACTGATACAGAAGACATCCTGCACTGTGTACACTGAGAAAGATGCAGCAGCAACAAGGTCTTTAATTCTGTTGAAGGAAGGTGTTTGTGCTCTGTTGGTATTCTCTGATACTCTGAATTGAACTCATTCATTAGCATTCAGATCTTCTGCTTGCAGAGAACAGCTGAATGAAAGACATGTTTCTTCTTCTAATCTTTTTGCTGCTAACGTGCAGAAATTAGGGTTCTCATGTACATATTTTACGTGGCAGAAGAGATAAGAATCAGCAGATAAAGTTCAAAACGTCAGTGCAACAAGGTTCAACATGTCTCCCATTTGAGTAAGGGACTTATCAAGAACAGGGAGCAGTGAAGAGGGCAGCTGGCTTTCCAGATAACGTTCTTAACCTTATAGGACCTTTCAAAATAGAATGCAAACATGCCAAGGGTTATTTCTTTCTCATTTTTACTTAATTTTTTATTGTGACAGAGTGGGGACAGTATCAGTGAATGACATGTCCTTCTGTTTAGGACTGTTACAAAAATGAGGAGGTTAGAAGGGTTGACCTCTAGGGCTGACCTCTATATCAGGAGTTCTTCCCATTGCAAGCTAGTCGTAATGGTGTCTCCATATCTTTGTGACTGCAGGGACTGCTCCATTTCCTGTGACAATAATCTCCTAGAACAGGACAGGAAAAAACAAACATCAAAGAGGTGCTGCAGTCCTATCACTTACCTTTCTCCCTTAGGTTGACTTATTTTTTCCGGAGACCATGGAGATTGCAGCTTTGTTCCTGACAACAGTCATGCTAGAAAGCAGGAGGATCCTTGCCCCCATTAACTATGTTGGTTATTACCCAGCCAGTTTGGCCCTCAGGGTACAGAACCTCACAAATATAATTTTGTAAGTGAGGAGTTCAGTTTTGTGTTAGTACTGCCCTGCAAAATATTCCAAAACAACACTGCAGAATCCACATGTGTTTTAAGGCAGGCTTGGTGGCAACAGTGTCCTATCTAACAGTCAAATCAAAATCAATGGCAGTATTGCCTTAGTCAGAACCGGGCAAGAGTGGAACACTGAATAGATGTTGGAATAACGTCTTTCTTCTTTTGTTTTTAATTAAATGGTTGACTTGTCCATTTGAAGTTAGGGAAGACAGTTGTTATTTCTGTAAAGACTGTATCAACATTTGTGGCTATATTTGAGACAAGGATCACTACTTGAGAAGGTAAATCTTCACTCTGTGTAGCAAGTGTATTTTAAGTCAGCTGACCCTGTGCCCATCAAGGGTGAGTGCACTGGCATATTTCCACCTCATAACAGTACCTATTCTGCCAGTGACTGAAAGACGAGAAGTACATCAGGGAAGTTTACAACATGAGATTACTCATATCTTAACAATTATCTAGGGAGTTACACTGAAAAATAGATGTTGCTGCATAGAATTTGAGTTCCTGTCTTGAAATCTTCTATATGTCGCCTGTGTGCCTTTTGCATACACTAGCAAGTTATATAGACTTTAAAAAGAAAATCATAATTATAGGCAAGACTGAAAAAAAAAAAAATCCGTCACAGCCTTTTCCTTTTAGTGACTTCGGGATCATTTTTTTTCCCCAGTCAAGCTGACATTTACATTTTAAATAACACTTTGTTCAAAATCACCAAGGTATGAAATAGTTGTCTTGCAAGGAACGAAAATAGCTTAGCACATATTGTCAAAAGAGAAACAAGAGTTTCTGCTATAAGAATTTGTCTCATATTATTTGGATGTTGACCTCTCTTGTGCGATCTGAGGTTTCTTACTTAACTAGATTCTCAGAAACTTATCATGCTGACTTGCTACTGGAAACCACTAACAGCTCTTATACCTTCAACTTCATACTGGATTTACATGGCAATTGACTCTACCTTTATATCATCTGTGTTGCTAATTAAATTTTAGTCTTTCAGCACTAGCAAGGTGAAACTGGGAAAACTAATGTTCTGGGTTCCTCTGTCAAGAAAGAAATGGATGAGCTGCAGACAGTTAGCACAGATACACTAAGATTAAGGGACTGGCACAAATGCCTACAAGGACAAATTAAGATACCTGGGTTTGTTCAATATGGAGAAGACTAAGCGGAGATCTAGTTGTCTTCAGTGACTAATGGGGAGTTACAGAAAAGAGAGACAGACTCTTCCGAGAGGTGCACAAGGAAAGAGTGGGAGGCAGTGGTCTCAGACTGCAGCAAGAGAGATTCTGGTTGAATATAAAGAGAAAAGAATCCCTATGAGTGTTGTGAAGCACTCGAATAGGTTGTTCAAAGAGGCTGTGGAACCTCTACTCTTGGAGATTATCAAGTCATGACTGGGCCTGAACAACATAGTCTAACTTCAGATTTAGTCTCATTTTGAGCACAAAGTTGTCTTAGATCTGTCATTCTAACAGCTACATGGGTGACACACCCTCTCCTTACACTGTCCGCTTCCTACAGATGCTTAGAAGGCTTTCAGTATCTTTCAAATCTTGTTTATAATGATGAGTCATTAAAGCAGTGTATGGACAACTGTCCTTTACTCCAGCCTAGCCCAAAAAGCATTCAAAATCGGGCCTACGCAGCCCCAAGCTCTCTTCTATCAGACGGCAACTATATTGCTCACACCACAGATCTGTCAGACAAAGTCACTGGAAGTGTAACGCTATGTTAAGTAAAAGTCTGATCCAGCCCCAGAACAAGAAAAGAAGCCAAAATAGTGCTGGCTTCTAAGTGCTAGCTATGCAAAAGATGACTCATGTGGTGAATGTGTTTGCCATCAGTTTATGTAACACAATTTTTATAACTTTTCTATGGCTCAGGAAACATCTCTCAGCCTTACCTTGAGCGTACACACTTACATACACCATGTATACATATATATATATGTACACACACACATATATATGTGTATATATATGTATATACATATATGTATCTGTCCACACATGAAGTACGCACAGGAAGAGATATAACATGAGTAGATTCCTGTGATGCTCTGTTTGTAGAATGTCTGGAAATGGCTGAGCTGAATTCCATCTTCTTTTACACCAATGTAATTCCCTTTATCCACATTCCTGGAAAATCACCTTTTCTGAAATTTTATGCTCTGATAAATACTGATCATGGTTTTCTGGCAGTAAAAATTAACCTTAGCAGGGATTGTCTAATCTGTCCTCATAACACAAGCCAAATGTGGGCATCAGTCTTCCATATCACCTTTTCTTTTGGTGGTAGAATATGTGGTCCTCTTGCATGGGTATAAAGATTCCATATGAATAACATCCTGCATGTGAGTGAGTTTAAATACATTACTCTTCCTGTGAAAAATGTGCAGTTTGGCCCTATGGTGAATTTGTTTTGGCTTCCCGTCACTGATTATGCTCTGTGCATTTTTGCATTGTGAACAGTACAAATCCTAAATCTCATGAGTTTCAGTAGTAGCCATGCTGGTTTTATTTGCATGCATTTAAAACCCTGGAGTAGGTGTCAAAAGACAGTTTTTGAGGAGTCTGTGCAACTGCCCCCTGTTGCAGAGCTAGAAGTGTGTCTGATCTCCTAAGGAAGCCCGATGTCTTTCTTTTGACATGGTCTGTGTAGCATGGTAGCAATTCAAGACTATTGAAAATGAAAATTCTTTTTGGAAATCCATTGGTCTCATCTTAGTTAACTGTCTACATTTTTTAGGTTTTTTTCTTTTTCATGGGGAAATCCTGCTATCTTCTCTGCCCTTTTCCTGGGAATAGAGAATGGGATTTACAAGAAAAACATTCTTACCAAGGTTTCCCAGGTAATGTCTCCTTTATTACATTTTTCCCTACTCTTATATTTTGAACCACTAGATTGTTTATTTTTACTTGCATTTCTGAAGGTTGCTTACAGCACATTTGCTCTATATTCGCACCTTCTTGCTCACATTTCAGGAAAAATATTACCAGCTATGACTATTGTTTTCTAGTGGCAGTCTACAATGAAGTGCAGAGGAACAGTCATAGCATATACAGCAGTTCGATCTCCAATACACGTTTAGATTGTTACTTCCAAGCTAATGCTCTGAAATATGAATGTGCTGTCATAACACTAGCTCCTGTTGGAATGGCATCGGGGCCAAGGAACAAAACTCTCCTCTCTAAATTCAGGCACACAGAAGTGTTACATCGGACCCTGAGCCACCTCGGTCCACCCTGTGCAGGTGGACAGTCTACAACTCACTGCTGAGAAAACTTTTCAGTTTCCACATCAGAGAGCAAAATCTGTTTCCAGTTTAGCAGAGGAACTAGTACTACACTCAGGCAGTGTTCAATGGGACAATAAACCCCCTCTCTTTTAGCTCAGTCCAAGAACAGCTGACCCTTGGTGGTCTGTGTAAAATGGGTTTCTATTCTGATTTATCCATAGCCACTGGGCTGTTTCCCTGCTTGGTAGGACACCAGTGTGCAGGATGGGAATGCTTTCTTTTAATTTACTGGTATCTGAACCTCCGAGTGCAGCTGTCAGCAGCCGTGGTGAACTCTACCCTAGTTTCACAAACCCTGTGAATCTCCTGAGTTTCTTGCAAAAGGCTAAGCAGAGATGAAGTGGAGCAGAAGGGACAGGCTGCCATACTTCAAGGAACAGTGAGTGTGATCTCTGCAATATTTGTCAGAAACCTCAGTGGGGCTTGCACAAAACTGATAGTGCTCCCACAGCAAGAATTCATCCATAAGGTATGGCAGATGCCTTCAGCACAGGACAACTGCAGTGGAGGAAATTAAAGGCAGAATTTCCTTTCAGCTGGATCCAAGAATCTGTAATTGCCTGCCTGTGTACTGGAAAAAAAGATGAAGATACTAAATGCTTGGATATTAGTGAAGTTCTACAGTTCTCCAGCATCGGAAAGAAAAAAAAATCTTCAACTGAAGGAACACATACCATTTTCCATCACCAGTGAAACAGATGGTGAATTTCTGGCTGGTTAGAAAGTATGTGCCATGAACTAATTACCTAGCATGTATAGCAGGTACTGTTTCATCTTCCCTCAAGACAGAGTTTGAGATGAGAAAGAATTCAGAAGGAGCTGCAGGCCACTAGACTTCCCCCAGCACGGGATGAGGAAGGTTCTTGGGAGTTTGGATGAACATCCAGCTGTACCTCTTCAAGTGCAGGTAATATTTGTTCAAGCTAAGAGTTGTCTAAAACTAATCAGCTGAAGCCCTTAGGAAATAGTCTTCAGTGAATCAGCTTGCCTTGAGTTCACCAGCAAAACACAGATCTGGCTGCTGGCGAGATGTTATAGTGACTGGATCCTATCTTCTGGATTCTGCTACTGTACTCAGTACACCAAATGGTACAGTTCAGAATATCACCAGGAAAGAAGCATAAAAGGCTTTTCTTTGTTGCTTAGTAAATTCCAGTTATGAAATTAAGCTGAAATTTGCTTATAGGGATTCCACCAAATTCAAACAAATCATTACTGAATAGAACCATAAATTATTAGACAGAATAAACAACACAGACTGCAACAACAGTCAAACAAACCACTTTCCCAGGAATTATTCTCTGTTGTGACCACACTAACTTGAGAAACTTTGTGCTGACCAGCAAAGAAACTAACCATAATGCTGTAATAGCAAACCCTAGTATTACCAGGTTACTAAAGATGTCTATGAAATATTCTTTTATAGCTCTGAAACTGTTAATCACTCAGTGATGAAATACTTGAAATATTAGTCTCAGCTGAATTTAAGATGTTTCTGAGCCTCTTTTCAGATCTCAGTGTTCCTAGGGTTAAGTGAGCTATGTACGTTAATTGCACTCTAATTCTAATATAGCCCAACCCATTAAAACATTGCCATTATGAGTATTCAGTCAGCAACTCCTGACTCCTTGTGAATAGAGCATATCACATGTAGGACTTCAATACAACAGCTAACTCTCCATCTGCACAGCTGTAAGTAGAGAGCATAGAGATCTCTTAGTAAGAGACCACTAACCTGTTCTACAGGTACTTGTACATTTCTCTTCTTGTGCTGTCTGTGATTCTTGCCCCTCCATAGCTAAGTCAGCAAGAACATCTCAGTGATACAGAATTAAACCCAAATATCCACCAGGACTGATGAAAATCAACTTTGTTTTAATGTGTTTTGAATGGAGACTTTGTCTTGCAGTGCTGTAATGTTATCTGCTGGCACTTTTAGTCTGATTTCCTAGAAAGCATCTGTAATAATGACTAGAACACGGCTAGATTTTTTTTTCTATTAGAAATGTGTAGGGTTCATGCAAATGGGATTGTTATCGCTATAAAAGTTTGAGGCAACTCCCAGTGACTTGGAAGAGCCTTCCAACACGTACCCAGAGGAAATAAAGCTTTTTTGTTGGGTGGTTCTTGTACTCAGGGCCTTCACCTTAATCTTCAAAGGCCTTCATTAACTCAATCTCAATTTCATAAAAAGCACCTCTTCCCCTCCCTGTGAGGTTTATTTGTAACAGTTACTCCTTTGAAGTGCCAAACCCATTGACCTTAAGCACATAACATGTGAAAGCAGAAAACAAAATTTTCTCAGCTACTTCCTCACATCTCTTCAGCAGAGGGAAATAAGAATGGCCACAAACCAGTCCACTTTGAGGCCAAAATATCAACTACATTTTTGCAATTGGTTGCACACATACCCACAAGAATAAAAATAGTGATAAATGCATACAGGAAATGTCTGGGGGGAGGTGGCGAATAGAAAGTGTTAGCAGAATAGGGCAGGACTGGAGGAAGAGGGCCACAACTGCTGTGAAAGATAAGCATCAGTCTCACATGTGCTTCTGAGTGCTCCCATGGTCAATATGAAACCCCAACAATGCGGAATGATCGCAAAAATTGAAAGATCCTTGGAGAAAAAAGCACAGTGAGCAGATGGGGAAAAGGTCATAGACATCTTGTAGGACAGGAGTTGGACCCTAATCCAAAACCTGGACCACACAGCCTCTTACAGTTGCGAGATTTATTCAAAAGTGCTAGTATAGTGGTTGAAGACTGTAGCATAAGAATACATAACAAAATGACAGCTTTTCTGAGCTTATACGAAAAATGACTATTTTACAGAACATTTTTCCTGATGGGAGTTGAAAGGTCATTTCTTCTGCCTCTAAGCTCTTTCTGTGTTTTTAAGTAGCTAAAAATAGAGCCTAATAATCCATAGTTGATACCCATAGGAGTGAAATTCAGACACTGAGTGCGCAAACTGAGAAACCAGGTAGGTATTTGTGTGTGCAGTTTTCATGTTATAAATATTACTGTGTCTGTCTTCACCCAGTGTGTGTACATACTGTAACATGCAAGACCCTTCAATTTTTAGAATATGAAATGGGAAAGAAGAACAAAGTCAGTGTTTAGGAAATACTGAGGAAAAGAATGCAATGAGAGATACTGGAAACCTACACTTCATTTGCATTATGCATGAGTCACTATCACAACACCTCTGCCATAAGAGTACTATATACACAGCTAATTAAATAAACCCCAATTACTTGTATAGTATAAGCTTTTTACAGCTTTTCTAAAGGCAGGGTATCATGGATGATGCCGTAAATTCTTCTGTGCTCTTTTTTCTATCTTCTTACAGCTTTAGTATCTTTCAGTTGTGTCTGCCTGTACACCAATCACTCTTGTCTGGTAGGTGTGTTAGTACATCTCTTCTGTCACCGGATAAAATGCTAAAGCCACTGTATTATCTACTTGCATGTATTATGTACCAAAGGAAGACTTGTGAAAAAGATCCTGCTTCCAGGGAAAAAATACACCAAAAAATTGTTCTCTAAAGTGAGGCCAAATGAGAAGAAAAACCAGCAAATTCACACAGATAGGTTAGTTTACAACAGAGGAAAGACTCATTCCCTTCCCACAGTGCTGCAGCTATCGTGTGAAAATGCGGAATGGTGAAGATACTTACAGATGTCCAAGACATACTCCCCTGCTGCTTTTTGCTTCTTGAATGAAAGCTTTAATCCTCTGTCCCCAGCTATTTCTTCACTCTACAGGCTCCAGTTTAAAGTACAGAAGCTGAGTAAAGTTTCTTTTCCCAAGGGAATCAACACTCAGTTCAGGTATCATGCAGCCTTGTCTGACAGGGATGATCTACAAAAGCAGAGGCCCCAAGAAGGACCCCTTCCCACAGTAGGGATGTTGGCAAAGCCCACATTGCACCAGGAAAGGTGCAGACCACACCTGTTGCTCCTCAGTCACAGCACGGGTAGAGGGTCCCTCCTTTTCCCTGCTCTGCAGGTGTTGCTGTTATTGCTTCTCAAACAAGTTTTCCAAAAGGTATTGGACCAACATCCAGCTCTCCAGCTGAGATCATATGAATGCGTCTGTATATTTTTTTTAGGAAAATCTGTGTGTAGACTCATTATTCTCTGCTTTGTATTTTTATCAATTCTTGCACATTTTTGAGCAACCTCTATGAAAGCCACACTTCTGAATGCTTGTTTTGCTTGCTACCCGGTATGCTAGGCCTTGTGTTCCAGTCAGGCTAAGCTGATATTTTTCTCTGATCAAGTGCCTAATAATGACCAGTCTGAGAATGAGACAGCAGCTTTGCAGAGTGCATGGCTTAGCCCTCCAATCAAGACAATTTAATTTCATCTCTAAACACAGGACAAGGCAAAGTAACTTACACAGAAACTGAGATGGTTTTGTGCTAAATTTGATGTTTTCATCAGAAAAATGAACAAATAAGGCTTTGAACAAAGGCTAGACCACTGCATGATGATATACCCATAAAGTTTGTCAGGCAATAGCTGTGTAATACTATGTTTCAGAAAATCAATACCTATACTTTATACAGTTCTAAAAGTATCCTGTTTACTTCTGCGGTGATAACATAATTTTGTCTGGAAAATAAACCTGATACCTAGCATTAAAGTTTAATAGATAAACAAATCCAGATTTTCCTCCTGATGTGTCCTCTGCTGTTCTTCAAGTAGTTAAAAGGCATTGCACCGTATAGCTTAAAAAGCATCTTTTTTTTTTTTAATCTGACAAAGAAGGTAAAAAATTTCATCTGATAACTAAATCTAAGTAGTGTACTGTAGTGAGTGCATTTAGGATAGAACAAAACAGAAGGGGTATAAATAAAGCAGCTTGGGTGAAACTTTAGCCCCACAGCATCCTGTGGCAAAACCCCAATTTATTTCATAAAGCCAAGACCTTATCTAGCAATCACAGTAGAAAGACAGCTGACACTGCATGACTTTTAGAGGGGGACAAAAACCTAAAAACTCAATATTCAGAATACAGTCAAGTTTAGATTCAGCTGAACTCTGAGCTGACATCCAGCACATGGTTTATTCACCAGAGGGAAATGATAGATGTGGCAGAATTTAAGTGTGGTATGGAGAACAGTCAAAATGTCAGTCAATTTTAAATCAAAATGCCAGTCTTTCTCTTTAATTCCATGCATTAAAAACCTCCCTATAATCTTCACAGTCTATAAGAGGTCAAGGATGACCTTCTAGTCTGGTCAGTTGTAAAGTAATCTTCTGAAATACTTACCATGCCATAAGGATAGCAACAATGGGAATGGGAGGCAACTGAGGGGAAAGAATAGGGCAAAACCAGTCAGCACATCTGGGCAAAAAGCAGCAGGGAAGACCAGAGTTCATTTTGGGCAAGCTTAGTGAATCTTTATGTGTTTGCTTCCATAATGCTATAGTTCTTATCGTCCCAGAAATAACAGAAAAATACCTGTTTTATATGAGTTCTAAGATGCTACAACAGATTAAAGAAGAAATAGTAAATTCTTTTGCTAGAGAGCACCCTGGCCATACTATGTAGCTTAAAGAATAGGGAAGGATGCAAATCCTTCAGAGCAGCAAATAGTTTACAGTTCCAGCTGATATGAATGACAAAGGTCTATTCACTTCAGTATTGTGGTCTGCGATCTTGAATAAGTATTTCATTGTCTTCTGGAGGCATCTGGAATAACAGTGCCTCGCTTTCTGATCTGCAGAGCACTGGCTTTTTAGAGCATCCTGGCAAAGAAATTGACAAAACTGTCTGTATCCTGTAAGTAAATGTTATGCAGAAAATTACCTTCTTAAATTAAAAATGGCTTCCCAATGGAAATAAGTTTTGTGTAAAAATGATGACATTATAAATTATTTTTTATTTATACCCTTAATTTCATGTCAAAATGTACTAGTACTACTACATTTCCAGGGGAATACAGAGATTTAAAATAAGACATTTTAAAAATTATTCCAAGGGAGAAGTTGATGGATTTTCTATAAATATATCACTAAAAGAAGGGAAAGCTGGTTTATTTGGAACTGTGTAGAATAGAAATAATACTGAAGTTACAAAATGATTTTCAGTTCCTTGTAAGTGTAACATTACATGCCAGTGAGGGCATGTTCATTAAGGCCTGATTTTCATGGAACTTAATAATCCACCTATTAACTATAAGTGCATAGCCATTTTCACTGCAATCACACTTAAAATCAAACCTGCGCCTTGCTGCTTGGCTGAACTAGGGCCTAAGGCTAACTGGATCTTCAGTACGGTTTTTGTAATATTCTTAGAGGAGCTGTCGGAGCCAGCTCCCGGTGAGGAGCAAAGGAGGACAGCAGCTTGGCTTACGGCTGAGGTGCCTGAAACGTCAGGCAAGGTCTCTGGGCAGGGAGGAAGATGCTGCTGGCTTCCAGAGCAAAGAAAAAGGGAAACAATGTCTCCAGCACTTATCCGAGTGTGAGGGAGTGGAGAGAGTGGGAATTAGATGGATTTGTACATAGTGCCCGAGCAAGAAAGAGCACAGAGATTTCTTCGGAGTGTTGGAATTAACTTTGGGTCTAATGTTCATGTAGTTTTGAAATCCCACTGAGCTTGGTGTGTTCAAGGGAACAATTGCCATAAGAAATAATATTTTCCTTATATTTTCTGTAAAATTGACAGCATTATTTTAAAGTATTTTTTAAATGCCTGTAAGCACCACTGAAAATCTGTTTTGCCAGGGGAGTTAAATGTTAGCTTTATGCTACAGAGACAGTTCCTTGATCCTTCAGGATTTAAAGAACGTAAATAATTTTGCACATATTATCAACACTGTTGCTGAATATTTATTTGCATATGTAAAGATAATCACATGTATGAATGCTTGTGGTGTTGGGCACTTAAAAAATCCTAACCTAAAAACAGGTGTGAGGGGGTCAAATCTAATTCTACAAGGGTGGTGAACATTTCATAGCATGTGTCAAAGACTGACTTTTGATAGCTGTAAACAGAAGCAATTTCCAGGAGTCAGTCCTTTTGTTCCTTTGTATTTTTCTTAAATGAAATCGGCTGCCCTTTTCTTTCAACACTAATTATCATTAGCTTCAGAAATCACTTTGCAATTAATGAAAGTCTGAATTCTTCATGTTCACTGAGAAAAGCCCTAATATAAACAAGCACTTATTGCAAACTCATTCCGTCGTAGTTAATAATGCTAGACTAATTTATATCTTTTTAATATCTGACATACATCTGTAACAGGCAAGTTTCTGTTCTCACTGTTGTCTTCCTATTGCTTAAACTTGCACACTGGAAACTCAACAGTCAGCGTCGGTCTAAAGTAAATTAAAAGCAATCTGCAGTAGCTGTGTTACTGAAGCCTTTTGCCTGAAGCAGCCAAAAGCAATAGTCATGCACTTCCTTTAGATTTTTGAGAGATAGAAAGCTCATTAGGTTTCTCAAGCCATATAAGTTTCTGAAGCTCAAAAAGTTAAACCAGAAGGGGAGAAGTATCTTCCTGTCAGAACACAGATCATAGAGGTTCCCTGCAGCAGCAAAATATTCAGTAGGTGTTTTCATAAATGGTCATGAAGAGGGAGGGACAAATATCCTACAGTTTCCCCCGTGTGATTGAATAATCCTCCAGGGAAGCAATGCCTCGGTAATCCTGCAGTGTGTGAGTCAGCATTACACCCCATGGGAGAATTGGTCTCTTTTTTAAAGTTCACAATATAAATTTCACAATTTGCAAAAAAAGTTTCCAGAGTTGTAAGTGCAAACTTCTTCAGATTTTTTTTAAGTTTTCCATTATTATTGGTGAGCCTTTTGCAGCACACTGGAGGCTTAAATGGATATACATACTGTAAACATGAACATGACATTGTAAATTCTGCTGTGCATTGGGAATGGGAAAGGGAAATATAATTTGCTACATCTGCTCTGAACTGAGAGGGCAGAAAAGAGCAGTTTTAAGAAGACTTTAATTGTCTATGTAGTTTCCAGAGCTTTCCTCAAATGTATGGTATAAACACCATCCCTGAGAGCACTCCCACGTTAAAGAGAAAAGCAGCGTGGATGTAACAGACTGTCCAACTCCTTGTCTTTTCTCTGGTGCTCTGAGCGTGCACAAAGCCATGAATTGCTGTGCCTAAGTGACCCAACAGGGTGTTTTACTCCCAGCAAGTACTGTCTTACTTTTGCATGTGAAGAAAATGGAACATAAAATAGTTACCTGAATTATCCTCCATATACCAGCTAATCTGTGGCAGATATGGACATGAAACTTTGACTTTCTAAATACTAATCATATGCTTGTCAACCAAGGCAGTTTCCATCCAACCTGTCCTTTGGTGTACAGTATCTGCTAACTGTTCCCTGTACCAGAGGAGCTACAGGAAATGCTCCAGGAATTGTGACAAAGCAATACATTTGCCTCTTACTGTGTGATGATTTTTATTGATGACTAGTTACAATTCCAGTAGGATATGTATCTCAGACTCCTTATGTTTACATCCTTACCCTTATTGCATTGGTATGTAATGGTATTACTGCATTAAGGCATTCTATCCATCACTAAATTATGCATGCATTCACCAGCTGTTCTGATCAGCTATACGCAGATATAGATTGAATTACAATGGAAAGCTGCCTTTGTATATGTAGTAAGGGATGACTTTATTAGTGTTACTTACACTTGAAACAAAGGGCTTTCATAAGGAAACCTTGTTTTTTCTGGAAAATGGCATTATATGAAATCAGAATTGGTCTGGTGCACAGTCCTGAGGAATCAGCCAGAAAGCTATTCCGCTTTCTGTTTATCATTTCACCTCTGGTCTATCCTTTATAGGACTCAACTATGTAAACAACTTAAGACTTACGAATAGTGTGTCCTCACGCTATACATACTAGCTTGCACTCTCTTCTCCATTTCTTTTTAAATTGATTTTAATGTAACTTGCAAAACTTTCTTCTCTGTAAATGCAGGCTTCTGGATTTTAAATAGGTGTCCATCCATGTGAAAGTGCTGATCAAGGAATTTATGAAGCAATAGCTGGCAAAGCTCAATGCTTCATTAGTGTTAGAGCCACATAAAAATTTTCAAAGTGCTTTTCTTACTAGCTTTATACAACCTTTCTTGCATTCTGTGCTATGTTTGCCTCCATCATGATTTGGAATATGCCACGGGAATACAGCATACACAGGCCAAGAATTAAATGAAAACTGTGTTATACCAGTGTCACTGAGAATGACAGCTTGCAAAGAAACTAATTCTGTTAATGCTGTTTAGGCAGCAGCAATGGCAGTGCACTTCTTTGATGGTTAACATTCTTGACTAAATACATTTTGGAAAATTGGGGTCTGGTGAAAATGAAAAATTTCCTGGTGAAATTAACGTTCTTAACACAATAGTAAGGTTTCTATAGGGAATTCTTACACTTTGATCTCTAAACCTTTCCCCTACCTTTCTCCTTGTCACCTTTGGTTTTCAAAGCAGCAATGACATTCTAAAATAATATATTGACAATGAGTAAAAGGGAGATTTCTTACTGAAATGTGAATGTAGTAAATATTACAGGGTTTCAAAGTTTCCCCATGAGCTGAGCATAACTGAAGAAATGCAGCCTGTCAGACACGTTCCACAGGCACAAACTGGTACTTTTTGTAAGGTGTAGTCTCTCCTCGAGCTACAGATTGGTCTGAGTGAGGCTAGACACGAATCAGCTACTCAGCATAACAACAGCATATCAGCCGCAGAGAGAGTTCAGATCATTAAGTACTGATCCCAGGAGTTTCAGTAAAGATGTGGTTGTTTACCAGAATTGCTTAAAGCTCAGCATTCTGTGTGTTGAATATCATGTTTAATGATACTCAGGATTTATAAAATTTTTACTTGCATGGATAAGCTTTTTGCTTTTCTTTAGCAGTTGAGGAATCAGGGAGTTACATAAAGATAAACTAGTATTGCAATATAAATAATAACATATAGTGTGCTTCCGTAAATCATTTTTTCTACCAGATATTCCACATGGCTGCTGTCATGTAATGTGTAATGTTTGACAACATAGCTGAGTATATTTTCACTGGGTTTACTTCTTGTTCCAGAGCTGTGAACCATTGCTGTTCTGCTTGTTCATGTATCATAAGCATTGTCACCTGGATATAGATATAAATGGTCATCTGGTTATCAAAATAAATGTCTATCTGCCACAACCACTGGATTTAAACTTGTGAACTACATTCAGTATTTGTTTCTGCTTCTATTTGGACCTTAACCAGCTTTGACACTTCACCCAGGTACAATCTTCAGACTCACTTTGTATTTAGCAAGCCTCATCTGCCAGGATTTGAAAAGGAAGTAAACTGCTAGATAATTGGAAAAGTTCGTGTTTATTTTGGATTACAGAATAAAACAATTAAAGCAGGTTGCCAAAGAAAGAGATAGAACCAAAGGTTATTTTCATATTTTACTGGCACAATCTTTATGGTCCACACTCTCTCATGTGGCTATTTAGTTTGTGATTACTAAGCATATGACTCTTTGAGCATTCAGATATATATGGCTAATGCAGGTTCTGACTATTTTATTCAGTATCAGTATAGCATCATAGATAATGTGTATACAAATTATCATACTACCTAAGTTGTTATTAGTCAGAGACATGGTCTCCCAATGTCAGTAGTAAAATGACAAAATACAACAAAGATGTTCCTCCATATCAAACAAGAAAGTGAAATCTAAAGGACTTTTTTAAATTTTATTACAGTGTTGGATGTTTTATGGTAAGGAGCTATAGGTCCAGATTGTTTTCTGGTGTAAAACAAGTAAAACAGTGAAATTAATGAATTTGCTTTACTCTAGACTGTCCAAGGTTCCAGCCACAGTTCTTAAGCAAATGCACTGTAGTCATTGCTATCATCTTATTTTTCATCCAGTTCTTAACAAGTGAGATATAACTTCATTTCCCAGGCTTGCATCTTACAGTGATTCTCCTTTTACTTGTACAACACCCCAGAACAGAGCATAAATTGAACCTGCTGGTCTCTCTTAACGTGTTGTGTGGCAGAAAAAACTATTGCAAAACTACATAGAACCTAGATTTAAGGGTAGCAATGCTTGCATGCAGAAGGATGTCTGTCCATCAAATGAGCAGTGTCACCCCAGCCTGTCTGACCTTTTCCCATGTCTCATCTGTACCTCCCAGGGTCACAGCAGAGCCCCATTACTTGGGTTGGAGTAGGCATCTTGAAGAGACGTCTCCTCTACCCACTCCCATTTACTTCTTTCTAGGACACCAGGAGGTATCAAACATTCACACAACCTGTTTTCTAACATTTGGTCATTAGTGGAAATCCAAGCTGACCCCCTCACCTGTCTCCTAGACAGACCAGGACATCTGATCCACCAGCCATGGAGGATGCAGTAGGAAGCAGCGGGAAAAGCAGGGCGTCCAAGCACCCAAACTGCTGGGTCCAGGCAACCAAAGCTGGTCTGGGTCCCGCTGCCTGGTCCTCCCCACTTGCTAGCTGTGTTCTAAGCCACTTCACTGCACAGCCTGGCACGCAGATGGCCAGAGGCAGATGGATTTGCACAGGGGTAGTAGGATGAGGGGGCTGAGGGAAGTCAGGAGGGGACTACGTGGGGTGGCAGGCCGAGAGCAGGAAGGACTGAAAAAGCTAGCACTAAGAGCAGTGCAGGCTGGTGGAGAAATAACATGCAAAGAACCAAATCCTCATCAAAAGAATCTTGTATAGTTAATAAACCTTTCACTTTTTCCTTTAAATTATCTTTTCATTTGCATCCAGGATTGTGTTTATCAGAAGCTTCTTTTTTTAAAAAAAATTATTTTTAGTCTGATTTTAGTCTGATTAGTCTGAAATTAAAGATGGTGAGTCAGACAGTGCTCAGCTCCATGCATTTCACTGAGCTGCCACCGAGGACGGCCCATTTTTCACACAACAGCAACATATTTTTCAGGTCTTCCTAAAAGCTTTATTTTCAATTCTGTTGTTTCCTTGCTGTAATAACAAGACTATATTGCAGTGAGGAATGCCACAGGGTTATATCACTGAGAGTTTTATTAAATCATAGTGATGTATATAGATACAGAAAACAAAATTCTGCTGGAAGATAAATCCCATTCTTAAAGCCTACAGTACCTTATTAGACTTGCAGTACATATGATCTAGGAAAGATCTACCAAACCATGTTAAAGCATCTTACAAGACATCTGAAAGTGAGAAATGGTTATGATTGATTTTTAACTCAGTAATGGGTTTGATTTTAAAATACATCACATTCATTTGGTAGTTGTAAGATGGCCTCATGAACCCTAAAGCATGGCTGTTAATAATATTGGCACATATATATATATATATATATATATATAAACGTAAAAACAATAACATGAGGTTTTCTGTGTTCTACACTTTTAATTGCCTAAGGCCTCTCCTATTTGTAGATAGCCGTTATTTATTGAGCTGAGAGGAAAATTATTGAGGCATTAAAACACATTCAAACATATAGAATATACGGTTTTTTCAATAAGTTTTTATTTGATTCTGTCTCTTTCTGTTTGTCTCCTGCCAGAAAATACAGGTGATTCAGGCAATTTTCAAACTCTACACTTTCATTCTTGCTCTTGATTACATAGCTTCTCTAGATTAACATGGAGACATTCCTAATTTTTTGTTCTTCTACATAAAAATTGAACCCTATTTTACCATTCTAATTCTTAGAGTTGTTTTATCTCTTCTGCTGTGTTTATATAATACCACTCTGCAACTGAGAAAAAAAGGGAGAATAAAGAACACTTAACAAGTTCTATAAAACATGAAAATTGATGGATTGAAGCTACAAGTTCACTCCAACTTAATATTTATTGTAACAGAGAAAGAAATATGAAGAAGAAGAAATATTATTTAAGCTCAAACAAGGATGTGAACTTGATTCTCTTTATCTTTAATCATGTGACATAAGATATAGTTCTTTATGGGAATTTCAGCATCAGTATAGTTGTTCCAAGATTACCAGCTATCATATAGTAACTTACCTTTTGCCATCATTTTTTCCCTTTTGTGATCATTAATTCTTAGTCATTAAATATTCTTCCATACATTGAAAATGTTACTAGGGTCAGAATATTTCTTAATCACAAAACTAAATAGTATGGGATTCTCAAGCATTACTGTATTGCTATTTTAAATGTATTTTAAGTGTAACATTTTTAAACAGAGTGCTTTTACTAATTACACTGTGTTTTTCTTGCATTCATTTGGAAATCACAGTGTATGTATGTTCATGATGACTAATTCTGTATCACTGCAGATTATGGAAACAGAAATGGGTTCTTCCTGAAACCTCTGAGTTAGTGAAGGTCTAAAATAATTTTTCTTTTTTTTTAAGAAGTTTGCATTTGAGAAGGTGACTAATGATCTCCTGTGGGACTACATATTGGAACAATTTTCTTAAGCTTACCCAAAGTAAAAGAACACAAGCTGATGCCTCTGGTATCAATGAATTCATTTTCCTTTATAAATAAATAAGTTGTAAGTATCCATGTATTCTTTCAACCTTAATAAAAGTTTCGTAACAATAAAATTTACCCTTTGATTTTCGTAAGACTTTATGCTGAGTAATTTCCAGCACAGTGGGGAGCTCCATTCTTATAAGAGAAGAACAAGTTTGTTCTAGAAAGATTAAGGACATGTGTATACCCTGAATACTTATAGTGGTTTCTACTTTTCCTTATACTACAAAGTTAAATGATTAACGGTTTTATTTACTGGCTAGTTAATGAAACAATGCAACCAGAATGCAAGATGTGTTTCAGAGGAAGACAAGATTCTGAGTTTTCCTTTAGGATACCAGAAAAAAAATGCAGTTGCAGTAGATCACAGAATAAGTATGAATAAAAAAATCTCACACTGTAGCCAATCAGGCAAATCTTACTCTGGGTTGCGTTCACAAGAGCTGACAATGATGTGGGAGGTAATTATTCCTTTTGCTTGATGCCAGTAAGATGGGAAACATTTTTCTCCCTTCCGTTGCTATAGAATGTTATTGCAGAGAAGATGATTATAAATTGTTCTTCAGGGCCAATAGGGTAAGAATAAACATAAATTAGCTTAAGTTTCACAAAAAGTGATCTCACTGAGTATAAGAGAGGGTTCTGTTTGGCTGTTAAAACACTGAAAGTGTTCTTCTATGAAGTTGTGAAGTTTCCTTCACTGGAGGATTTTAGGATGGGTCAGACAAACATCTGTCAGGAATGATCTTAGTGTAGACCATTGACCAGCTTCAGTCCAAAGGACTGGAGCAGATGGTCTTCCAAGGTTTTGTATTTCTCCTCTTCCACGAATTTGACTGAGTTTACCACCAGCTGGATCTCTTCTCGTTACACTTCCCGTGCATAAACTTCTTTCTTGCTGTACAAATTGCATGTTTATAATACTGTGAGTGTACAGGGATTTAATGAACTTCCTGTTATTCAAGTAATCTTCTCACTGATGCATTTCTGGGGATGAAAGTTCAGTGCCCCTCTCTAATTGCATGTCACAAGTCTGAGCTGAGATAAAGTCAAAGTTAGCAGAAACTTAGAACCC
Source organism: Ibycter americanus (assembly GCA_035590275.1). Classification (NCBI taxonomy): domain Eukaryota; kingdom Metazoa; phylum Chordata; class Aves; order Falconiformes; family Falconidae; genus Ibycter; species Ibycter americanus. The sequence goes on from JAVJGI010000040.1 coordinate 33,531,051, forward strand.
TGATGTCCGGTGCAAGTGCTGACTCTTGCCTCTCTCCAGGTTGTGCTCCTCCTGCCAGAACCAGAAGCTTTCTGCTGCCAGATATCTCATCTCTTCCTTCGTCGGCAGGATCAAAAAAAGATGTGCTATTTTCTGAGTTTCTCCTGTAACACAATCATGACTTGGTGTATGAAACTGCTAGTTAAACTCAAGGCATTTGGTGAAAGGTTCTTGGAGGTGTCAATGTTTCTTTAGATGTGTTACTGTGCTACAAGTGGCTCCTCCCAGTACAAGCTGCCACAGCCTGAGTGGTGCCTGCAGGCCCTCTGTGACCTGGTCCATCAGGCTGCCTCACACGGCATGGTAGGGACAGCACCACACGCCCGCTCTATCTCATAACATGTGTCTTACATTGGAGGTGTGGGCGATGACAGTTCAGAGCAATCTGTGGTAATTCCACGGAGAGATGACACCTGGGACACTCTCCCTTGCTGTCTGCACACAGTCCCTGACTTGTCATTGCAATGCTGAGCATAAGCAAGCTATGGTCACTTTAGACTCTCGGTCTGAAAAGTACCAAAGAAATTAACTGAGGCTTGCTACTTCAGTCATGAAAATGCAACATTTTTTTGCCTTGTTTTGGAGTTATCCAAGTCCACAGTCACTTATGTACTCATTAGCGAAGTCCCTAAAGTTTTACCTTTGAGTACGCTGAAAACGCCTCATTTTTAACCATATCCAGTTCTCAGGAGCCAGTGGATGCATAAGTCCCTCCAGCTTTGGAGATGAGATCCTCTCCATCTCACTTGCTCAATCGACAAGCATTTTCAGCCCACATCTATTAGAAAAGGCCCTGCGCAAAATACAGAGGCTGGTGGTAGTTGCAGTACCTCAGATCTCTTATGACCTTCAACAGTTTAAGCCCTCACAGAATGTGGAACAAGGCCCAGAATGCATTTTCTAAGAGAGTACCTGATAGCAGGCTGCAGTGTAGTTCTCTTAACTTCCACTTTCCAGGGAATAACTAAATATTCATTAGGCCAGAGGAAGGAAAGAACAAGATGAGATTAAGAGTAAGTAGCTAAGCCTTAGGTTTCTTATGGAACAGAGTACTGCTTTTCAAATATTTAAATTTTGAATTGGAGGAGAGAGTAGAAAGTGAGATTCTTCTCTTCTCCCAAATGAGAATCATAAGAAAGCAGTGAGCTATAGTGACATGTTCACTCTTGCATTTTTTCTAGGGCACAATGAATATTTAATGAGTCTATGAGAATGGATATAGCTTCTACAAGAGCGACTGAGAAGAATCTTCTCTTTTCCACCCCAGGATAGCGCTGGCTTCAGTGGTTTGGGAGTGGAAAATGTATGTTCAACCACCTTGTAGCACAGGAATGAATCTATTCTAGCTGTACTTTTTTTGTGTAAATACTCAGATAAGTCCATCTGTGGAAGAAAGCGATTACTAAGGCCATTACTTTGTGAGAAGGACTGGCAGAAGGGCCTTACATCAAGGTGAAGTTGGGTGGTAGGGGACTCACCACAGGCTGGAGATGTGATCTTAATCTTATCAGTTTCTATGGGCTAACATGTGCCACCTGCTTAGCTTGCTGGCTTTTGGGGGAATCAGATGCCTAAAGCCTACTCTTTTGCATGCACTGCATGTGAAGCTATGCATGCAACTAGCTATGTAACTCAGGGCTGAGGTATCCTGACAGCTGGGTCCTTTAATAGCGAGTTAAAACTTCCTTGTGAGCCTCACTCACATTTTCAGTTTCTACTGTAGATGGCTGTATTTCGGGAACGAAAGACCAGAGTGGTTGCTATTTTGTATTGTTGCTAAGACGTCAAGGCTTCTGGATGTCTTCCAGAGGTGAGTGTTAGCTCAGTGGGTCATTTGCCAAGAAGGCTCTGGATCTTGTACATACAGGTTTTACTCCTGTGATTCATAGTGTCATTATTTCAATGAATGTAACTGTCATGAAAGATTGTGGCCAGACTAACACTGCCCTTCAGGTAACATGAATCCAGGGAGCCAAAATCTTGAATGGGAGCTGGTATTTATAATCTAGTCAAATAATACTTAAGCACCAGTTAAGTTTCAGGTGAGCTGTCACAGTAGAAGTTACATGTAACTGAATGGCTAACCGGTCTGAAGCCACTCAAGCTGGTGGTTTCAAGGTTATGTATAGAACACTTTTCTGAACAGTCACAAAACAACGTGGCCACAAATGGGCCACAAGTCTGCATTGGACAGGACTGTCTGCAGTCATGCACATGAAAGGAACTCTTTCCTAGCCATAAGTCTCTGAGTATTCAAACACCGAGCTAGACATTTTCAGTGTTATTCAGCTTTTCAGGGGAACAGGAGACAAACAGGTCCTTGTCAAAATGAAAAAAAAATAATATTGAAAGAAAATAAAATGTTTGTTTAAAAAAAGGCTGTCTTTCATTTACAAAATGAGCCTGAACAAAGCATTTCAGCTCTTTAGAACTATCTGAAAGTGGGTGATTCAGTTCCATATGAAAATATTGTTTCAAATTGAAGAATATTATCTTTAATTGTTCCTCCACCATACCATTTCTGACTCTCCCCAGAGTTTGGGAAACAGTCAGCATCAGCAGGGTGAATCATCTGTGCTGCACACAGCCCTGTTTGGCAAACTGCAACCAACCATCTCCTGGGACTCCGCTCCAGTTTGCACATTTATCCCTACTGGAGGCCCTAGCTAAAATAAGGAACACCACATCTGCAATATGCATTTAATCTGCTTCCTGACAAAATAAGAGTAGATGAATATAAAATAGTCTTTGAGGGATGGAAGACGGGATGTTTGGGGAATGAAATATATGAAGAAGAATCTTTTAAACTTCCTGAAGGCTGGTGAGGAGCATCAGGCAGAAGTGTGGTCAGAAGAGGAATTTATGTGGAAACTTGCTGAACTCCTTGCAGGAAGTACAAGAGGGTTTATATATTTGGAATCAAAGGTTAAATCAAGCGTGAACCCACTCTAGCGGAGTTTATTCCTCAGTTATAATTTGAGTAGTTTACTCACTTCTCACGTATGCCAAATAAAAGTTTATCCACGCTTCATTTTCTATTACTCAGTTGTTTGCAGAATCACTAACCTTTTGTTGTTTCTTTCTTAAGGATATTGAATTTACCCCACAACTAGAAGCTGACATTCTAGGAATTTCATTGTATGAAATATGCCATCTTAGGTGAAGTAGCTGTAGTGGAAAAAAAAGGTCATGTTTTCTAAGAGGCTGTTGAGCAGTGTGTGGCTAAATCTGGCAAAGAACTGAATACTTGCATTTTCCATTGATGTCAGTTCTCAGGACATCATCTTACAAATGGGAAGCTCTCTGAAGAAGTATTGCAGACTGGCAGTGAGTGGGTAGATTTAAAATAGATTAAGAATTTAATGACATAAGGGAACATGTAGCCTGAAAGGATGATGCTTTTAATGTGTCTTGGTACTTTGCTATGTGTTCAGAGCCACTCTACTAAGTGTATTGGGTGTTTTTGCAATATTTATAACCAAAAAGCTCTGCTATATCAATCCTAAAACCCAGAATTATTTTAATTGTTCTGATAGGCAGGTAATTTTGAGGTTCTTCTTCCAGAGAGATGGAATAACATTATTTCATAATACAAGTCTGTTCCCTTCTTGACAGGCTGCTTTCCATATATTATGCCCTATAATAGAACACATTGGACTTTGAACTGCCAACTCTATCTAAAATTACACGAAATCTCTGTTACCTGGAATTAGTTCATTCACTAAGTGAAAGTCACCTTGAAATGCTCTGAATGTCTGATTCCCGCAAATATGTATTTGATTCCCTAATTTAGTGATTATTGCTCGTAATAACATCGAGAAAAATACACAAGACAAAAAGTGTTAATGATGGGCTCACAAGGGGAGGTTTCCAGCAACGGTCAGATCAAAAGAATTTAAGTCAATTCCCATTTCAGACCAGGAATAAATTTTGGAGCTCTTTTTAGCTATTCCATCTTGTGAGTCACTGTGCAAAGCAGTGTTGGCTCCAAGATATCTTTCTGTTTCACCCAGCAGTAGAACTAGCCCAGGAACTAAAGAACAGCAGGATGCAGGGAACTATCAGCTATGAAACATCTCATAATTTATGGAACTTTTTAAAATAATAAACTGAAGCACCAAAAAGACAAAAGTTTCACTTCTGTAATTTTTTTTTTTTAAGAGGCTTTTGGTTTTCCTTGATTTCTTCTCCAAATGAAATTTACCACAGAAAATGTAGCCATTTTTCAGTTTGTTGCAGGTTCACAAAAATGTGCTGACTTACTCACTGCTTTGCCCTAGTGCTCATTTTCTTTCATTCTGTAGAGGGCTGAGATCTTTTGTTCCCCCAAAGGAAGGATTCTGGATCAGCTGGGATGAGATGTTCACATGGAAATATTCAAATAAGCAATTATTATCTGATATGTCTTTACATGTTCTTAGAGCTCATTAAGTCATACGATATGCGTTTCTCCTCTGGAAAAGTCTTCCCTATAATCTTCCCTTCCCCCATGTTGTGGGAGACTCTAAGAAGTCAGTTGAGATATGTGCAAAGGGTGTGGGCAATTAGGTCAAAACCAGGGATGAGGTAAGATGTTTTGTAATTTATGCATTGCTGAGTGAGTGTAAATTACACTAGATGGCTAGATCCTGTGAGTTTCTGGTAGTCACTGTCCTGAACAAAATCCAGCTACTTCATGGCATTACCTAGAGAAAAGCAGCCACAGCCTCCCTGGTCTCTTTCCTCTGTTGTACGTGTGCTGATTAGGCCTTATAAATAATAAAAATAAAAATAAAATAAAAAAGTTTTCACATTCCCTGAAACCTTCTGGCTTTATGTCAGAGCAGGAGAGAGAAAAGGTTCCTAGGGGTCAGCTGCACATGTGAGTATATCTTGTCTCTCCCATGAGGAGCATCCACCAAGGGCTTCCCATTCCTGGAAATGCATGGATTTAACAAACCTCTGGCACCTTCACCTGTAAAACCAGAAAACAACTCTGCCTCTTGTGTGTTATTAACAGGAATCCCCCATGTCATTCCTCCCCAAATTTCAAACCTTAAGGACATTCTGCCCTATAAGAGCCGGATAGGGAGGTAATTGTCATTGTCCATTGCAATGTCAGTGCTTTATCTCCATGTTCTGTGAAGGTGAAAGGAGAATGTCCAAGCCATAAAGCCTTTGCTTGTCCTTCTAAATTCCTCAAGAAGGGGACCTAGCCTCGTAATCAAGCTTTACCAATGGTGTATTTTCAACTTTGCACCATTTAACTGCTTAAAAAAGTGGCAACTGTGCCTACACTTTTTGGGGAAATACATAATTCAAGGTCAAGAACATACATATTGAAGATATATTAAGGTTTAGGTGGTCTAATCTAAACACTTCTATAAGAAATATTCCATTCTTTGACTATGACTTGAGTCTTGTGGGTGGTTTGTACAATAGATAATACACAATGCAGCTGATCACATTGATTATCACTAGACTCTTAAACTCCAGAGGATCTCTGTCACTGGGCTAACAACCAAAATATTTCAATAAGAAAACTTTTCCAGGAGACACTTATACAGAGGTCTCATGAGGAACTATCAAATCCAGCAGAATATCCCCATGTTGTCAATAAACTTTGGCCTAAGAATTATTATCCAGACTGCACAGGGGACACCTTAACTAGGGAAACTCATTTCAGTGTTTTTGCGCCATTAGCCCCTGGCACTTGCATTATAACAGGTCTCTTAATAAACCCTCTTATTAACCGTTTCATGCAGTTTGTGATAGCGCTCCATTATATAGCTACCTTATTTTATATCACCTGTCTTCTAAGATTTTTTTCTTCTGCAGGAAAAACATCCAACAACTCACAGAAGTAGGTTTAAAAAATAGTTTCTAATTTTGCTTCTTAAGTGCATTTCTTAGTTCCACTAATACAGACAGAAATAATCAGAGTATTTTTTGTCTGTTTGTTTGCAAAATGTCCATGGAGATATACACAGTGACTGTAACATGAAGGCAAGGCCGCAATGGTGCTATTCTAGTGAGAGAATCAGCTTGGGGTGTTAAGTGGGTATCAGGGAAAAAATCTAACTAAAATTTATTGTAAAAATCTTTTTTACAATGGAAATCTTTTTTCAGTTTCTACTGCAGAAGAAATAATGTATGTCTGGTAATGCTTGTTGAAAAGTTGTTGATGTGAGATTATGCAGGCCGAGAAGAAAAAAATCTGTGTGGCTTGGCCTGGCTTACAGAGTTGTGCAAGGAAAAAACATGTAAGGCATGCTTCCATGCTCTCTACTCCTTGTGCCTGTAAGAAATTACAGCCCACACACAAAAGGGGCTTCTTAGAAATGTTACTTCCAATCCTGTTCAAAAAGAGCAAGAAGGTGGTAGACCCTGACCCCATTTTCCAGGGACCAGGTTAAAGTAGCTACTATACACTGGCAGGAACTGGCCTGGAGGAAATCTCTCCTCAGAATCCTCAGTAATACTGGGATTTGGGTAAGCTCTTGTCTGCAACTGTGTCCATAAGCTACCTGCTGCTCTCAGAGATGAGTACAGTGGGTTCAGGAGTAATAGATATGGAGAGAAAAATCACTGTTAAACTGGTGCATGGAAGGGTGTGTACAAGCGATAGAGAAGGGGTCTGGTACTGGGGGAGGGGCTCAAAAGGAAAGGATGAAGATGGGTCTGCACAGAGAGGCTGGAGAGTGAATGTACTCCAGGGTGGATATTCTTAGTCCACACCTGGTGCCCTTGGTTTATCCTGTTAGGAAGTCCGCTAGCTTCCTATGGGTTTGGCATAGCCTACAGGTTGGGTTACTACTCTGCTTTGAAGCCATTTTACTTTCTGGCCATTAGAAACACGTTTTTAGTAGACTGTGTCTGGCTGTGCAGTCAGATAGAGTGGGAGAGTTCATCTGGTTTAGACAGCATTCCTTGATGTCATTCACATGGTGAGAGGGAGATCAGAAGAGATAGCCAGCATGTGAATTCACCTTCTCCATCACTTCTCAGTGAACTACCTCTAGATTAGAGGTGTTCCTCAATGAAACTGATAATCAATGTGGATTTTTTAAAAAATTGAGTTTATTTTGTCTTTTTCTGAAAAATAAACCTTTGGTTTTATCTTGGAAATATTTATCAATAGCTTATCCTAAACATATGTTCATCTCTCAGGGATACTAGTCCCCTTCCCTTATCACACTGTGAACTTTCTTTAACCCAGCCCTTCCTATTCACGAAAATGCCTCTTTGACCCGAGTTATAAACCAGTTGACCTTTCCACCTCCACATCCCTCATTCATATGCAATTCTTCCAAGATATCTAAGAGACACAGCCGGTCTTTATGGGTGAATACAAAGAGCAGTTTAACTTAACTACCTAACAACAATGCCTGTGTTTTAAAAGCCTTCAACATCTGAAATTTATTTTAGTGTGTATAAAATATGACATTGTTGGGCATCTCTGCCTCTCCACGTGACTAGGCATACAGGGAACTGGGATCACAGGCATCCATCCTCACCTCTGGCTAGGTGAAAACTTTGGGGTGAAGACACATGCAGGATTGTGACAAATATTCCTCCTAAAGAAGCAAGCTTAAAAAAAGTAGGCAAAGCATCCCACTCCCTCTGTACTTGTGTACTGTAAACTTTGTCGCTTGGTACAATAAAGAAACCTAAGAGACCATAATTATTTTTAGTTTCCTTACAGTCTCCCCAGACAGAGAGCTAAGGCCACAGTGCAATCCTGTCTTCTGAGAAGGAGACACATCTTGCAGTTTTATGTGGTATCAAGCTTAATGGATCTCTAACACTGTGTGCTGCTTTTGGAAAGACTTTTGGAAAGGGCTTTTTTCCTTCGCTGCCATAACCCTTAGATAAACATACACTTCTTAAAAATAAATATCTCAAAATGGCTATGTTTTGTGAGTACAATACACTTGCCTTGCACAGACGTAAGTAACAGCAAAGACACAAAAGAAGGAACAAAGCTACTCAAATGCCCTTTATTTTGAGTAATATCAAATTTGCTGCCACCAGCTGCCATGCAGCATGGAGGTTCCCTATGTCTTACACAGAAAAAATTATGGCATGAAATAGGCCAGTAAATGGCATTAGTTCTCCTTTTGGCATCTGATATCTGGTGCCACCATATGTTGATCCCACATGCTGAGACTTGTTTCCTTCATCTAAGACTACCCCTTTTTTCCCTACTACCGCTTTTGTTGAAGATGAGAGTTCTTAGTGGCTGCTTGCATTTGTTCTGCCAGGCTCTGCTGCAATGGCATTATTATACATCTCATTAAATAGTCAAGGTCAAACCAGCAACTAAAATCTCCTGTACGTGGTTCTCTGTGGGTGACTGAGTAAATGAAGATTTCAATAAATGTTTGACTTCTTTTGAGAGATGAGAAGCAGCTTGCTTTGTTCTTACCGAAGGTCCTAGGCTAGCACCAGTTTTACAGAAAGAGTCAGCCCATAAGATATGTTGAAAGGCAATTGTCTTGAATCCTGATACTACAATGCTGGCAGACCTTCATTTAATGACAATGTTTTTGTTCGTATGATCTGTAGTTCCTGATTCATGAAGTAATCTTACTGTTAGGAGCATTTCTCTCTGCAGAAACAAGACTTGCCCCCTCCCGCACTGTTTTCTACACACGCTCTTGCACGGCTGAGCATCAGCTCCTATTAGTGCCCATATCATTAATGAGTAATACCTGCAAAGAGTGGCAGATCTTTCTTCAACTAAAACCCCTGCAAAGACATGCTCATGGTTATGGCATTGGCATCCCCTTTCTGTCCTCCAGGGCCCTAAGAGGAACAATCAGTTATTTGGGAAGTCTCTTGCCTTGAGGGAATTCTCAGAGAGCAGTTTCTTTGCCACCCAGTCACAGGTTTTTTTCTGAGTAGGAGCCACTGTGGCCATGCCTGAGAAGTGGTTGTGCCTGGAGTGTTGCCACATATTAAGGTCTCTGGTCATTATGTTTCATTGTTGGGTGACAAACCTGGAGCTGTGTGGATGTAGGTGTTGAATCAACCATGTGTCAAGGGAGTGAAATGACAGTATACAGTCATCTGCGTTGGGGCAGGGGGGGCATTCCCTCATTCTCCCCCAGAATGTTTTGTCCAGTCTCATAGATCAGATCTCATAGGTCAGTGAGTTTTGGCCATGTCAAAACATAGTCCTGGTCCAGAATCCAGACTAGAGATTACATTAGTTTATATTGTGTGATCAGTTGTTAAACAGAGCTCTCCGACATCTGCTTCTGTTCTGCCCGACAGTCAGTGGCAAGGGATGGCACATCCTGTGTGTATGAAAAGCTCAGGTAGAATCAGACTACAGAAGGCAAATAACTTCCCTTTCACCCTTTCCAACCCCCAAAGACAATGGATGCAGAAGGTGTGTTCACTGGCAGATTGCCTCAGGATTAATGATGTAGCTGTCTTTAAGATGCAAATGTTCTAAGCTTCAAAACAGAACAAAAGATGTTGATTTGATTGAGTGTGAGGCTGACCTTTGTAGACACTGCCTAAAGCAGATAACAGGCTTTCCAAGGTCTATAAAAAGAATAATTAAAATTCCAGACTGGGAGTACAGGGACCCCAAAAGTGTAACTCATGATGTAATATATATGACAAAATTTCAAAATATCTGAAGCATATTTATATGAAAGCCCAATATATTAGGAATTTAAAAACAAATGTAATGAGCGATACTAGAAAAACCTGCAGTTATTTAATGTCCATTCTGTTTGTTTGAGCTGCAATCTGTAGTGTTCATTTCATTCCATGATTATTCCATTTCTAGAAGTAGACATTTTCTTGTGCTGATTTATGTAAGACTTACAATTATATGGTGAGCTACTGTAGACAGGATGGGCATGTATATCTTCATTTCTGTGCTAAGTAAAAGAAGAAAAGTTGCAAAACTTAGGTATCCAGTAATTGTCACTATTCTCATAAAACGTTGAGTGTTATTCTCTTGAAAATTGCAATAGCAGCTCTGTTTCATTTTAAAAGTGAGTACAATCCCTCTCATGAAAACACCACAATTCTCTCTCACTCCTGTGGCTGGCAGAAGTTTTCTATTCCAATGAACCATGGGGACAGTGTCTCAGTCCCCACTCTGGTGTATCCCATATGAGCTTCAGGAAGTATTGCATGTCTGAACCTCCATCTGGCAAAACCAAAATGAAATATTAACATAATCAAACTAATAAGTACTTCCAGAACATTATAATGGATAAACATATCCCAGTAACTTCTCAGTAAGCCATTGAGTGATACTTTTGTTTATAGCTGGACTAAAATGACTCCAAATGTTTTATATTAATTCATTTTGCCCATAATCAGAAAACCTACATTGTTTGAAACATCCAAAGAACATCCCTTTTTTCTTGCTCTGAAAACAGGTGGAAGCATTATGATCATCACAGGGCTGATCGCTTGGATTGATAAAACTCCCCTACATTTAGGCCCTATGTAATGGTTTATGTTTGGTGGTTTTAACTGCAGAAAAAATGACAGAGAAAAAACCCTGTAAATTAAGTTTACTATACTACTATACTTTGCTACTGTGAGTAAAGTTGCTATACCTTGAGATACTGTTCATCAGCTCTCAACCTGATGGTTGTGATTTCTAGAGCTACTAGTTCTAACAATCATTCTCACCACAGCTGAATATGAGAGAAATACAGGCAAATATAGGCTGATTGACCTTGTATCACTTGGTTGGGGTTGGGGTGGGGTTTTTTGTTGTTTTTGTTGGGGGGTGTTGTTGTTGTTGTTGTTGTTGTTGGGGTTTTTTTTATTCCTGTAGCAAAATTAAGCAAATCCTTGGCAACATCCCTGAGATTTTTAATGATTTCTGCAGTGATACATTTCTGAAAATTGCCACTCAACTTCAGGTCTGGGAGATTGAGTGAACTGAAGTTGTTTCACAGCCTTCCTGCTGTGTAGGCTGCAAAAAAACTGTCTGCAAAAAGGAGGCTGAATCACAAGCAATACCAGGCAGCCTGCAACAGACCTTTAGAAATGAGAGACGTCTTGTACCCTTTGCCAAACAGTGGGGAAAGTGGGAAGATGACTAAGATGATTCAAAGCCCTTTTAAAAGCCCTCACATGCCTCATCACGTTCAATTTCACAGAGAGTAATTTACTCCCACCACAACTTTTTGCTATGAAAACCTGGAAACTGGTGTTAGTGTAGTACTAGTGGAAGAAACTAGACCTAATCTTGGAAAGCTTCACTGTCCATGAAGTCTGAATGGGATTCTGAGAGCAAAGGTATTGTTAGAAATTGATTTTATGTTCACCTCAAGAAAGCAGGAGCTGAGCCTCTCTCCATGTTCATGCAGGGTGAGGACACAAGTCTACTTACTGTAATGAATTCTGGATTAGAATCTCAGTCCCCGTACCACCTCAGGAATCGTCACAATAGATTTGAATTAAAGTTGAATGCGATTATAGTTATTAGTCTACAGTGATAAAGAAGAGACTGCAAAACTGTAAGATGAGAAAGAACGTTTTCTATTGCCTGTTTGGGCAAGAAACAATATTTTTTTCTCATCTTACTGTTTTTTCTATTTTGATTGGATTTAAGTTAGTAATTTTCAGCAGGGGCTACAAGACTCCATTACTCATGACCAAACCCCAGTACAGCAGTTACTCCAGCCCATGTATTTTCTAAAAGATAAGGACAAGTAGTATGGAAAAAAGTAGTTACTTTCAGTGATAAATTACCTATTTTGTTATCAGCTCAATACACTGAGCAATACAATGCTATCTGGTTTTAGAACAGATTTCCTACTGGAGTCAATGGCAACCTCTTAAACACTGATAGCATATTAAGGTCCTTTGTACTTGTATTCTTGATTTCTGGGATGAAGACCATCAAGTACTGAGGAACTGTTGAAAGTTAGTGTCCTGAGTTTTTCAGAACACCGATAATGTTTTATCTTTATGGCCAAAAAGAATAATCTCAGGGTAGAAAATTTCCTGTCAGTTACTTTGAGAAAGTAATGCAGTTATTGCCATCTTTCTTTCCTCAGTTGGGTCCTCTGTGCTTGGTTTGCTATATTCCAGAGTTTTTATTGTATAATTGACATATTTAAACACTTCTATTTGTCTTTCTTTTGTTATTCTTTCACGGCTTTCAGTGTGATGATGAAACCATGGCCTAGCCCATAATAAGCCCAGGCATGGAACATTAAACTGAAAAAAAAAAAGAGGTAAAATGCATAATATCCCTTTAAAGTTTATAAACTCCAAGCTTTCTTCAGCATGTGTTTATAGGTGAATATTTAAAGTATTTTAGCATAAGAAAATATTAGGATTGACACTGTCAGAGTTCCAGTTAGAACAAGCCCTTCAGCTTGAATAGATAAAATGTGAATGGCTGAGTTTTCATTGGGTGTTATGAACCTGTTGAAAAAAGCTTGAGTTTTATCAAAAGAAAAGGGTTAAGGAACATGACCTGTGGCACTTCATCTTCTATGAAATGAAACAAACAGCACATAAACAGCGATAGAAGACTTGCTGGTGCATGGTTACAGCTGCTGGTGTTCACAGAGTGTAGCACTTCTCAGAGGCTGTGGTTGCTTCAGTTCCAGGGTCTATCTTGATGTGTTATAAATAATCACAAAGTCGACCATCATCTTCTTCCACAGCGTCTGATTATGTGCCATACAACAGATCAAGTGTCTCTTGAGCTTACACCATCCGGGTTGCATTTGTCTCATGGTTATTTTGCCATCAGTGCACTTACCAGAGTTTTTCTCTATCCAGAACAACTAAGAACAAAATCTCATGTAATTCTGCAAGCCATCTCCTTGGGAAAGAGGTTTGAACTGGCTGCAGAGTATCTTTGAATTTTTTTCTTTTTCTTGATGCTGTGGTTGTAGGGAGAAGTTTAGCTAGGTGGTCTAAATGAAGGAGTTACAGATGACCAGTAAGGGTAAGTGGAAAAAACCACTGAAAAAAATATTGACAGACAGCACAGTTCCTTCCAAAACACCAGCAGGAGCTGGAGCAGACACAGAGCCACAGTCATAAAATGGACTTTCAGGTGTATGCATTTCCAGACCACATTTCAAAATCCCAGACTCAGAGAGCACCATAAATGGCTCTCTGTAGAAGGAATTCTGTGGCACTGGTGTAGTTTATGGTCATGTGAAAAAGCCTAGATTTTGTGTGCAAAAAACCTCTACAGAACTCATAACTGAGGGGGCTAAATAAAGGGCCTTTGACTGAGACATGCAAACAGAGGTAGCCAGGCTCTAATTCAGTCGTAGCATTTTTATTTGGTGAAATTTCATTGCTACAAATCCCAGTTGTATGCCAGTTTTTGCTGCTAAATTTATTTTCATTAACATGGAAAATGAAATAATCTCAAGGCCCTGGAGTAATCTGCCCAGTGTTTCACATACACCTGCAATATTTTCAGATTTGCTGAAAGAAAAATATTATGTACTTGTCTGCAACGCTCTCTTGCCTAGCTCCATCCTGCAGTGATTAATTACAGTTGCATTTCGGTCCCTTGGATTGGAGGATTTATAATAGAAATACTGCATAGTGTGCCACTTTTGTCAACTCTGCATATCCAGACTGGGCTTGTTGCAGCAGGTTTCATTTACATCTTAAAATGCCTTGCAAGAACTGAAGCTGTTGAGGATATTTTCAACCTTGTAAGTCTGCAGAGATCTTGAGTCATAGTCATCACAAGTCTGGTGGTATATACAGCAGCATGCAGGAGAAAAGCTCTGTGGTGCAAGGCTGTTTAAAGAAGAGGCTTCATGGGTGGTGGTGCTACTATCTGGGTCTAACCTAGATTCCCTTGGCTGCTTCAAAGGGCCGAGAGCCCTCATTCTCTCAAGCATGTCTCTATTGCTGTTGTAATCAGTAGCTCATTTCTGACTGCTGGGAAGTAAGAATAGTCTCATAGTTAATGTATAAGCCTTGGGTTTTATTTCTGATTGTACAGCGTATGACTTTGGAGAACACTTTTATTTCTGTGTTTGCTTTTATTTCCTCCATTGTAAAATGTAGGTAATAGTTAGCTATTCCAAAAGCTTTGATTTTATCCACACTGCTGTACAGAGCACTAAAGAAACTCAGTTAGACAGGAAAACAGAAAACCACAGCAAAACAAACAGGAGAATCATAATCTGCTATGACAAAAGAGCAAGTTGCTGTCTCTCAGCTGCTCTGCTGTAGGTTGCATCTATATTGCTTTGACAGTAGCTTTTTTCTTGTCACACAGAGTTCGACTGCTGTTTCGCAGTGCCCTGGTTATCCCAGGCTCTATATTTTTGAGATAGGGAACATGAGGTGGCAATCTATACTGAGAGTATGTGGTAGGTCTAGATCACTGTACTGGGGTCCTAACTGAGGATGGAGGCAAGTGCTGGAGGCTGTAGGAGTTGGGAAAGTGAGGGTTGTTATATGAGACCTGAAGTAACTTGCAGGGAGGAAAGCATCTGTGGTACCTGCTGAATGAAGGACAGAATGAACAAGGTACTGAGAAAGGCCTGAGAAATGTGACTGACAATTATCTGTCTCTTGAAGAGCTCACTTCTCTGCTGGAACCTTGACATATAGTCAGCTTTAGATATGCCTCAGCAATTTTTTCCTGCTAAATCAAAAGGAAGGTGCTGGAGGGTTTTCAAACTCCAAGAAGGACCAATGTTGTTATGTCAATGTAGTTTTCCCTTTGTGACATTTTGCAGTGTTGCCAACATTCACAAATGATTTCTAGTTATATTCTAATAGTTCTAATAATACATCTAAGAACCACCTCTCAAAAGAAAATTGTTATTTTTCCCTATCTTAGGAGAAAATGCTATCAGGATTAAAGAGAATGAAAATGTCCTAATCTTCATTTTATATTTGACTGTGCTTATTTCTTTGCATTTACTTGTGTGTCTTTAGCAGTTTTTACTTGGGGTGTTCAGACTAATGCAGTTCAGAACCCTTTTATTGATTAGCAGACACTGCTGTGAATACACACTAATAACACTGGGGCTCCATGAAGGCATAAATATCTGTCTGCCTACACTGCACTGCAGAAATAACAGGCTTAGTCAGTTTTCCTTTTTCTTTCATTATTTCCTAGCCTTTGCTTTCACAGTAGCCTAAGTTTTAACAAAACGCTAGATCTTCTTAGCTGACAGAACAAGCAAACAACAGATTTTGAAACTGCATGGAAGAAGTGTAATAGCTTTTTCAGAAACCCATAATCAACTAGGTCACAAGATGTGCATAGAGCATGTACCTATTTCTGTCAACACCCTGCTACCTTGCAGTTAGGCTCTTAAAGTTATTCCTGAGTTGTTCATTAAATGAAGATTAGACTTGCTGTCTTACTTCATCAAGCTTGCAGGCGCTGAATTTCCTAAGAGTCTAGTGTCATTAGCTCTTCAGTCACAGGGAACACGATGACTAGGTGTGATGGCTGCCTATGACAGACCTGCTTTTTACTTGGCTCCCTGTGCCTCTTGGGCAATTAGCTTCATCTGAGTCTTTGAAACATCTTTTAATAAAGCTTTCTTTTTTCAAGCCTAGTGGGAATCTTTAGTTCCTGTAAGCAACTATGAGCAAATGTATGGTGTCTGAAATGCGCGGTATTTTCTTCTGGAGCAGACATATGACCCAGTTTTTCCCTGTTATTAGTAGAGAACACTTCAAAAGGTACGGTCTTGATGAAAGTGCAAAGGGTCAAAGACAAAGATAAAACAACTTCTAACTAAATAACAAAATATTTTGTTTGGCTTGATGTGGATTATTTGTTTTGGGTGATAATTGGTATATTGGTTTTCTATTTCATATCCTGTCTAAGACCAATAGTCTCAGAATTACAAAAATAAACACTTTTTCAAAGGTTTACGTTACTGAAAACATAACACGCTGAAGGAAGAAAGGCTTTTGCTTCTCATGAATTGGGGTTGACATTTATCATGCAGCAAGACATACTGCAGCAGCTAGATATGAGGCCCAGGGTCTATCAAAACATTATTCATATATTTTGCTATTATCATATAACTTTAATATTAAACACAGTATGGTGGCTGCATGACAGACCAGGTCACTATTACACTGACATTATTTCTCAAAATGAAAATCATCTCAGTGTTCCACAAGCTTAGACTTTTTTCGTTTGCTATTTTTCCTTCTGAAAGGCAAAGATATTTTCACGGTCCCCTTTCCTCCTTTAACCTAGATAGCTGCTCAGTGCTTGCAAAATCCTCTGAGAAATAAGAAAGGATTTTCACATAGGAATGATCTGACATTTCCTTTTACCTGGAGACTTTACAAGGATTAGATAACCAGATGGAAATAGAACTCTACTCAACAGAAACTGAGCTGGTTCCTGCAAATCCTTTAAGATCATGGTCAGCTTTCTTCACAAGAGCAGTCCCACCAGCCCAGCTCAGTCTCATTCAGACAGAGGCCATCTCTGGAGGTGACAAATGGAGAAAGAGATTTCAGCATGGCTACATCTACCCCACTACTTGCTAGACTGAGCTTGTGAGATATTTGGAAAGTCAAGGTCGTAATGGAGTCTGAGGCCATGCAGAGACCACCTGTTATACAGCGCTTCATTGGTGACCTCTCTGTTGATTCTGCAGGGCACTCTGGCAGCCTTGAAAAGCAGGAGCTTGCACCACCATTCATGGTTTTCTTGTCCTTTATCCACGACTGTGGTGGTCAACTTAAAACTGGCACCTGGAGTACAAGGCCTGAAAACAGCCCTGCATGCACGTGCTGTGCTAATGGAAGTAGCGCAGTCTTTGTTCCACTTCACTTCTTTGGGGAACTTCTGTGAAGCTGAAGGAAAAATGAAGAACTTTTCCTCCAGCCACCTTTACTACAGCTGATTCCTCCATCCTGTCCCCTTCCCACTATTCCTCAGGATAAATCCCTAAACTGAAATCCGAAGGAACAAGACACCTGACCTTGCAGGCCTTCAGCCTCCTAACTCCACTCGTCATGGAAGGAGAATGGTCTTTCCTGTGCAGGAGTGTGGCAAGCCCATTGAACTTCGATTGACGGATGCGATTACTCATGTCAGTGATTAGTCACAGCAGAGTTTTCATGATCAGGCCCTAATTTTTGATATTGCTTCTCCCACACTCTAGAGAGGGAGAACATTAGGAAAAGCAGAGCAGAAGATGATATTTAAGAAGTCACACCAGGGGCATTTTACTCATTCTGGAACTACTGCATTTTATATCTGTAGGCTTTATCACTCATTGAGTGCTTGTTTATGTCTCCAAAAATCAGTTGAAATACTTCATTTTCAAAATGCCGTCTGGGTATGATTTCCATTACTAGCTAGAAAGTATTTAAGAGAGCCTGATGCACTTCTACAGAGAGTAGGAGGAAATTATGTTTACCACCCTCTTTTAAGCTGATCTGCAAAATGCCGTCCTTTCAAATGTCTCCCAGAAACAGATTCTGAGGATGGTGTTTTTTTCAAACCTTGTTTTTCTCTTTTTTTTCTGCAAAATGCTGCTTTTGTTTTCTTCAATATTTCTCTTTTCCTTCTCAGGGCATAGCTATCAATCACTAATACAACCAAAAGACATGTTCAGTGCAAGTAGCTAGAGGTCTTTTGGTTTTCATTTTGATTTATGGAATATATTATTTAAGACTGTCCTTTAAGAATACTGCAATTAGACTATTTATAGTGACTTTTGGAAGAAATACAACTCATAAAGTGGTAAAGAGATGTATCATCTGAATTACAATATCCTGTATCACCTGATGTGAGTATCACCCTATTAAATAGTCTCATGTTCCTCTTCTGGTAGCAAGTTCAAGTCAGCTGGTTGAAGGAGAATTTAGGCAGAGGAAAGAGGAAGTTCTTCCCTGACTTTGAGTAACACCAAAAATGTATTCTCCTGCTACACAGTTTTGCAAAAACAGGATCATTGGCTATCCTTCCCCCTTTGCTTTAGAAAGGGCACTCCGCTTCCACTGTCCTTCCCTGCTTAGGTGCAGTGGAGGAAGCCCAGCTGTGGGACAGGGAGAGAAGATCCTATGAGTCCTTACACCAGCCTGCTTTTTCCTCTGCATGTGGGGTGGCACATGATCAGCAAAGAGGAACCTTCACTGGTCAGGGTTCCACTCCTTACATTGATGAATTTCAGTGCACCTGTAGAACACCTGCAGATGAAGTCCTCCCACCTTTCTGGAGTGAGCTGAACTTCAGACCTGACCTTCAGGCTAGTAGATCAGTGTCCAGAAGAGAGACCCTAGCTCTGCTTTTTGTGAAACCTGTCAGCCTTGGCCTGTCTGTCGTGCCTTTCAGAGACGCCCTTTGCAAGGTGCTGCTGCATACAGAGAAAGATCTCTACCTGTGTTATCCCTGGTCAAAAGCACCCAAGTGCCCCACAGACTCTGTTTCCCTGTTTGATCCTGAGGCTTCCCAGACAGAAGGCAGCCAGTACTTTGCAGCAAATTTTCCAGGTCCTTGAATACTGAGTGATGTCACAAGACTCATAAAACCTACCCCTCAGGAAAAATACGTAGTTAATATCCACCTGTCTTCTCCAATTACTTGTTTATTGCATATTGTCTCAGTGCATTTCTTCTCTGTCTCAAGGTGTGAGTTCAAAACAACAGTGCCTGCCTCATCATACATACGTGCAATGCCTCATACCATGCAAGATTTTATAAAAACAGGGCTTGCCTTTTTCAAAATGTCCTGAGGGTATCTTATTATTGTTTAATATGCTGCAGTGCATTGACATCCTCACTGGACAAAACTGATTCTATTCTGGGATCAGAGGCAACACAGCTGCACCATGTTAGCACTGAGCCCTGCTGAGAATCTGGGTCCATCAGCTCAGGCAACATAACGATGTTGCTTTGAGGTCTGAACTAAAGTGAGCACCCTGAAGAGCTCAGTGTTGGATGAACATGAGAGCTTGGAGAATCACTACACTGTAATCCACACTGGGCTGGGGACGTACCCAAAATAGCTTTGGTTTGTGGCTTGGATTAAAAAAAAAAAGCAAGACTCGTGGTCTAAAATTAGTCGGGGATCCCTGAAAAGTTTTGTCATTGTACCTCTCACTGTTTGGTATGGAGCCATGGTGGCTTCAAACACATGTCCTTTGCACTCGTACCCTTAGGAAGTCGGTGGCTGGGGAGTCTCACGGCCTAAGCAAACCATCGATGGTGTCCAGGCAGCACAGCCCTTTACCATCGTACTGAAAGAGGAAGGGGGACAGCAGTAGAGCATCCAGTTGCCAAATAGACTTAAAATGTAGAAACCCTCAGTGTAAGCAACTGCCATCAGTTTCTACGTGACTGTAGAGAGATGCTGTGGTTTGGAAGAGGAAGTGGCTGACGTTAGAGGGTCCATGGGAACTTTTTTAATAAAGCCACTGCCTGTACTTTCATCACTGCTTGTTTCTATGATATTAGATTTGACACAGCTGTTGCTTGCAGGGCATTTCTTTGAAGAGTTAGAAAAACCTAAAGCTGTCATTTAGTGAATGATACTCTTCTATAAACTATCTGGACTTCTATAAATATTGCTGACTCCATGCAGGGCATTATTATCTAATCTCCCAGGGAACATCTCTAATCACAGTCTACCCGCCCATGTCAATCTAGGACACATCCACCCCTTAGAAATAGCAGTGGAGAAATCATAAAATGTTCCAACACATGGAGCTGGCAGACAAGTGCGAGACAAGATCACAAACTGTGCAAAATGAACAGTTTGCAAGTGAACGTGTTTCTCCCTTTCCCCCATCAAAGTGCCGGCTGAGTATCTTACAATGACTTCAAATTAACACACTAGCTGCCTTTCCCCTCCCCACCCCGAAACAAATTTCACTTTAATCAGAGCTTCCTACTTGACAGTAACGCAGTTACCTGCAGTGGAACATCTTCCGTTCCATGACCGAAGTGGTCTCTTTTTTTCATTATGAATTCATAAACAGTTTTCCAGCTGAAACAGGTCTGAGTGTGATGTTAGAATAGGTGTTTTATGCCTGCTGTGGAACAATGGCAAGACCTAATTACAACCTCTTCATACAGGCAGACAGCAGAGGAGAATAGAGGTCGGGAAGAACTGGATGGTTCCATTCACCTTTACCTTAATCAAACTCACCGTTCAGGAAATTGATCATGAATGCCAAGGAAATTGTTTTTTCGTTTCTGGATTGGCCTTAATATATATGTCTTCCTTGAAAAGGCTATCCATTCCACATGAGTCTAGCTGCAGAGTGTGCATTTGTGATAAGCCCATGTACCATTTTACACTGGAGAAGGGGTTTTGTGAGGATTTTGGGAGGCAGTTCTCTAAGGTGGTTTACTTAGAAGAAAAAAAGAAAAAAAATAAGAAGAGTCTTCCCTGGTAGACCACACAGGCAACACATACAGCAGGCTCTAACTGTACACCAGGTATATGATTTATGAACACCAGTTTGCATTGTCTGGCTGAATACAAAAGTACTTCATCTTCAGCAAAGGCAAACATGGCAACATGCCAAGTAAACAGGCTCGTGCAAACAAGATGATAAATATATGGCTGATGTCGGTTGTCTTTGCTGTTCCTTTATTTATGGAGCAACCTTGAAGCGTGATTGAGCATGAGATATGAAACATTTTATTGCAGTGGTGGTCAGAACTTCACAGGCGTTTCAAGGGTTTCCCATAGCCATTAGGCAGAAGTTCACATTCTCCATCACATACCAGTCTGGGTACTATTTAAGCTGTACAAGTACCAATGAGATTACCACTTTTCAAAAAGTCTGATTACTAGTAGTCAGGGTATCCCAGTTGTCAAGATACGGGTTTAAAATTTGAAAATTTGGGGCTCTCATATTTTATTTTTTAACTTTAGGAGTACTCATAAGATACACTCATTATGCAGAGTAGGGTTGCTTGCCACCTTTCAGAGCAAGTTCTGGCATACATAACACAATTTCAGGAAAAAATTTAGTGTTTGTGACTGTTAACAAGCACGTCACTTCAGTTTCAGCAAAAGGATGCTAACTGCTGAAATAACTGGGTCATAAGCCCACACATCTCCAGCCTTGGAGATACTCAGATGCCATCTGGGTATGGTCCTAGGCACCCTGCTCTAGATGGCCCTGCTTGAACAGAAGGGTTGGACCAGATGACTTCTAGAGATTCTTCAAACCTCAGCCATTCTGTGACTCTGTAAAGTGTTTCATGTTGGCTTGCTTCAGCAGCTTTAAGCCACAACATATTGGATTTGTAATTCTAATCAGGCCTGCAGGTGACACTCAGAAAATTAGTCAAAATACTCAACATGAAGAACCTGAATCAGTCAGCACAGTTGTTGTTGGAAGAGACAAGTACCTCCATAGCTTCATTCAGAAAAGCTGAACTTAGAACAAGTGACCTGTGACAAAAGAACATTTTGGTTTTCGGTTCTGTTTTTGGGGTTTGGTTTGGGTTTTTTTGGGATGTGTGTGTATGTTTTCAATGAGGAAGCTTTTCAAAGGGGTAGATGTGACCAAGTTTTCTAAAGATGTTTGTATGCACTCTGAGAAGGCTTCATTCCCATCTCACACATTTCAAGATCCCAGGAGTTTCAGAACCTAGCCCACCAAACTGGTATCTTACAAATTACAACGTGATCCCTGATGGGGTAGGAAGCTTGTAATAATTTGCCTTAAAAACTAGGACCAGAACCCAATGATATGAGAGATTTGAAGATGGCTTTTCTCACCACAACCAGGAGCCTGAGAAGGAGGATAACCCCTCATGGCTATTGCATGCTCATGAAACATAAGAAATCAGCTAGCAAGGATCCAGCAATGGAAGTTATTGGAAGCTACTGTCGGCTTAGCAGTATTTCTGTTGAAAAAATCCTCTGTTGAAATCATTCATACAATATGATACTGTGAGGCTAAAAACCAAAGGCTGGGGGGACAGCCTTGTAAGATTTGGTATAATTGGAGAAACTGATTGAATAGATGTTCTGCATAAAGATGAGGCACCTTGCTTTTTGGCTGTCATATATAGGCAATGTTTATGGAGAAGCCTGTTCTTCAGTATGATTTTGTTCAAAATTCTTGTGAGGGGATTCTTTTGTTATACAGTTAACTCTGATGAGAATTTGTAGTGATTGCTCAAAACTAACACTTTCTTCTGCTATCAGACAGCTACTTAAGAGAAAATTTCCTAACATATCCATATAGGTTTGCATTCATCTTCAGTGTCATTGAAACCAATTCCCAACATATTAGATGTTTAGTAATTATGTTTAATATGCAACAATACAAACAGATTAGTGACTCCTTTCCTGAATTAAAATAACAGCATGGAAGCAAAAATATAAGTATAGATTTATTAGAGAAGTTATCTAAAATACAATATTATTTTCCTCTTTAAATTAGAGCATATATTATTTCAATGAAAAGTTATTTTGTATTATTTCTATGGTAATAACAACTTTTAAAGATAATACTTAATTTAGGACATTTTAATTAAAAAAATCCAACACTACCATTAAGACATAATCAAGGTTGTTGATAGCATGGGTAAAAATGTAAAACAGTCTCAAAAATATTTACATGTCAGTTTCTTAAAATCTAAGAAGTCTCATTCTCAATAGTCATTTTGCTTTACTTTCTCAAAATACTTTTTTTCCTAAATCATACCTAGATTCTGTATTCCTGTGCTTTTCACAAAGCTTCAAGTTTAGTTAATTATGTGTACTATCACACCAGTGGATGAGGTTTCTTAAAATGGCTTATTTTGTTATCATCATATCCTCTCCCAAGTAGCCAACATACTGTTATACCAAAGTGTAAGCTGCAGTAATAGTCACCAAAATGCACACAACCACCACCACCCCCCATGCCTCCCCCAACCCCCACACCTTAAGAACCCTTTCCTATTTGGCCTAGAGCCTTTCACATTTCATTAGCTGGCGTTTTAGATGCAGAGCAAAAGAAAGAATGGATCTGGGAGACAAGATGTTGCCAGGGCACACATGGCAAAGGTTTGATTTGGGCTTAGCAAAAGGGGCTCCTCACAAACACAGCAAATTCTAACACACTCAGCGCTGAGGTTACTGGAAGGAAGCTCTGACTTCTCTGCTCTTCAAAGGCTGACATGGGCGCCAGTTGTCCACCATATGGCACACGGGCTCATTCTCAGCACTGAAGCAAAGGCCACGGAGTTTGCACATCTGTGGACAAAGGCACAAACATCCTAAATGCACACTCTTGTTTCAGCAGGACTATTTGAATTAGACACCTTGGGCTTGAACCAGAAGTCCAATTCACACTTTTGCCAGCACTAATGGTCTAGAGATGGCGTCACCACCCATATGTCTTTGCATTTCCATCCACATAATTTCCTGCCCCTGACACAAGCTCTCCTGTCCACAAAATATCCTAGCAAGAAGAACTAAGAAAGCAGAGAAAACAAGGATGTAGGCACACATTTCCTGAACATTGTGCACACAGAGTTGTTTGTCCTTGATCCAGATAATAATTGAAATCCTTTCAGAATCCTTTGCAAGTTGTACAGTTTGGGCTCTTTTGAAACTTGGATTTTTTTAATTCAGTTGAAATTTAACAAAAAAAAAAAAAAAAAAGAAAAGAAAAGACAACCTTATCGTTGGGTCAAATTAAAGCAACCAAATTCACTCAAGATATCTTGATTTTCAAATACTGTGAGAGGGAAAACTATTTCACATCAACAGGAACATACTGTAAAGTTTTATTTCTTGTTTGTAAAAGTAAAATTGGTGTTTCTACAGTATGATGTAATAAAATCACCTTTATATCTAAGTGGGCATCTCCAAAACTAATAAAAAGACTGTGCCAAAATAATAACCCACCCCAAATGTGATCTCACACAGCTGGAACTACTGACAGAAACACGTAGGTGAGATACAGGATTTCATACTAAGTCAGGCTGCAGGCCAGGCTTTCCCTTATTCAAGGAGGAAGGCCCCCAGCGGTGACCAGCCCAGGAGAGGACTTTACCTTCACAACTGACCAGAACTAAGTTCAGAGCTCTACCTCTGCCAGGAACTGCTGTGTCACTATAGCAAATAACAGGCTCGCCGCACCATGCTGTAATATCCAGCTTTTATCGATCTTTGGAAAAACAATTTAATTAAACCCAGTGTCAATACTCTGTTTTATTGTTTCTTGTTTTGATCAGTTTTGGAATGAAAAGGCAAGCCACACACACTGTTTTGATCTCAAATCCATCTTTGAAATGTCAATGATAATATGGAGGGGTGTGTGTGGGAGAAACAAGTGATGTCTTTTACCACTTGTAGGTGGTTAAAGTAGGTGTAGTAGGAAAAACAACTCTATTTTGGTGAGTGTGCTCCTGCCCTATAATAAAACCAAACTGGCAAACCTTGGATTATCAATAGCAATACCAGTAGCTTAGAACAAGTTAACAGTGTCAACTTTAATGCTCCCTTGCAGTTTATTAATGGTAATCACTGCTATAATTATTACTTCCGATAGTTTTCCTGTCTTATATTCTATCTTTTATTACCTAAAGTCCCACAACAGCTCAGTTGCACTTTTTTCACATCAGCTGAATAAAATCCCTAGAATTATGTGTATATTGTTAGCATGCCTGCCATTGATAAAAGGGATTTAGGAGTTTGAAGGGTAAAACTAAAGCCCTTCAGGGCTAGTTTATATTTATAGGCTCTAGATTCTATTTATATCTCTCAAGCACACAGATGCAAACCCAAGGGTGGAATCTTGCCTCTATGTAATTTCATTAATGGATGGTGCAGAAAGCTAGGGCATGGAGTGATTTAATCTGCACAAGCTCCCTCCTACTAGGAAGACTCTATACTCCTCAAGCTGCTCAACAGAATAAAGGATTTTTTCAGGCAGCAGACTTCTGGAATCTGCAAGTTTTGCCTCTTCCAAACAACACAGTTTTGTTAGGATTGTCACAATTCTGCGTGGGATTTCCCAGTCTGTTCTGTGCTGAACAGAACTTGTAAAATGAGCTCCGTGTCCTGGAAATGCTGGAAGATCAACAAACCAACCACCGATCTATGGTGTGAGACTGTGGATGCAGAATACATGCTCTTCAGATGCTTGGTAAACCCGGTATTTTCAGGGCAAGTATACCCAGATGGTGATGTGTGCATGTACAGCAAACCTGCTGATGCTCACAACACATGCTAGACTAACTCTGCATGTGTAAGTGGTCCTTTCATGCATGCTATAATTTTCCCAGATTTTTACCACATGTCAGCTCTAACCACGTATCTGGAAAGCCTGATTAAGTTTTTAAAACCCTCAAATTTTCCCTGGATTGTGTCCAAACGGAAGACAGCCTTACATTTTACTGCAAACTCTACATCCACACATAGAAGCAGAGTCCTGCCAGAACAGGCTAACTAGTTCACATATATATTTTTGACATGTGATGCTGGCTAATACCCTGCATAGCTCTGCAGCAACACAAACTACCACGTTAAAGATCACCAGGAGGGCTGAACTGAAGCAATCAGTATGACTCCAGTACATATCTACTGGCATCATCCACTGCAGACCTACCTGCTCGGGGCTGACAGTGATGGGCTCCTTCAGAACGTGCCAGACCACACATTCGAGCAGTGGGGGAGTGGTCAGTGAGCCGGGGTACGTCCAATAGTCTCTGCATGCAGGAAGCAGTCCAGTGGGGTCAAAGTTTGTGAAGGAAGCTTGCTTCCCCTGCAATAAAGAAAGTAGATGAACTGGTGTCAGGGGAGAGACCACATACACATGCTGGGCTTGCAGTAGTAAAGTCTCCTATGGGAAGCTCCGTGTTTGGAGAAAGGCAGAAATGGAGTGTGGCATGAAGTGCTGAGTGCCTCCTACAGTACATTTGGGATTAAAGACTCTCAGCAATATATTTCTTACGTTATAAGACTTCCAAGACATTGTTTCTCATTCAGCATCAACATTCTCATCAACACAGACAGCAAATATTACCTTGGTTTGAATGGAGTTCAGAGCATCCACAACCTTCTGTATTTCAGGCCTGGCATTTCCTACCTGTAACAGAAACCATATAGAAAGAAAATAATCATGCACTGTCACTGATACCTTTAGTTTTCTGTTACAGTTCTCAAGGAAACATTTTCCCAGCAACATTTCATTACATAACAGGAGTATTACAGCAAAAGTTACTGGAACTGTCTCTGTAAAATCATGTCAGTTGACAGTAAGCACAAATGGGTCAGCCAAGGACACTGGACAGAATAAAGTTATTTACATCTACAGTGTGTGGATTTCTTTTTGGACTTGAGCTGTTCTTTTTTCATAGAAGTCACCCTCCCAATAAAACACAGTGAGGCCAGGAGAAAGCGCACACTGCTGGGGCACAGTCACCTTCTCCAACTAGCTGTGAAGACAATTCCACCAAGACAAAATGCTCTGGACATTTAACAATGACAGGAAAAGGAAAATAGGTGTTATTTGAGCTGGTTCTACTACAGATTCGTACACACTGAGTCTCTCATCACCTTTCACTGATAAGAATGATGGCAGTGTCACTGTTATGACGAAGGCAACTATGCTGCTGTAGGGCTGCCACAGTGATGGATGGGGCACTCATACTTCATGGCTGGTGTACAATTTTTACATGTAGAGAAAGCCAAGAATTGGGAGCACCACCCAGTTCGCTATGGGTTTAGGCAGTATAGCATAATCCTGCCTCATTCTACATTTTAGGCTGTCAGGTCCCCCTGCAACACAATGAACATACTGGACTCATCCAAATAATACAAAGCAAAAAGTTTAACTAACCTTCATGAAGATGCCTACCACAGCCAAACCATCAGGGTGCTTCACAGCTTCAGCAAATTTACCATATTTTTCTTTCCAGTGAACAATATGGAGCTAGGAGCAAGAAAACAAGAAGCACTATTATTCCATCCACAGTATTTTACAAATGAGAATGCAGGGAAGTGATTTATTCAACATTAAGAGCAGATGGTATTTTACTGCTGAAATTTAAAAACTTTTGTGTACAGTTAAGAATTTGTTGAATCATTCATCTACTTCCAAGTTTCAATTATGCAAAGAGATTTCTGTCATGCATTTTATTTTGCTTCTCACTCTTATTCCCAGGTGAGTTTTAAATGCAAACTGTGGATGTATCATTCCACTTTTAGTCTGGTGAAACTCCTGTTATCTTCAGCATGAGTTTTGCCTGCATGCAGCCTGTAAGATATTGATGTAGTATTGTAATGCTATATATCCTGGAGTTCTTATCAACACTGAAATACATGACTGCCAGTGTGAGAAGCAGCAGAGAAGATACATTAACTACAGATCTGACCTGCAATCTAGAGAGTTTTTAAAAAACAGTCCTGTTCTTTTCTGGAAAGCCTTTGAAAAGAATATGAAATGAATCTGCAGGTCACATTAGCCAGGATGTTGCTTTCTTTTTCGTTTCCAAGTTATTTCTTTAGTTCATCTGGCTGCCTCCCCATATCTGCAAGTCAAGCTCAGAAAGTAATTATGGTACTGAGAACAGATGCAAGGCAACGGCAAGTTGCTCAGATAAGACAAAAGCTACTTCTACCTCGTGACAATGCAACAGAGCCAATGAAATTGTCAGGCCGTTTCTTTTACCCATCAATGCAAATCACCAATATGTTCAGAAAATGTGTACTTATGAAAGGGTTAAAAAAGTCTGTCACAGCTTCCAGAGGCAGATTTCTAAAGAGGGGACCAGGAAAAGTGGGACACAAGGCGCTAAAGTCACTCCATTTCTGTAGTGAGACTGTAATACAGAGTCTTAAGTTGTCCAAGGGACATCTGGAGTCTTAAAGATATTACAAAGAGCACCTGCAAGGTCTCACTTTGCTACCTGCCCTCTTCACAGCTCCCCTTGCTCCTTTGCTACCAAGAGATGAAAGGGGCTGCCCCAAAATTATTCTGTTGTTTATATAAATGTCTCTGATGTTAAAAATTTAAGCCAGGAAAAGAGGATATGTGTGTGTGCAGAGGAGCTGCAATTCTATTTCTTTGCTACTTTCAAGAGTCACCGAGAAAGCAGGGGAAAACCAGGGATACTTAATGTGGGTTTTTCTGCTTCTGTAGTCTCTTTGACATGAAGTAGCTGAGAAAAAAATAGTAATTACAACAGTCCTCCAATTCTAATCTCTGCTCTTGCAAGTAGGTCCTGGGGTGGCACTCTACCAAAATCTTCTATGGTAACCTCCACAATCTCTTGCCCTATGAAGATCTGTAGAGAAGTTGCTACTGTGGTGGAATAGTGAAAGATAAAATAAAACAGTCATTATACACAAAAGACTGGAGAAGGTCAAGCATGTCCTACCTCTGCATCATACTTCACACCGTCCAAAGTGTGCTCAGATCCTTGGCCCTCACAGGATCCCCAGTGAATGTGAAACTGTGCCAGCCTGTAGACTCCATCCAGCGCTCCTCCTTGCAGCACTGCAAAGCAAAGAGCCTCTATTAGCATCTCCCATAGCCTTCATTATTGAGTCTTATTTCAAACTGGAACGTCCACCTCAAGTCTTCCAAGTGAATTACAGTTCATTGCTCTACATGCTGCCATGCTACTCCAGATCAACTTCAATGGTACATTGCTGCAATATGCCAGAATCAATAAATAAACATATAAAAACATCAGTGACTTTACAGTGAGCATCTCATCAGCAATTTAACAGGCATGCCAATATTACGGTTGATGAGGAGAGAGCTAAGGATGTAACTTTTCTGTCACCAAATTAATAAAAAAAGGTCAAGAAAAAGAATAGCCTTTGTAAGAGGCTCATATAGAGTTATTCTATGGAAGTGCACTTGGAGGCCAAATAATCTTTCACTTACTAATGTACTCTGTCCCTTCATTTTAGACACTTTATCCATTTAGGGCTTAATCCTGCAAATCCTATAACAGATTGAATTGAGTAAAATGCTTTTGGTTCCAAATTAAACCTAAACACCTGTTAGCCATGGGTTGCAGCAAGGTAAAGCTCTAGGTACAGTACAAGGCATTGCAGAAATGCGAATTCAAATCTCTTGGCCCTCCCACCCTTTACTCCTCAAGAATGAATTTAAAAAATTGTGATTAAAATGGCAATGCCTGCAGAGACAGATTTTTTTAAAATATGGATTGGAAATGAGGCATTTACTTACACTCTCCACTATCTGACATTACTCCTGCTACGGGACTGCTGTAAGTGGAGTGCCCAGCCACACTTTCAATTATACTGGAGCAAGCTCCCCTGAGCTCCCTTACTCTGACTGTTAGTTTTAACCTTGTACTTAAACTGTGACCAATCACCATTACGATACACAGGATCAAGCCCCATTACTGTAAAAAGCTCAAGGCACAGACAATGTCTTCTCCAGTGCAGCATAAAGCACAGAACAGTAACAAATAGTTCTATTAAATAGAGCTATTTATCTAAGTTATTAGAGCAAGGTTTCACACCAGTTTGTGGTTGGTTTGGTTTTGTTGTGGGTTTTTTTGTTGGTTTTTTTTTTTGCTAAGTGTCTCAAATGCACAATTAAATCTTCAGGATGTTAATATTTTAAAATAAAAAAAAAAATTAAAATGTAATTTGAAGTGTTATATATCTTAGAGATCGATTTCTCTATATATATATAAATATATATATACACAATAAAGTGACAGAAGAGTGGTGACATCAGATATTACATGTAAGTGTGCTCTGTGTATGTGCCACAAACAAAACAGTTCTGTGGAGTAATGACGCTTTCCTCTCAGTCTGCAGTTAGTCTAGACATTATCACAATACGTGCATGTGTGACAATATACATCAAATGCATATAGGAATAGGTCACTGTCTGTTCAGGTTTCAATAATGCTGATTATATGCAAGCATAGACAACAACAGCTGTGGATACTTGGAATGAGGTGAGAAGGATTTCAGTAAAAAACTGGAATACATCAAAATTAAATACAAGATTTATAGAAAACACATTCATTTCCACTTGTGTGCCTTACACATGCAAAATTTGGGTTCATTGGACAAATTCAGCGTTTGCCTGGGGCTCCTGTGGTAAATACATTTAGAAGACTCCCAACACGTATTTCTATCTGAAGAATGTGAATATATGTTCCACGGCAGTCTTTGTAATTTATGATACTGTAGCCAACACTAAACAGTCAGCAGACCAAGACTTGCCCTACCTATTGCCAAGCTATGTGATACAAAGAAGAATGGCTACTTAAAGTAATTAAATAGGAACATATCTTATTCTACTTCTATGTTTCTGCATGTGCTAGTTGCCAAGAAGCATAACTGTTTCAAGCACAAGGACTATAAACCAGAATACCTTTTTTCAGAACAGTGACTGCGAATGTGCATTAGATCCTTTTGAAAATGAAGTAATAGGTTGCTATGCCTTTACAGATGCAAAATCACTTAATCCACACAATACCACGTTTCATTTAAAAATGATGCCATGGAGTTGCAACGTTTCAGTTTCAGTTCCTTTGGCTAATGGACTTGCTGCTCATTGCAGGTACAAATGGACCGAGGTTCCACCATTCTTCAACCTCAGAAAGCACTAGCGCAGCACAGGTTAATCTGCCATTATTGATCAATGGAAAGCATGCTAAAAAGCAGAATCATGCAATCTTCTTAAATCCATTTGCAGTGTTATTTCTTTACACAGAGTTTGCTCCAGTCCCATAAAACTCAACAGATGCACAAAAATCTCTTTGCAGTTTTTGCTTACTTTTCTCATTCTGTGGTTCTCAAATCCAGCACTAGCTTATTTTGACTCACAGCAGAGCATTCAAAGAAAGTAATAATTAGATTAGTTGAATGAATACAAATTCAGCAGGCTTAATTACAGAACAGCCCTTCTTGTTCTAGCCTATATTAAGCAGCTATTTTTTTAACACTTCTCAGCCTTTCCAAAGAAGCAAAATTGAGAATTAAACTTAAAAGGTAAAGTAGAAATGTTAGAGCTTCATTTTTTCCAGCACAAGCTTTTTAAAACCATGAATAAATGCTACCAGCTTTTGCAAATTAAAAGTTCACCAAGAATCACAGCAATATTCACACCGGGAACTTTCCTGTCCTTGTCCCATGTGATGTGAACATCAATTCAGGCCACACTGACGACAGAAGTCCAACCTTTCCATCCCCTTTTCTTGAGCGATGGGGAAATTCTGATCCATATTTGAGCATTTCATCATTATCTCCCCTACTTTTTGAAATTAATATTAGTGAAAAGGATCCTGGAAATACACACATAGCTGTGCTCCCTTTTGTTATACAGCACAGCTTCAGACGCAGGGTGAAGACAGCACAAGCCAACCTGGAAAACACGTTCTTTTCATACAGATTCAACCTACGTCACAAACTGGTTTCCATGGATGTATAACAGCCCAGAGGTAACAGCTTGAAAACGCAACTTCTTTTCTATTTAACAGTTATTTGAAATGTTACAGTGAGAAATCTGGAGCTACTTTGCTTAGATTAAGAAATGGTAACTGTTTTCAACCTTCTACCCTTTACTGGAGAAGTTATACTAGTAACATCCAGTAATTATATTGCACTGTTATTAAATGATCTCATAACGTTTTCTAAATTAGGTGAACATAAGTATTAGCAGCATTAATTTGGAAAGTCAAATAACCACACAAACTGTTCCATTTATGTCTGTGGGATTTCTTGGATAAAGAAGGTGAACTCATTTTGTCTCCATTACACTTTCTTAGGATATTTGGAAACACACAGAAATCAAATGGCATTTTGCTGCATCTGGGACGGCTGTTTACTGAGGTCACACAACTTCACTGTTCTATTCAAAGGCAGGTCCCTGGGTAGTTACCCTTCCCATGTAGAACAGAACAGCTTTGTCAAAAATACCATGCACCACTTCATACATTTTTTCAGGAAGTGGCAGCATACACATCTGTGAATTTTTGCAGGAATACTGTGGAATTACTGTCATTTAGTTACGTCCTATGGGACGTTCTCTCTGTACAGAGCAGGAGACTAATAAATCTCATCAAGGCAATAAACCTGTCAAAGAAATAATCGAAATGGCTGAACTACAAGATCGTTTCATGAGTTAGAATGAATTCCAAAATTAATTCCAGAAAGAATTCTACAAATTCGTGTGGTAAGAAAAATACTACTCTAAAGTTTGTTACTCTGAGAGAATGCAGAATGAGAAAATGTTCTTCAAACGGAAATCACTGACAGCAAAGCTCCTTCCAGTAGCTAAAATAATGGGTCCACTAGAGCACTATGGATGTCCAAAGCTCCAGAAGTTTAGTTCTAATTGACATTCCACCAAACAAAAACCTAGCAGCAGGACATTCAAGCATTTACCTTTGAGGATAGCCCTCCTGCACACACACTGCTTTGCCACAAAGAAAACCATGATTTCGTATCAGCATACAGTAGATGTGCATGTATATATGATGTTGTAGGTACATATGTAAATATATGCATAGTATATACATAAGTGTTAATGTTTTGTAAGCTTTTGTGTATACGCAGACATCTGTATGATGATAGAAAACAGGCCTTGAGGAGACAAAGTAGATGAAGCATTACTTGAAAAAACCAATCTTGAGCACCATGCACTATTAATGGCACAAAAAAAGGCTCTTATGATGATGCTCAGGGATTAGCCTTGTGTTCTTATGCAAGGATGGACTTCCCCATCTGACAGACTGAAGAGTTCAGTTAGGGTGAGCTGTCAGTTCTGTGAAACATGGAGTACAGAGCGTCACATTTTGTGAGATGCTGCGTTCTTTATGTTATCTCTTTCAGACATTCCTCCTAGGATGCTGTATCATGGCAAGCAAGAGAGCAAGACAGCACGCAAGCATCTGACCAGGGATCATACTTGCAGAAAACATCTGTAACGTGCTTCACCAAGAGAAAAACTACATAATTGCTATCTCATAAGAAAAAAAACCCACAACTCTACTCTGTCCTTGCTAAAGGGTTAGCCTAATAAAGCAACAAGGATGTTTCTCAGAGATAGACCAGAATGAAACACCTGCCAAAATGCAGCAAGTCTGCAGATGTATCTGCAGTGGATTAGTGGTTCTGATTCACCTCGGTTGAACTATTTCATCCAGACTGGGTAGCAGCCAGGGAAACTCTGACCTGCCTAAGGATATAAAGTCATTCATGTTCTTAACTTCCCTCCCGCTCCCTGGGACCAGTGGAGTTTATGTCTCATGTAGTCTCTTAAATGGAGATTCCCTGAAAGTCATAAGGTTGCAGTACCGAGTCCCTGATCAGCCCTTGATCCTCACGTTTCACACCGTATGAGCTGACAATGACTTTGTAAGAGTTGGAAGCACTAAAATTCTCTTAAAAGTAACAATTGGTTTCATTTCTGATGGTAACAGCTGTAATTCTAATCTTAGTGACTGCTTACAGTACTGAAAATTGTGTACCAGACATGGTGCTCATACTACGTTGAGATCTAATGAAGGATGAACAAACTTACGGTGTGAGCATTGCCTCTACGTACACAGCAGTCACTCACACCTATCAGTAAATGAACAAATATATCTGCTGGGAAGAGTAGTGACATCTGGCACACAGCTTCATTATATCTTAAAAATAAACTTTCCCAAGTGGCCCTAGCTGATAACAGCTGACTAGTTTCTCCTGGTTTTGCACTAAAAGCGCCTCTAGAGGAGGAATTTAAAAGAAGGGAAGGAAGTTGCTATGATTTTTAAATGCACAATCCATGTCAAATTTCTGCTCAGAAGTTGCATGTTAAAAAAAAAAAAAAAAAAAAAAAAGGTTAATGTAAGTGAAGGGCACTTTGGGACTCTGTAACAAAATGAAGGCCTGAAACATGCAGGACTGATCTCAAGCCCTCTCATCTTCCTTTCCACTTCCCGGAAGCGCTAGAGCTATTCTCAAGTCACTTGCTTACGTAGGCTTTGCAGCTTCTGGAGATCCAAGTTCACAAGAGAAATGACTTAATGATCACACACCCTCTGGGACCTCTGACTTTCTAGTCAAGCAGTGCACAAAAGTACTTGTGACACATAAGCAGGTGTCTGAATACAGTCCCCTAAAGCTATAAGCAATCAGTTCACTGATTTATGATTCCAAAGGGTCAATGCATTGCTTAGGCTATATACTGCATTGTGGCCCTTCAATCCATGACTGCGTACTGGTAACATGCAATATTATTCTGGCATAGCTAGTATTACATCTTCGGAGCTGGGAAGCCTAAAAATAGACCAGTGGCAGTGACTTTGATTAAGAGTTGTTCCTTAAAGACAGCAGACCTCTGTTTCTTCCTCCATTTACCAGCTGAGGTGGAAGTGCAAGAGCAACAGTGGCACAACTCAGAGTAACTCACTGCCAACCAAGCAGTGCTAATGCACTGGCTCTTGAATAACCAATGTAACAAAATAGATTGGTTTGTGTACAGCAAGTCATAATTCTAGGCAGCTGAAGCATCCTCATTAATATTTACCATTATAGGAAGAATTGGGTAATGCATTTGATTACACCTACTGAAAGTCTCCCAAGGGGTGCTAGCATCAAGGTCAATACAGTATTTTCATTTCCCTAGGTCTCTCACAATTTTACAGTTCTACTATGATTTAATATTTGCAAAAATGTGAGATTTACTTGGGACTCTGTCTGGAATTTCACTATTCTCTCTAGCTCAGTAGCAAGGAAGGAAAAGGAAACAACTAAGACATTTGTCCACAAGCAGACATTACCAGTACATTTAGTAATGTCTCTAGAGCCTTACGCCGTACCTGCAATTCACTTCTGCCAGGTTCTAGAGCTAAAATATGATATTCTAACATTTTTGTTACAAATAAATTAATTGCAGATTTACTTCTTCCTTTTATATGCTCATCAAACACAATTGGAAAATACAGAATACAGTGCCTGCTGCTGTGTGCACTTCCCATTTGAATCTCAGGTGTTAGGTGATTTCTGAAAACTTTTCTGGGAAACCTACATAGAGAACACATTATAAGTATGTTACAAAATTTTCTTCAGGCTCTTGAGGTTTTCTTGAGCAAAGTTACTTCCTGTGGTTCTACAGCTCTGAGAAGTCGCTCTTTACTTCTGTCTTTTAAAGCAAGTGAAACAACAAACATGTCCTTAACAGCAAACTATAATATGATAAAATAGGTACACTTAATGAGACACTCCTTTGCTATAAAGTTCCTGAAATAAGGTGCACTATTATAATTTAATAGTTATCAGCACCATTTACTTCACTCATAAGTGGACAGGTCCCAGGATACGAGTGTGGATGAACCTGAATTTGGAGTTTTATTCCTAGTGACACTTTTATCATAGTGAATTTTTTTATTTATTTAAAGTTACAGAAATTTTAAAGATTTATGCCTACAAATACTTTAATTTTCAGTATTATTAAGAGACAGTGGAGATGAGAACTAAGAAAGCAACTGCTAGAACTGAAGGAGAAGGGAAACTAAGTAACAACTGGAAGAGGAAGTTCATTGTTCACTTTCTACATATAAGTCCAAGAAAACATTCTGAGAGACTGCAAGGAAATAAGACAGAAGATAGCCTTTTATCTACAAGTAAATAATGGAATTTCAGCAAACAAAAAAAAGTTCATAAACATGGCAACGCTGGCTTGTGAATTTTCTTTCCGTACACCATTTCTGCCAATCAGCAACTGTGAAATATGAAGGGGATTCACCTTGGGAATTGACTGAGCCCTCAGAAGTGTGTTCTGGAATATAACAGCTGTCACATAACCCAAGAAAGAAATTCAAAGGCTGTACTACAAGAACTGAAATTGAAGATTTGGGCGTAATTGCTTAGGAAGAGGGTTTTTCTAAGCATGGATAGTAACATCTAAGCATATCTAAGAAAATTAAAAAGAAAGTAAAAGTCAGGTTCTAAAGATATCACAAAGATGTTAACATCATTTCTCTGTTAATACATCATTGTAAGAAAATTGTTCAGGTCATAGGCATAATTACAACCTCAATCAAGAATTAGGTCTATAAAGCCCCAACTATCATTAAAGATATTTAAAAGCAGAGAAGAAAACATTTTCTTCTGTGAAGATACATTAGTCACAAATTGCATATAGACTATTTTCGTTTAAAAAGTTGAACTTTTATTTTACATCCTTACTATGCTAAAGAATATAGAGGGGATATAATTTCAAGAAAACCTGTTTTTTCTTTTAGATTTTTAGTTTTTCACAAATATGGGCAGCAGCTTTATACTACATATTCTTGTATGTACAGACATAATGTAACAAATATACATTTTGGGGGAAGAGCCTTTTATTGGAGGAACAATATTTTACATCAAAATTTTGATTATTCCAGTATCTACTGTTGTTACTTATGATCAACAGTATTCACATTACATATTTTCTGAATAAAAAACATGAGTAACAACTACTTTCAAAGATTTTTATCCGAACATGCATTTCAGCTTTCTTACTTATTTTTATTATGCTATTACTACCTGTATTTTTTTATTGCAAGAACTCATTTTGCATACTTTGAAGAGCAGGAGTCAAACAGACTTTAATACCTAGAACTGCTGTGCAATTTACTTCAGTGTCATTAGTTATGAGCCTGAAGATTCTAAATGAATGGATCTCCTACTACGTCCTGAAGATTGCACATAAACAATGATCTTATTACTTAATTTTGTGCCTACTACCACAGATAATTCATACTGCATATAGGACAGCTCATAGGAGCAAGCAATTCAGTCTGTGGGAAGTATTCACAGGATTTTCTTCCATTGTCTTTTGTAAAACATACCAGCACATCATATACTCTCACACAGTTTCGCCTTGTGACTGTTGCGTAATGAAAACCAAGAATTTGGTACACACATTATAGTTAGTCTCAAATTCAGAAACGGGAGTGAATCAAGCACAGTCAAGTCAAAGACAGCTCTATTTTGTGTAAGGAAAGTAGGTTACCTAGTTAACTGCATACAAATGAAGCCATTAAGTGTGCTGCCAGGTAGATTCTATGCATTGTAATTTTCAATAGGAAGTGGGATACTGGAGGATCCACCCTTACCTGGCTTCACAGAGATCCATTTAATGGGTGGTTTTTTCCCTAAAGAATAAGTAGTTTCTGATTCACTAATAGAGCTACTGAGAATATTTCTACTTGCATCTCCTGTCCTCCCACTCTGAAAGCTGTGTCACAGCATATCTGTCAGAGGATCCCTGTCACAGATGTTCTGGTTCTGCACCGACTTTTCTCATAAAAAGCATTCTTCCTACAAACATTCCTTTAGATTATTATATGTTCTTGCCATTTTTTCCTCCCAAGTTACCCAATACAACCTAATTTTCACTGTCCTTCCAAACTTATGCACACACAACGCGAACCTGAACCTGTTCCCTTTGGGTTCAGCGAGATCAGGATGACAGCAAGAGCAGACTCGCACATATCTGTTGAAAACATAATTCCTTTTTTTTGTACTCTGAATCATTTACCTTATTCCCCATAACACTGTTAAAATGGACATGCATTCAGCGCCTTTAGCTCCTCAGTGCTTCAGAAAAACAAACACTAACAAGTCAGAATACCTTTTTCTTTTTTTAAAACCATGCAAATATTAATATGGATGCTCTGTGTGAATTATGCATGGACCCATGTGTACTTATACAACTGTGAAGACTTACAGCTGACCACTTAATACTGTTCAGTATAAAGACTGTAATTAAAATACAGAGTCAAAATCTTAGTGCAATGCTGCATGCCTGTTATGCTGTTATATTACATTACCTGCAAAAACCTCACGTTTTTAGGAGGCACAGATCATTTGTTGTCGGCACCATTCTCTAAATGGCATTGCTAACAAAATGCTTAGGAAAAATAGGGCACTTGCTCAAGCAAGTTAAATCATGCAGTGTCTAGAGAAGGCAGTGACTTACAACAGGATTGTTTTTGCTATCTACATTAAAAACAGAGGCACATTCATTGTAGCTGGGTGATGACTTCTGCAAACTCAACCAGCTGAAAAAATACAATTAAAGACAACCTACAAAACCCCTGTTGCAACTGCAGCTTGGATTCCACCTGTCCATCAATGTGGCCATTCCTTTCAGAAAGGATTATTTATTAGAAGGTTTCCAGGATTCAGTACTTAATTTCACCACACAGTATGATGAACAGTAAGATGCTGTGGAACGACTGCCTGCTAGCAAACTTTGTAGGAATGTGTCAGATACATTATCTTTATCTAGAAAGCCCAGCGTCAAGAAATGTCAGGGATAATACTTGTTTAAATTACAAAAGAACAAAGAGGTATTTTTGAATCATTCCTCTGTTTCTGTACTAACCTGGGAGCATACTGGCTTCAAAAATATGAAATAATATTTTGATAACCAAAGAAACTATTTCCAAACTATTTCTACTTCAAGTTGTTAACTGTAATCCTTTGTTATTCTAAGGCAAATTTCTTCCTGTCATGTATTTTGCCCCTTCTTTTAACCATTTGGTCAGTAGCTTATGATGAGCTATGCCTAAAACTGTTCAAATAATAATCTTTTTTTTTTTTTTCTCTTTTTCTTCTCTCCACAGCTAAGCCTTTATACAAATCCTTCTGATTTAAACAAAAATAAAGCAATTCACTTTTCCAGAGTTTAGATTAGGGCAACTCAAAACTGCCTAGATAGCCGTAGTTTTCTTCTACAGGAAGCTCAGTTTCCTTCTAGCCCAAAGGAGCCCTGTGGGATGCTGAATCCTCAAGGGCTCAATCCTGACCTTATTGAAACCAAAACACTTTGGTCTTAAAAAAAACCCCTGTGGCCTCAGTAGACATTTCAGTAGCCGTGTTAGTAGCTGGGTCTCCCATTTCCACCCCTGCACACGAAGATGAGATCTCACCTGACTTGTTGGAAGAATCATCAAACTCCACATTGAAGGAGTGCCCGTTGTTGACTATGTTTCTAGCTGTGCTGGCATCGTAACTGAAGCTGAGAGGCTTCAGAGAGGAGTCGTACTTGGCGGACTTGCTGCTAATAGCAATAGGGGACTGGCGCTCTCCATTGGCGATGGGGAAGTGCTCGTGCCAGTGAGCGGGTC
Source organism: Ibycter americanus (assembly GCA_035590275.1). Classification (NCBI taxonomy): domain Eukaryota; kingdom Metazoa; phylum Chordata; class Aves; order Falconiformes; family Falconidae; genus Ibycter; species Ibycter americanus. Next base: position 33,570,111 of record JAVJGI010000040.1, read on the forward strand.
CTGCAAGACAGCGTAAAGCAGCTCAGCGGGAAAAGACAGGAGGCTCGAGGGGTATACATGATAACCCGCACTCCAGAAACGGGGATGTTTTAACACTAGCGTCAGCACTTCATAGCGTAGCATCTGTGCAAGGTGCCGGTGCTGCCAACTCAGACGAGGTGAAATCCCACCTGGGGACCAGGGCAGGGACCAGGCGGTCCCTCAGCCTTGGAGGCTGCGGCTGGGGTTTTACCGGGGAGTCCTTCCAGAGGCCACCCCGTCCTGCTGGAGCAGCGCCCCGTCCTCCCCTCTGCCTTGCGCCTTTACCGAAGTAAAGGAATGACAGCAGGGAAGGAGATGCTCCAGGCAAACGGCGCGGCGCGCCGCCTCGCCTCTCGGGCGCAGGTGGCATCTCAAGGTTAAAAGAAAAAAGAAAGAAGAAGAAGAAGAGGAAAAAAAAAAAAGAATATCAGCAAGCAGCGCCACCGAGCCCATTCCCGCTCAGGG
>JAVJGI010000040.1:33571997-33589708 GCA_035590275.1 Ibycter americanus
CCCCCCCCCCCCCCCCCCGCCCCCCCCCCCCCCCCCCCCCCGCCCCCCCCCCCCCCCCCCCCCCAACTCGATTCGTGCAATGTGGTTACTGTTGCTAATAGCCAAAGAAACCAGCTGGGAAACTGCTTACAAAACTTAAAGGCATTTCTCAGTCCCCTTTGCATATAAGCAGAAAATATTTAAAGCTTATTACTGATTAACACGGTGTGCATCCTCTCACATTTGCATGCCTCTACTCAAGATGGTTTAGCAACCACAAAATAGAAATGTGAAGGCAAAACTGTATACACAGAAGTTATTTAGAAGTGGCTGTGGTGTCTGTGATGTAGCACAGCAAATGGAAATGCACGTGTTAGAAATTTATTAGGAATTCCATGTCTGCCCATTATAGATACTTTCCATCAATCACTTTTTAAGTCTGCTGGGTGTGCTATCCAAGTGTATTGAGTCTCTGAAACACACACATATAGGAATCCATATAGGTAAGAATCCTTGAAGAATAAAGCAGAAAACATCCCTTTATGTTGTAGTAAGGAATAAGATTTCCGTACATGTCAGAAGACTTCCTTCCATTTTATATTAACATTAAAGAATCAATTCAGCCCGATTCCTTTGCACTTTCATATGTCAAGTTTCCACTGACATCAGCGGGAGTACCACGCAAAGGACAAGTACAGGGTTAAGCACAACACAACATTTGGCATGGTAGGCTTCCTAGAAGATCTGCTTGAGGTTCTTACCAGGGAAATGAAGTCAGCTAGCAGCAGCACTGAGGGAATTGGATTTTAATTATATGAATCTTCATTTCATCACATTATTTCTAGCAGTAGGTATGTGGTACATGCTAAGCACACACAGACATGCATCCACAAATAGAAGTTCCATTGCTCTTAAAATCATATACCTGTTTTCTTTGATCATTCAGCAGTTAGTATTTGTAGGCTTGAGCCCATGTCAAGAAGCTGCTATTGAGAGCCTGGCATTGACTTGGGCTCATCTATTCCACCCTCCTTCTTTTCTGTCTCCTACCCACATCAGATTCCTCTAATCTGTGACAGTGGTTTCATGGCAGAATGCAGTGCCTCAAAGAAAGCCATAAGCTATCCTTGAGAAGAAGTTGGATACTGGAAGCAGTCCAGTCCAGATAATATTGCACACTGGTGAAGCTGCTTAGCAGTGACAAAAAGCAAGTCATGTTAGCAACAGCAAAAGGCATAATACACATCAGCATGGTACCTGTGCTAGCTCAAGCATCTCACATAAATCCACACTATGCTCCATAAACCTGCCCCTCTCTGCCACAGCTCTGCTGAAATCAGTGGAATGACGCATAACAGTAAGGCCTACTTGCACGTACAGAATGTGTAGGAGCAGTTCCTAAAGCAAATGTTCACAAATCCTGTGGCGACAGAAGCATTATAAATACATTTCAAGCAATACAAATACAGGGAACAGATTAGATAATTACTGTAGCCATTTGATTACTCATGACTCTGACATTAACATTTTGGGTAGAAAAGATGCCAGTGTGATCTTGTCTCCCATTCCTGTCATTACTGGTACCACATACTGTGAGGGTTTTTAGAAACTAATAAAAACAGATACCTTTCTTCATCTCTCCTCTATTTCTTAGTGTTAGATCACACCTGAATATAGTAAACAAACAGGTGCTTATAAAGTTGATGGTACTTTTGAATCATATTATTAAATACAAATAGAAGCAGCAGCAGTGGTTTCAGTAAGTGCAAACTGTTCACTCACTCGGACACCTCCGCACCATTTGTGGTACTCATTCCTGGGCAAAGGACAGTGCAAAGCCTGTAATCACTTAGGCCCCATTTGAACACTTCTTTGAAAGCTTATGTGTCACAGCATGTTTGTTGACTCTGTGTACAGGAAGGAAAGCATCCTGTTTGTGTATGTTTCATGAATTTTCCTGGAATATATTTTTATGATCATTATTATCATTTGCAAGGTACTGCAAATGTCAGTACAGATGGAAAAATGGCACAGATCCTTCCATATCAAAGTTTTTTTCTCCTTAGTAGTCAGCTGCCAACTAGTAGTATTCCGGCTGCGTCAACTTGCAAGACGGTTTCAGCAGAAGTGCATACAATAGTCATGTTGTAAATCCACCTTTCAATTTTCATTGTAGATTTTCAACTCTGTCTGAAAATCTATTTGCAGCCATTTTTTACACCTTCATCTGTGCTTCTGTTCAGTGCTGAGCAAGATCCAGAAGAACCCTGCATCATTCTGATTCATTCTAGCTATTCTGTGAAAGTTAAATGCAATTATGAAAATAAAAATAATTTTTTGGTCCTTCAGTGAGGTCAGGTTAGAGCTCTTCCTTGTATTACAAAAATGATGCTTTACTACTAATTTCTAATGAGAGAATAATACAAGCATCAACAATGGTAGCTTCGTGGCATATCAGTGCAGTAGAAAAAGCCCACCTGCCACTCCGCTGATTTCTGGTCATTGTTGATACAAGCTGCTTTGAAATACACATTTTGATACACTCTGAAATATATCATATTTAAGTAACCCATTATGTAAAAGTGAATAAGCCTGACTACATGAATGAGGTCAGTTTCCAGACTGAAGTTGTTTGCCATGATGCAATGAAAATTACATCCACATGATAAAGCCCCGTGCAGTTTAAATCTAATGTCAACAAGGGCATTTCAGTCTTTGTTTTAGTTAATTCCCACAACTTTAACGAAATACTTGTGTACATGCCTTCTCATTCCAGGCTAATGTACTGGTTCACCAACTGTATTCCATGATATTTTGAACTGTCTCACAATCCGGCCTTTACCTGTCTGGTGTTCACAGCTCCAGATGCTATTTCCCTGTTTCTGTGCTAGTGTGCCTTCCTCTTTACATACGAATGTGTCAGTGGTCATCATCCTGACCTTCTCACCCATGAACCTTTTTGCAGATATGCTCTGTTAGTCTTACAAACCACCTTGTGACTTCTGCAACTGAGGTCGCACCATGCAGTAAGCTTGTAGCAACTCACACTGGAAGTCTGTTACCAGCACACACATAAGAGTATTGCAAGGCAATGGCAGCAGAAGCTCACCAGCATGACTCAGAGTACAACACTGCACAAGCAAAGGACTTAGAAGTGGTTTATAAACTAATTAAAGCCATCAGCTTCCAGCTGGTCACCAGGCAAGTCACTTCCTATTCCTCTGAGGACAAAATCTTGGCAAGAGATGCCAGCACTGCTTGGAAGATACAGGAGATAACCCACATTGTCACTCCAGAGTTCCTGCCCACCAAAGCCAGCAAGTTAGAGATTTCTCCTTTAAAAAACTTCCCAGCAGACAAAAGGTTCTTGTTTCTGAGATCCTCAGTGAATTGACCTGGCCCAATGCAGAGCCCTCACATTGAGAAGGCTATGCAGAACACCATGATTAACTAGCTTTTTAGACAGAATGGATTCTGGAAATTCTAGCCTCATGTTATTGTCTATACCCAGCCTGCAGAGATGATAACGCACTTCACATGGTCATCAGCTGAGATTTTTGCACAGAGGAGAACTATTTCTAAATGCCATGCCTTGGCTCAAGTAGAGAGAAGGAGGCTTCTGTCAGCAATTGATGCAGTCTGGGAATCCCAGACTTGCAGAGCTTTTCTGTGGCCCCAAAATAATCATCCACAAGGTGTAAGTGCCTCAGCAGTACTATCGCCTGATCATATTCTGCATATAATCATCTTAGTCTTCTTTTCTCTCAGCTTTTAAGGTACTCCTTGTGTTCCTAAAATAATAGATAGTGGCTATCTGGTGTGAGCAATATTAGGTGCTTCCCAGTCCAAATACTACAATGTGGCAACTGCTCACAATGTATAGGGTGAGCTGGTCCTGCACAGGACTGTGAGATGTCTGTTGTATGGCTGATTTAGGGGTAAACCTATTATGTGGAAATAATTAACCATGCTGAGGTAACAAGTGGCTTTTTGCATGCATTTATGTCAAACTGTTATCTCCAAGCTCCCAGTGCAATGTTTTCTTCTTCAAAATAAACCTGTTCATGTCACCAAAATCCTCAATTACAGACATTACACAGGATCAGGAGAATATGCTTGCACTGAATGGAATCAAGAACAGAACCTAATTGCAATGGAGGATTTAGGTAAAGACAATATAAATACCTAAGTCAAAACATCATTAGATTATTACCATTATTACCTCTATACAGAACCCCAAAAATGTGAACTTTTCAATTGATATCTGGACCAAAACATTACATCTTGTTAGAACATAATTTATTTTTATTGTACTAGTACACTAAGTGTTGGTCCTGATGAAAATGAACAGGCTGTCCTCTCCTCTTGTCAAACATAGTTCAAGTAGCACATAAGTGCTCATAGTTGAACTCACCAAATATTCCAGCTATACAAACTCTGGAGTGAGTACAGCATGAGTTAGAAGGGAATTATCAAAAGACAAAACAGAAAGCTCTCAGGGAAACTTTTGTATCTTCCCAACAGCAAAGGAAAAGGTGGGAGATCACTTGTGAAACTGAAATACAGAGGAGAGAAACAGAAACAAAAAGAGGACTACCTAAGAAAAAATGCTAGGAGATAGCTGTAGGAAAAGGATCTAGCCTTACCTCTAAGTACAGCTGAAAGAAATTACAGAAAATATGTTTTGTGAGAAAGTTTAGTGTTTGCTTTGGTATCAACTATTATCATACAAATGTTCATATGCTTGAGTAATGTTATGTATGTGAGTAATTCCATTGGGTTCTCTGATGAGCTTATTAATGCCACCTGCCCTGCTAAATGCAAATCAACTAAAACACCTGCACTTTAAAAAACCCTAAACAACAACAATATCCCTTTCACCTTCATTGCAGGTGAAAATGTAAAATTTAGGAAGAGATGAGATTTTAACTTCTGTGATGTATTTAATTTTTGTTATTAGAGACCGTGCCATACTATGCTTTTTCTTGCTTAGTGTGTGAAGTGAAAACACTGAAAATGGTATTCAACCAGATACCCCTGTAATGGGCATTCTAAGATTTACTTTATGTGAAATCCTACTAAGCTCTTCATTTGAACACAGGAACGTTGCTTCTCAGGGTAAGAGAGAATGGTGACGTTCTCCTCTTCTACTTTTTGAAAGAATTTTCTACCCCAGTTATAAACAGTGTCATGAAAATGCTCATGGATTGGGAAAAACAGTGCTGGGTACGCAAAGGGACCATGACTGCTGTGTGTAGAACAGTGACCAAGGAGAGGTTGCACAGGAGCTCTGTGAGTTGCCTGCAGTATAGGAGTTAGGGTGGAAAGCCATAGCTTTCAGAAATGGCTTGTGCTGGCACAGAGATGGATGGTGGGTGAACACTGATGACTGTACTGTGCAAAGCTGCCAAGTGTCATGCCACAAGGTAATAAATACTCTGTTGATTTTGCTGGTTTCTCTTGCTAAAGTTTCACATCCAAATGAGCAGGAAATTGCAGAGCAAAACCTGTTAATAACAGCAGACCAGAAGACCTTCACCTAGTTTTCTCCAAAAGCTATTCACATGAATCTGATTTTTGCCATTGATGTGTGCAGAAAAGAATGATGAATACAAACCCTAGCTTCCCATCCAAAGCCTACAGCTGAGGCCTCTAATTCTAATGAAAAATTGCAAATTGGGCTGGGCAATTCTAGCAGCTGTGTGAATCTGTCACTGAATTGTATGTGGTTTCAAAGTAGTATCAAAACCTGCCAAGGTTTGCAAATACTCAATAAATCAATGAAATAGCCACATAAACTTACATCTTTTATTTCCTTGGAAAATAATTAAGCTTTGTTTTGACAAAATGTTTGATGGTTTGTTTAAATTTCTGAGTAGGAGTCAGATATTGAGTAAGATATCTTACAGTAAGATATTGAGAAATCTATTTTGCTATATATTCCTATGCCAAGTTGCCACTAAATGAAGGCTTCTGCATTCCCAAGAAATTCTCTGATTGACTTATTGGGCAAAAGATGCTCAGATTTTTTAGGGTTAAGTATAAGTCTAATTTGTAATAGAAAGTAAACCTCAATCTTCTGTCTCTGAACTAATCTTTCTGTCCCTACACTATTACCAGCTCACTCATTCTCTTCTACCTGGGTAAAACATGAACATTATTATTATTATTAACAAACCAACAGGAAGTACATGTCACCATAGGCTGGTTTTTTTGTGTTTCCTCTCATCTGTTTCATCTTCCTTTCTCTTATTCCACAAATGTATGAGATGTGCACACACACACACACACACACACACACAGACATAACTTTTCAGCAGAATGTTGCACGATTCAATGTTGGGCTTTTTTAAACTCTGTGTTAGGGAAGAGAGAGCTACACTGCATTGAGCAACAATGAACAGTGATTTCACTCATGAAAAATTGAAATAAACTCACCTGCCTCATTTTTAGCCCTCCTTTATTGGTAGGATACTTCAGTACCTGACAATGGAACATTTGGTATTGGAAAAATTGGCAGTGAGATATTTTTGATTTAAAAAGAAATTATCTCCACTGAAATTGAAAAAGGAAAGCTCATTATGGGTACTATGTATGGGTAAGGCTTTGTATTTATTCAGCCAAGGTTTAAGCCTAAATTGGTGGTTTTAAATAGCTTAGTACAACAGCTGCTATCCATCTCACAAAGTTCAAATCAGTTCAACATTTTCACTGGCATGTGGAGTCAAAGCAAACTGTAAGACCAGGCTTGTAGGTGTAGCTAAACTGTTTTCAGCACACACTGTGAAAAAGTAAAGCAAAGGTGCTTTCATACCAGTTTTTTGAATTTTGACCCATGGGGCTGCTGATGGCTTCCTCACCCATTGACACAAAGTACCATGATGATTATTTCAACATACATTCATAGTATGATATTTCTCAAACAATTTAAACTGGGGATAATACTTCATCTCCTACTCAGGTCAGAGCATGACTCCAGAATGACTTCTGCAGATCAAGGGTTGAAGTGGTATGAAAAGGAAAAGCAGTTTGGAGTTGGCTGAACCAGTTTTCAGTCATTTCTCTAACAACTGTCAGGAAGTTATGGAAAAATTCAGCCCCTGGGAGTGGATAATATCACTGGTTAAACCAACCACATTTAAGGCTTTGTGTTAGAACATATATTGTCTGCAATCCACTCTATTCCTTTCTGTGAAAATCTTCTATGTGCTCTTCCATCCCAGAGACCAGTGATGTAGATGTCATGTGATATCTTTTCTATTTGCTTAGGATGAAAATCGATGTGCAGTTACACTGCAAACTGCCAGGCTAATTAAAGTTATTAGTATCACCCTGCAGCACTCCCTGCAAATGGTTAAAACACATTAGTGACAGAAGTTATCTTTGCCACAGCTTTTTCTGTGGAAAAGATGGGTTTACATAATGTGAGGTTGGCTACTTGCTGCTGTCAGAGGAAAACGGTAATTAGCTCCAGAAACAAGCAATGGGGTGACAACATTTTCAAACAGCACAGGAAAATGTAGGAAAAAAAGATTATTTATGGCTTTCATGTTTTTAGCATTCTAAGATGTTTACTTTGGGTATGTGAGTTAACACCTATTAAAAATAATGAAAAGATTCATGTTAGAAGCTCATTAGAGTCTCAGAATCTCTACAAAGTCAGGATGTGTAAATTGCTACTGCAAAGTTCTTTTTGTTCTTTGTATCTGTAAAAGCCATACATTTTTATTTTTCAGAAGAAATAGAAAATGGAGGAAAACTAAGAATTACTACATTTGTCTCTGGTTTACAGCCAGAAGGTGACCTTACTTGTAGGTGGAATGCAAGGACTTGGTCTTCTACAAGAATGAATACAAAGTAGATGTTTTGAATTTGGATTGATCTAAACTAATCAAAATTGAAAATTTTAATGCTATCTAAATACTTCTGATTTATCATATTTGGATTTATGACATAGCTCACAAAATGGACTTTTCAATTCAGAAATCAAAGTTCAGTAATGTAGCTATTGTTTTCCTATTTCATCAATTTTAGTTGTATTTCTCACATGCAGCTCTGAAAATTTCAATTCAGCAGGCATTAGCATTACTCAATCCTCTTAAGGATTCTCACGGGACTAGTATTCTCCCAGGATTGATACACGACACAAAACTGGTTTGATAATGCAGCTCATTCTAAAAAGCCTTTCAAAATGTACAAAAAACTGTATGTTGTGTACCAAATTGTCTGTTACAGATATCAACTGCAAATAAACGAGGGGCAGCTACCACTTATTTTATATCAAAATATTACATAAACTACGTTTGCATTTGAATTCTAAGCTTTCTTTCTATATTGGACTGGCAGCAGGATATTAACTATTTCCCACCACTTCTTTTGACCTGAATATTCTTCAAAGAATGGAACTCAGACTGAATTCAGACCATAGGAATTAATTACATCTCATTGCCAGAGTTCAGACGAGAAATAGCCTTGATCCCCTGAAAGACAACGTACAGATTTCCTGGAACTAAATTACTAGCACTGAGAACAGCTGTACCTTCATCTTCTCGGTCTTGTTGCTTACAAAAGCTGATTTCCATGTTTCATTCCATTATCAAGAACATGACTTTTCATAGTCATGATATTGTCTGTCAGCAATTCCCTGGGAAACAGGCTTGACTCACCAGTTAAACCATGTATGTGACTTTGTCAGAATGTGCAGCTGAGATTTTTTTGAATAAGTTTAATTTTAACATGCAAATTGTAGGTTATGAAAATGGTGAAAAGGCCACAGCAGTGGAGACACTTAGCACAGTGATGTATTGACCCAGAAAAAGGTCCATGATGTTGCTGCATAAGCCATTATAGCTCTTTCAGTGGCAGTGATGTGTTGCAGTTGCCAGTGCTGGGGAGAAATTCTGTAGAAAGGGAAGAGAGCAGAGAGGTGGTAATGCGAGGATAAAGCTGTGTACAGCCAGCCTAGAATACAGGGTGCTCTGTTAAAATTAACAAAAAGACAACAGCACTGTTTTGTGACTTCACGGATAACTTCATGTTGTGAATTAGGACTACTGAGCAACCTTCTACAATGGGAAAGATTTTAAAATGGCTTGTTTTCCTAGAAGACATCGCATGCTGTGCCTGCTGAATCCTTCCTTGCTATGATCAAAACCAAGCATTATGGCAGTCAATTACAGCTACCACTTGAAATTTCTATACACAGAGGAGAAAATTATGAAACCACCTTCCAGAATGCAAAGTAATACCGAAGGGCAACTGACATAGCTGCTGCACTGAATAAAAATAGCTACTGAGGTTGACTGTGCAAAGTCATACAGGCTAAGTTTTGTTTGAAGAAAGTACTCAGATGAGGCTTGTCATTTAGCACAGGGATGGTTTTACAATATGAAGTGGAAGCATCCAAGCTGATTTTCTGGCAGTAATAAGGCCAGTCAGTTTCCGTTTGAAAAGGAAAGAAGCACTCCTCAGAATGCATCATCTTGGTCAGACATACCTGCTGACAGACCGGATTAAAGTCCATTTGTCAATGAATCCAGATCGAGTTGTGTGAGATGAAAGATCTCTGTGGTAGAGCACCAGTGTTACTGTATTCATAAGCTGCCAATACTTATTTTAAGAAAACAAAAAGCACTTTTCAGGCAAACAATGGAACGATTTCCATAGCATTTATTACTATGGGCAGGAAAAGGAAGTAAACCCTAGACTTTTACAAAGCTTCCATGAGCCTATTAAAACCTCTGACGCAATCAGAAACCCAGACTCTGAAGATTCCTGGAAAGTCCCTCTTGTCCAAGAGTAGCTATTAATTTTGAAACATCTCCATGACGAGATGCAAGGTACAGTAAAGGTCAGTCAAGCTTTTTCAAGCACTTTGTTGTTATAAGAAACATCAAAAGAGGATGCATCTTAGAGCATGTCCTTCTTGTCCTGCTTAGGATATGAGGCATGATGGTCTGTAACCTCCAAAATAGGTCCTCAGACTCAATTCAGAGTGCAAAAAATCTATTTTTTTCATACAGCTTTGTAGAGGGATTAGTAGGAACTGTTGATGCTAATGATTTACTTACTGATGGCCTACTTGTAGCACCATTTTAACACCTATACTTGCTTTGGAACAACTCAGAACAAACCGCTAAGACTGTTTCTCAGAAAGTTCTGTAAAAGAGTACCTCTATTTTTGTATCCATCAATAGAACTGAATTTCAAGTCATTAATGAGTTCACTTCATTTATAAGCACCTTGAATAACAATGTCATTATAGACACACAGGTGATCTGCAAAAGGAAAGAACCATCATTTCTGGCAAACACTCACAGTTCATATATGGTCAGCACAGGATCAAGCTCCCTACTAGACCAAAGCTGTACCAAGCTATTGTACCTACCTCTCTGCCAGACAAGTATGAAACTTGGCTGTTTAACAGAAAATAACTTTTTTCACAACCAACATGGGCTAATTTATAAGGTGGTATAACAAGATGATCTATGATGAAGTTTTGCAGCATACTGACTGTGATGTAATCAAGACATTATTGATAATAGTTCTACCATGACAGGCAAAACACAAAACACATTTTGATGCTTGAAGGACTAAGCAGCTCATTAGGGAAAGTGAGAATGTGAAAAGAAGATCTGTAGCTGATAAGAAAGAGCTCCAGGAATCTGTGAGCCACAACCCAAAGCTTCATTTGACTGGTACATGAGACATGTACCAGATCCTTTGAAAAGCTGAAGGAAGAAAGAATTCTGGGGGTAGTTCATGTAAGACAGCAGCTTCTCACTGTGGACAGGGCCAGGCTGGGCTTGCTGCATGCACACCAAGCGCTGGTGTGGCTAGCTGGATTCATCAGCTTGTACTAGCTCACTTCCTACAGCTAGGGGCTACTCATGAGACCTTATGCTAGCATAGACTTATTAGCAGTCATATGGCACACCCCTCTAGCATGGAAGCTGTGCTTGAATTGCTTGTAGGTTACAAGGAATTCACACGCCAAAGTATAGCTATGTCTACCCTGAAAGACACATTTGACTAGGTGCAGTTAATGTCAAATCATATCAAGTATTTGCTGCACAGAGTAATAGAGAGTAGGATGAGGCAGAACCCCCTCTGATCAGGAATGGCTTTTTTTCGGACTAGAAAGCCCACAAGACAAAGGGCCGATCAATAGTGTCAGCAGAAACAACAGCTGCAAACAGAAGAGCTCTGAACGCCATTGCAAGTTGTGCAATACAGAGTGTTTATTGCATATAGGCCTGTACAGTCATTTGTACACTCACTGACCTTGTTAACTCACCCTCTCTGCTTCATGATTATTCCTTACAAGTGGTGTATAACAACAACAGTCTGATATTGCCCCACAACAAGGGTTCTGGGGAAAAGGTTACCCAGAATCCACTATGTAGTTAAACTTTTCCAGACTCAAGAAGCTACTACTAAACTGAAAGACACTCTGGATAGCAACTATATGGTGCTTCACAAACAAATTACTGTTTTGCCAAATTGTATAATTTGCCCAGTTACAATAATATTCCAGTGGCAGCATCAGACCTACACAGAGAGTGAACTTTATTTATCATTACTTGTAGAAGAATCTGTAATTGTGCTTACCAAAGAATTGTAATAGCACTAAGCTCAGAATCCATGGATTTTTTGAATATGTCTATTATATAATGAAAATATGCTCCATACCGTATTAAGGGCAAAAACATACAGTGACATTTCAAAGCCTAAACAGTCTTATATACAAAGTGTTTTAAGACTACCTCTTAAAATAATTTTATCAGAATAAACCTAAATTCACATGAGGCTTAATTCAACATTCTCTGAACTTTTTGCTTGAATATATTTTTATGCAATATCTGTATAGTTTTTGCCAATAAATTCCTTTAGATGATAACCAAGCTGAATTTTCTCTGAAAGACTCACTCATCTCATTTCCGGGAGAACAACAACCAACATCACTCTTAAATCTCTCCCACTTCTGTGTTTGACTCTACCTTATGCAAGAACAAGGCAGTGGGTGTGGATAGCTCAGAATTAGGTATATGAGATAATCGTATCTCGGTCTTCATAAAAATCCAAGCCACTGAATGTTGTTAGCACTTGAAAAGTAGATTTTATTCAGTGGCTTGAGTGTAGGCATTTCATATAAATTCGTGTCCTCTTGCCTGGCAGAATTAGGAAAAGTGACCCTAACTTACCTTGTCAGGCTTAGGTTTGGTCAGAACTGAGACAGAACTCAGGAAAGGAATTTGTATTATGAAAGTCTACCTGCTTTACCTGTTCTACAGCCTGCATATTAATATTTCCAGGCCAGCATCAAACCTATATAAATGCTATGCTGTATTTATCCATCATTACATACCAGGAAGAGCTTATATATGGCAGCAGCACATGACTGCAATGACCTAATTAAAAAGGAATTCTTTTTCCTTAAGAAGCCAGATAAGAGAAAACAGCGTAACCTCTAGTGTTAATAAAACTCTAAATAAACTTGTCTGCATGGGATTTACCTCTGAAACAAATGAAATATTTTGTTTGATTACAAGGCATGTGATAGCTTGTGGACGTGGTATTGATCTGAGATATCTTCCATTGTATGTTAATATTTATACAGGGGGTTAGCAGAGTTTTTAGCTTAAGTGTCCTTAATATAAAAGTCAGGATGATTAAGGTATAGCATAGACACATAATATAACATTTATTACCTTTTCTCCTAACTGGCTCCTACTTTAATTTCCAGGATTCATGAACTACTAGCTTTCTCATACTATATGCTGATATTAGTATTTCATGTTTTCTGTGAGTATTGTCCTTCAAGATTCTTCTACTTACAAACTACAGTTTCTTCAGTAAACTCTATCTTTCCCCAGAAATATCCAAACTTCTTATGAAGCATCTCAGTCTCTGTTTTGGTCCCACTCTTGATTCAGTCTTTCTGAACTCCTGATGTGTTTTATCCTCATTCTACAATCTAGAAGCGCCAATTTTGGAGCAGACATTTTCCTTTCAACCAATTGCTACTACATTGTTATCCTCTCCCTTAAGAATGTCTCTCTTTCCCAGTTCAACTCTCCTTCTGTGGCTAATTCATCCAAATAATCCAGCTTTTTTGCTTCTCTTTCTCTGCAAACATTCAGCAGTTCATCTTGCTCTGTTCTTCACTGTGATTTAATGAATTTCTGGTAATATCAGTTCATGCCTTATTTTTCAAGCATTTTAGCCTAGCTTTTGATGTTCCTGGCTGTTTCCTAGAGAGGTCTGCTAGAAGTAAATGTGCATTTCTACCTAATTTCTCCCTTACCTTTTCCATAGTACACATGCAGCTTTTGAATCTTCTGGGAGGACATCTAAACTCTTCAAATAAAAGACTTCTCTACATTGCAAGCACTTTTCCTGTGAAGTGCTATTCATACTCCATTCCCACAACTCAGATTTCAAAGCCTTTATGCTTTCATATAGTGCTGCAATGATAGTAGCCTGAGTTAGCTGAGTTACCTAATGGGATAATAAGATCTGAATTAGCAAAGGAATCTTATGAGAATATATCTGAGATAGAAAACTAAAATATGCCTTTTTTCCTATAATATCTCAGGTTAAATGTAACAAAGAGAGAAATAACCAGGATCAGGCAGACTGATCACACTTCTGTGTCTTCCAGGCCTTCTGCAAACCAGCTATTCATTGCCCCTGATGCTCCTCTCTTTTCTGAAAACTGTATAGCCATACCATACCGGTAGTTAATCTCAAATTTTCCTCAAAGACTTTCATCATTAGTATTAATTCTTGCCCTCTCAAATCAAGGAAAACTCCCAACCTGAAACTCATTGACAGTGGAAGTATACTAGATTCCTTGTAAGTAGATGGGAAGAACATCCCTGGAAGGATGACATTAGCAGGAGCTCCAGGCACCATCGTGCCATCATCTTGCAACACCAGGTGCAGGTGAGTATCTACAGGTTGCTCTACCAATGACATCAGCAGATGAATATGCAGCAGGGTCAGCCTAAGGACATCAGCCAAATGTTTCTTACACACATCATAAACCCTTCTACAACTTTTCAATAAGGTCCTGTCCAGTGCATGGAGCACAAACATCTCTGTCTCACTATCGTTCTCTGGAAAGTCTGACTTACAAGAAGAGGATGTTTCAATCATGTGAGATCAGCATGCATCTAACCAGGAACAATAGCTTAATAATTTTTTTCCAACGTTCTGCTCCAAAATGGACATCTTACAATTTTGGGGGGCAGGACTGGAATTTTTAGAGATGATCTGGGAAAAGAAGAATCACAAGATTGTGAAAGCTCCATAAGCTGTAGTGTTAATGGATTCAAGCTTCCTGCTTTCACAAAAGTTGTCAGTTATTTCTGTACAAAAAGTTTTGACACAAAAGGGATGACAGCATAGTTACTGGCTATTTTCATGAAAGTTGTTGTTTCCCATATGGAACACTCAGTTTTAGCTAGGAGGAAAAGACAGGTAAGTACCTTCTCATACTTCTTTTCCTTTCCTTACTCAGCTGATCCCCCCTAAGCTACATGCTTTCCTACCAGAAAGTGAAAGTGAAAAAAAATTCAGCACCCAAACCCTTTCTGCATGATGACACCACTGCATTATAATGCCACTGTTGCAATTTTACATGAATAAGCACTTTGTAGGTGAAGGCAACAGTTTTCTAAAACTGGTGAGAGCCAGTGAGTGCAGAAAACCTCACACCGTGACATGTAGGTCTGTTTAATGTGTCACAGTTTTCAGTCCTACGGTTATCAGGCATCACAGTCTTGAGTTGCACGGAAAATGTCCAGGAAGACAGGATGAGTAAAAGCAAGATAGTGTTGATAAAGTGTTTCCGAACTTGTAAATCACCATGGCTGAAATGCTCCTTGTGACCCACTCTTATGAAATCTGGGTACTGCAGTCTGCAGGTTTCACTTCTTGTTCTCTTTGCAGGTTCAAGTGCCATGGTTTTTCAGCCCTAAGACCACTGCCGACCATACAAGACATTACTGCATATTGTGAAGTGCAGGATTGATTTGGACACCCCTGGGGTTGCTGGGTTACCAGAAATTCCAGGCATTTGGAGAAGGTCGGTACAAACAGCAAAACAATGAGGTCATGTGCTCAAGTCCTTGCTGCATTACGCAAGGTGTGCTAAACATTTTATCAGGGGGCAAAAAAAAAAAAAAGAAGGGCTGTGCAGGCAGGCAACAATTTATTGCTGTTATATAACTGCTATTATGCAGGCTGCCTGCAAGCCTTTGTTGAACTTCAGTTTCATGAATTTAGGGTTAACTGTTTCACTTTTGAAAGTATTAGTATGTCCTGCTGTATTTCACTGGCTACTCTTGCTATATTTATTTGCTTAACATCTTCTGTTTTCTTGTAGAGTTTTAAGCTTACAAAGAAATAAATATCAATACTTAAGGTTAAGAACTTTGTGAAAATTTAAGGAAACATCAGTGCCTTGGAATATAAATCTAAAGGTACCCCCATTACACAAAGTCTGTAAGAGAATTCAACATAAATTGATGCTAACAGAAAAAAACCCCACCCCACAACAATATGCAGATACAAAAAGCAAGAAAATCTTTTTTCCATGAAATGCAAAGACAATGCAAAGAATGCAAAGATATACCTAGTCACAGTTACAGCAGCTCCATTTTCTAGGCTTCCTCCATAACTTGAAAACTAAGCATAAGATAAAATAACATAACATTGTCAGCACAAACATACATGTCACTCAGACATTCAGGCACTCACAGACTTCACCTTGTGGTGACACCTCTTACATTCCATGTCTCTGTTTCTTGGCCTTAAACAAGTATTGAATAGTATAACCTATCTTGAGTGCACTCTCAAAAACTGTTGGTGTACAGACCCCATTAAATCAGATAATCAGAAAATAACTTGGCATAGTTTCTCTTCTCATAAACAAGGAAAGGAAAAACAGTGATAATAAACTCACTGAGGCACAAAGTCACAGATTTAGGGGAAGCAGGGAAGACATTGCATAGGGTAAAAAGTAATTCACAAGAAATCACGCTATGTTTTATGGCATGTTAATGTTTGTTCCTGATGACAGAAAAAAGCAGTGACTTGGCCAGCCCCGGGTGCACTCTGGCTGTCTGTGGTTTTCCTCCTGCCTGGCCTGAGAGACCTCACAAATGAAAGCAGGGTAGAACATTTCTCCCTTGGCTGTGCAAAGGTCCCATGAGGACAGCTTCTGTAATCACCTGCCACTGCTGCTGGAGTCTGCCAGGGAGCAACCGGAGGGGAACTCTTCCTACAGCTTTACCAGGGGCACTCCTCAATTTAGATTGACTTTACATCAATCTATATTAAGCAAGGGAGATGCTGACTCAGAATTATTCCTGAAGTTATAGAAAATGTGACCTATCTAATAGAAATAGTTAATCCATTATTTGGGGATTCATCTTGATTCCTTTTTCCCTTCTTAGACCCCTAAAGATTAAAGGATTTGGGTAAATGTGACAGATAAAACTGTCTCTTGTTTACTCCCTGAAACACAGCAGAACATGCTGTACCAGATTGTGCCTCTGCAAGCCTGGCCCTGCTGGACCTACAGCGTGAGTTTCATTCAGGACTACTGCAAGTCCCTGAATTTTCGGCCCTGTCGGCCTGCACCAGAAAAGATTTGGTAGCCCTTCTGCTGATTTAGGCTTTATGTTTTAATCCCTGCCATCTAACAACAGTGAGTCTTACTCCTGCCTATAACAGGGTTTATAAGGTTTGTTTCTGGTTTGATCCTGGAAATTTAATTACTTGGATACAGTGTGCATAGCACAGGGCATACAGATTAGGAGAGAACACCTGAAGAGCTACAGGGAAATGCACAATAGGGCTGACCCCAGAAGACTCCAAAACAATGGAGCTCAAAACTACAGCGTGATCAGAAGGCACAAGCTCAGCTGCATTTGCCTGTGTGCTGCCTGTGTTATTACTGTCATTCAATGCGCATATAAACGTGGTTTATGTTCCACCTCTACTGCAGTGGGTCTTGTGACTATAGAGCTGTATCAGTGACGACAGCTCTGTGGTGATGAGAAGTTTCTCTGAAAGGTGAAGGCAAAGGACGACATCTGTGCACTTAAATCCAACCTGCATATAGAGGGGGAAGGAAAGGTTGTGTCAAACATAAACACATCGCAAAAGCCTGTGCACATCCCCTGCGATTCCTTCTGTAGTGAGCTCAGATACCCGTTGATGTGCTCCCTGCTGTCAGCTCACTACGCACCACAGTCCCCAGCCGAACGCTCGGCCACGCCGCGGTGGATGCGCACTGCGCACTGCAGTGCGACCAGGGCCCGCTGCCCTCCCCGCGTCCCACAGCGGGCTGGTGGGAGACAGCAAGGCCTGTGCCCTGGCCGGGGCCAGGGTTTACGCTCGCTCTGTGTAATACATGTGTATACTGTTGCAGCTGTGGTGAAATGGCACAGTTCAGCATCAGGTAACCCCTGACACGTAACAGGGACGGGTAACCGTGCAGGACACCAGGCATGCTTGTGCCTACAGCTGCCAATCCCTGCCTTCACTTCTCTGTATAAATAAAATACAGTACTAAAACAGGCAGCTAGTGCTGTTTACAGACCGCCGTGAGCGCTGCCACAGGCAAGGCAGGCCAAGGACAGGGTTTGCTGTAACTCCTGTCAGGGCCGCCTGCGGGCAGAGGGCAGGTGGCGCCGGCCGCAGCCGCTCACCTCAGCCCG
>JAVJGI010000040.1:33589810-33606732 GCA_035590275.1 Ibycter americanus
CAAATGGCGCCGGCTCCCGCCTGGCCCGGGGCGCGCTGAGGCGCCCAGCGCTGCGGCAGCGACAGGGAACGGGACGTGAAAGGAGGCGTCCCTCGGTTTAACCTCCCTCCGTGAGAGGTGCGGGCCGCCCTGCGCCCGGGCACGGCGGGCTCGGCTCTGGGCTGAACCTGTAGCAAGCTCTGCCTCTCACCGATCCTGCATTAGAAAATGCTAGGCCTGCACTTCCGAGGGTCAATACATCTGCACGTAAACAAGTAGAAACGAACTGCCGTGAATGACTTGCTCAAAAGTGCCCTGCCTGCCATCTCCAGCCAGAGAGAGGGGCCGTGTCGCTGAAGAAATACCGGGCTCTCTCACCCGAGCAATGAACCTGCACTGACCAGGATAAAACCTCTGCAAAATCGCTCCGTCAGTTAGAACCGAGAGACTCTCTGCTGCTCTCGTTTGGAAGTCGAGATGGAGATTGCAGGTGGAGGTGAAAAGAGGACTTTCATGTATAAATCCTGCCCTTCCGCGCTGCAGTGTGCTAGACGCTCCGGGCAGTGCTGGAAGTTCACAGCCAGTCATTCTGTGCAGGGTGCGGGAGCTGCCACGAGGCGAACGGCACTTGTCCCCATGGCAGTTCACAGGGAGGATTTCTTCTCTTAGTGAGCTGTGTAAGGCAAAGAGTGTGCTTGTAATCTGGACATTAAACTCAGGAAAATGTGTCATCTTTGGCCCGCTTCATAAAATATTTTCATCTGAAAAAAAAGAGAGCAAAGTTTCTTTAAGGTGTGATGTTTTTCACTTAGAGTATGATACCAGTGGGCTGGAAATTCGCTGAGCATGACCAGAAATGTTTCTCCACACTTGTTTGTATGCTGAATGCTGCTGCAAAAATGGGTTTTTTTGTTTGTATTACTGCCTGTAGTATGCCCCTACTTTTATCTACCCTCTTCAGTTTCATCAGCTGTAAGCCGCTCTTCTACACGTTCAAGACTCACTACAACGGTCTCCTGTGCTGCTTCTCATCTATCATTGACCATTTAGCACTACCTAAATACCTGACCCAATGAACCAATTCCAGTCACATCTACCTGAAAATTCACAGTTTGTGGTAGAATAACTGTTGGTCCCAGAGATAAGGAAAAAACCACAACGTGAGCTCAGTCTTGCTGAGGTTCTAGGGAACATAAATCTGCTAGAGAACATCCTTGGAATACACATGCCTTAATAACCCCATTAGAGCTCACATCTCAGAAACCAAAGATAGTTTGCAGACCTGTCTTAGGTATATGCTCTCTCTTCCCACCCAAACCCAAGACAGAATTTGAGGAAATAGGAGAAGAAAAAAACCATCGTTCCCACGTAAGAAGGGTTAAGGCAGAGTTACCCAGCAAGTCCATCACTTCAGCAGTGGGCAGAGACAGAATATTGATTGTATTACAGTGTAGCACATAATGTCTGGTATTATAGACTACAGTGTTAAAGCAAAATGGCAATTTGATCAAGCCTTTGAGCAGCTGTAAACAGAGCTGCCAGTTTATTTCATTTTTATGAGAAAGCTCAAAATTCCCTAGCTGGTGTGATGAAAGCCACAGGTAGCATTTTGCATCTCTTTTTTAGGACTCCTGCTACATTTTTCTCAAGCCTCATTTTCAGTGCAACCCATGCCTGTTTTACCCACTTGCAGCCACTTTTCTCTGTATTCATGAGTGCGTGCATCTGCCACTGCCAGCAGTGCCACACACAGAGGCAGGATTGCAGCAGCCAGCCTGCAGATTGGGTTAGTATGTGGCATTGATGGACCGCCTGGTGTGAAGACACTGTTCCCAGAGCACTTGCTGCACAGCCCTGAATATCTGACCCAGTGTCCCCATCCTACAACAAGGAGGGCATTGTTTTATTCTCTAAGGCAAAGTCCTGAGTGCTCCAAATCTTACCAGAAAGTAAATCGCCTGGGACCTGGTGTTAGATAGTAAAGTCATTTGAGGGCAAGGACCTTATGTTTATTCCATGTGTATACAGTATCTACGTACTTGCTATGGCTGAGTAATGACTCCTGATTGAAGGTGTTGCTACCATACACACAGATAAATAAATGAATGAGCAGTAACTATCTCTGAAACACTGAAACTCAATATATGGATGAGGCAGTGCCAGATCATCATTATTAAATGGTAAAATCCTAGAAGAAAAGAAAATGCCAAAATGCCATGAGCAACTGCTCATTTATTATTTTCCTCACAAGACTAATATTAACAATTTTGAATTGTCTTTAGCTAATACCATTCTTGACGTCCTCTATACCTACATGCTCTATTTTTTTGGGGGGGGTAACTGGCCTTTCAAGATCATTCTTGGAAGATTATTTGTCATGTGGGTTTTTACACTTAACCAACTAGGAGGTACATTGTTTTTGAGTAAAGCAATTTGAGCTGAAATCTTTCCCAGGCAATTCTGGGAAAGAAAATTCTTCTTCTACTTCCTGTTTCAAATATATTGATTTTTTTTCCCAAATATTTCAGTTCCTGAGTTGCCATTAATCATTGACTAATGACAAAGGCTTTAGTTAATCAAAACCTACCTTGGCACGATGTTTGAAACTTACCTGTTAATATAGTATTGCCTAAAGTTACTTTGCTCTTCTTTCAGTCCAGTCACGCTCATTCATTCAAATCCCATCTGCATGGTTCAGAACTGGCACCTGGACTTGGCGTACCCACCTCTCAGGAAAGAGGCTTCACCAGCAGTTCAGACAGTCAGGAAACAGGTTTCTCTTAATTTCTTCTTTTGGAACTCTTCCCCATGGATACACTCAATTAAACATTAATTGTTTCCAGTGAAAAAAAATAGAGAGAGGGTGACTTCTACTGGGTGAAAGTGGGAAAGTCTCTGCTCTGATGAGTGTATGCAAAACATAGCAGTTTTTTACAGGCAACAGAAACCATTCTGGGGCACCACAGGTGCAACAATTCAGCTTTCCACTAGTTTCTCTCTCACTGGGAATGTTTTCCCTATTAAAAGAACTGGAAGATACAGATGCAGCATTAATAGTGTACTGCCTGGACTTTTTGTGTAGGACTAAGTATATTCCAAGCTTGGCACACGAGCCACAGTAAGAGGACAATACTCCATCTTTTTAGACACTGGCCAACCATATATAGAGGGCTCTGCTTCATAGATAACAACAGAAATAGGAGGTAACTGATGGATAAGAGAAAACACACGAGTGAACTCCAGCTGACACAAATTTTCCACAGAGCACTTTTTCACACTGAAAAGCGCATAGAAAGACAGATTTGGAGCGCTTTTATTTTGAATTTATCAGATTGGCTTAGCCTCCCAAGAACTGAAACTGAACTTCAAAACAAGTGAAAATGTTTCAGTTTGATATTTTGAATTTTTTTCCACTTTTGTCATTCTGAAATATTTTGTTTAAAATTTTTTTTCTTAGAATCAGCTAGACACCAAGATAATTTGAGGAAACATAAGCCCCTATTATCCCTGTCCTCCTGAAAAAAGCTGAAAAGTCTTTTTTCAGACAGAAACTGAATTTTGGTTTCACTTTGGTGAAAAAAACCTTAAAAAAAGGCTTTGATTTCAGTTAACTTTGTTATTATTATTTGAATTTGGCTATAGAACTGAAAACTCAATTGCTTACACAGCTACAAATTAAGATGATAGTCCTTTAGTACTGCACAAATCAGCAGTAGCAGCCCATCAGTGTTGATGGCTTTGTATGAATCACAGAAGAAATTAGCCTTCAGGAGAGCTTAGAAGGAGAGCAACGCAGTGACTACCTGGAACTTGGCAAGGGAAAGCATGAAAGACCTGGATGGGGGCTTGATGGAGGACAGGATCATAACAAAAGCAGAGAAAAGGCTGATTCTTTTCACTCTGGAGAACTGGATTGCATGCAGCTGAACTGCCATGGTCTTCTGAAGGGAAAGCCCATGGTCAGTGGGTTGGTGATAACATCCTCTCAGATTCAACAGGAAATGGGTAAAGCAGCAAAGGTTTGCAAGTTCAGTTTAAATAAGCATCCAGAAGACCAGAAACTTTATCCCAACTAACTGAGACTGCAAAGCAGAACTAGAAATTACCCCACAGCAACCTCCTCTGTAAGTTTCCCAGTGTTTTTCCCATGTCATGGAACCATCTCTCAACTCTGCCAGCTGGTGGGCTTGTGCTTGTGTAGCTGATGAACCAGCCAGCAAAGCCTCCTGCCAGAGAGAGAGGATGCCTCTTGTGTCCTCTGCACTCCCACTACAGGTGTAGGACAGACGGCATAGACCTCAACACTGCCCTCACACCTGCAGTGTCATCCCAAAGGACTTTTTTCCCTTTTGCGTCGCAGATGGGTAGGTCTGAGGAAGATGTGGTAGGAGCGCTCAGCCCTGGCGCCTGGTGCACAGGTGCCCTGCCTTTTCCTTTTTTGTTGCAGCTCTTGTGTGTGAATGAAATCTGCTGGCAAGAGCAGCAGGACATGGGTGCCTCTTCTCACTTCTCCTTGCCTCTGCCAAGAAGGTGACAGGGCCGGATTGTGGCCCTGATAGCTCAAGAGTCACAGCTCAGCTGGGAAACCCAGCCAATAAAAATAAATCAACACCTACAATGATAGATTCAGAAAGCACTGATGGGACCATAAAGGCAGGAACAGGCATGACATAGTTCCTCTTTGGGAAATAAAACTCAACAGGAATTGGCTATAGCACAGAAGGAAGAACTCTTACCAGCAGTGACTACAGTATTGCTTGGCCCCTTCTAACCATGTGTAATAACCTCAAAGAACTGTAAGTTTACAGACATTTACAGGGCCCCTTTGCTGTGTGGTAGGGCTCGACACAGAGCCTATGAGTAGCTATGATGTAGTCCTTTCCAAAACCTGAGCAGCATAATCCCTCACTGTCCCTTGCTACCAACCCAGTTTTACAGGTCACACACCACCCCTCAGGCAGAGCCACCGAGCTGGCTGTGATGCTGCAGCTTCCAGGACTTAAGCCCCTCTTTCTGCAAAACACCCTTCTGAGCTGTCTGGTTTGATCAGTTTGCACTGAGCCATCCTAGACTGCCTTGCTCTCTAATGAACAGTGCAGAAAGAAAAAAAAAAGCACCACCTGAGTGGACAGCCACTAACAGGACGGCTCTAATGGGATCATGGCACAAAGTGCAAAGGCAGACCTCCATCAGCCTTACTCTTAACTTTTGCCAGGCTGCAGACTGATGACCTTGCTTGCCCTTGCATCACGGGATTGTAGTCCACAGCAAGAATGAAGTCCTTTCTTAAAAGACACAAATGCATAGGACCAGCTGAAGAAGACCAACAGCTTCTCACCTGTGCTAGTAACATGACACTCTTACTTTGCAGTCCACACTTACCTGCTTTGTTTCTGTTCCAGAAGCACAAGTTCAGGGCATTCAACACCTTTCATTTTTTTCTTGTTATGTATCATTCTGGGGTAGAAAACACCTAATACCCAGAAGAGGCACGGCAGCTACTTAGAGTCCGTTTCTGATGGGTTCTGTGCCTACACTGGAGACAGTTATGCCTCAGCATAGGAATTCCTAGCTGAGAGAAGGAAAAGCACTGCTTATGCAGAAGCAAATACTTGCCTGCCTTTTGCCATTCATCTCATAGTAGAAACTGTAGTATATTTCATTCCTGCTCCCAGTGAGGAGAAGACCCTATACATTTCAACCTCAGCTTTACACCAGAAGCTATACTGTTATGCATGAGACATTGTCACAGTGTTTGTGGACCTGACACACCTCTCCTGTTTCTGCTTCCACCAAAGTATCTCCCCCTGCTCCTTGGAGGAGGATGAGCAGAGACAGTGGTGCGTCCACAAATGTCTCTGCCTCGTGATCTGGATCTGCTTCTCCTACATGGCTATTTGGCTTTTCCAAACACAGCTCTAGAAAGCAAAGGCCTGTGCTGTGAAGTGACTTGGAACTGAAAAACAACTAAAGCAATACCCACATGAAGCCCTACACCGGTTTTCTTCTTTGCCCTCTGATGCCCTATTTTCTGCCATGTCTGCTGTGCTGAATGGAAATTATTTGGAAAATGGCATCTCAGTCAGCAGGTTTCAAAGGTCAGTCAAAGCCCCCAGGCTTGAGCTCATCCTGAACAGTAAACTTTTCATGCCCTGAGAGGCAGTGGCCAAAGAGGCCACGGGACAAGCAGGACTGACAGAACAACACTCTATGTCCAGGCCCACCAGAAGCGACGTCGAGGTAAGAGCATCACTCTCAAAACATCTGCTTGATGTGGAAGTGAAGGGCAGATGCAGAAGAGCGGCCGTGATGTTTGCTTCGTGAATCCTGCCACTCTGAACATGTGGGAGGCCTTCCAGTAGGAAAGCACCTCTGTCACCTCTCGAACGCTTAGCTCTATTTGCATAGATGACCACCATGAACACACTAAGGAACAGGACAAGAAGCACCAACCTGTGACAGTCCTCAGTCCATCCTCATACCTGTGGAGCTGTTGATGGGTGCTGCTGATTCTTTAGCTGTGGGCCTCAAAAGGCCATGCATCTCCTCTCCAAGGATTTCTCTGCAGTTCTTGATGAGAAACTTCACCAGGTGCATCACCTGCGCACATCAAACCATTGGCTCAACCCATATGGCTGAAAACATATCAAACAGCCTTTCCCATTTCTGACTCCTGCTTTTTCACAGAATGCTGCCTCTTTCAGACAGCTACTCCCCACAAGCATTTGTTCAAGACAGGAGGCGGCAAGGTACTTCTCAACAGCAAAGCTCTGATGAGCCTGGAAGGCTGCAGCTGGCTGGTAAATCCAGCATACCTTGCCAGCCACCTCCACTAGCGCTTTCAGCAGGTTGTCCTTGGCTAGGCTCAGTATATTTGGCCCAATGTGGATGGGCAGATTGCTGGAGCTCATCCTGCTGGTGGAACGGTTTTGGCTGATGTGGTGGAACAGGAAGAACAACCACTTGAGGAGGAGGAGATTGGCTGCAGGCGATTTGCTGTCACTCTGAGGGAATGGGAACATAATATTAATAAAGCAGAAGCTGCCTGTGCAGGTCACCCAGGATCGCCTAGGGCGCCTGGAAGCCAGCAGCTGTGTTGCGTAGCTTTCCAGGTGCTCTCAGCCAGTTTTTAATGCTCCTGTGCATCAGGAAGAAGGCACAGCGTTGCTTCCCAGCTCCTGATTTCAGCCAAGCCCACTGAAGGGAAGGCTCCCCAGCCACATGTGCTCTACAGCAGAGGGATGACCTTTACTGAGACACATCTCTCACCTTCTGACACAAGTCAGTTAATGGAGCAATCTCCAATGCCTTCAGGAAGTGCTGTAACTAGAGAAATGCTTCTCTGTGTTAATTTCCCCCGAAATCCAACTACAAAGCATCAACAGTGAGCTGGCAGAAAACATAGCTTTCGCAAGGATACAGTCACTTTGCAGGCAAGTCCCTGGCCTCCCCCAGTCCCACTGGAGCAGGCAGACCACTCAACACACTCTTTTTGTTCTGCCACCTTTTCCTGCTTGCTTGGCTTCTACAGAGTGCACATCCACTCATACAGGTCAGCTGAGAGGAGCTTGGTGGGGATGTTTCAGGGGAAGCCCTGCAAAGCCAAGGGCTCCAAGTGAGGCTTTCAACACTTGCACCAGCACCACAAGGAGCAACCCTGGGATTCTGGCTCATGAGGAAGCAGGTTGGTTTCAGCTACTTGCTCTCGCATGTACCCATCAGCACTGACAGAGCAAGGAGCTGCTAGGCTCCAGGCCAAGCAAACTCCCATTCACCTATGACTGGAACTCGCTCTCCCCTGGCTTCTGGTCACCCCTAAATCTCCATGTGCCTCCCTGAGGATGCTGCAGAGGAGGAAAAGGACATGACTTTTCCAAGGGCATGCCAGAAACCAGGGGCAGAATGAGAGGAACAGAAAAGAAGACAGAACAGAGAAACACCCCACACAGAATTCAAAGTCCGCAGAAGTGGTCCCTGGCAGGCCAGCAAGGAGCTCTTCCAGCTCCAGGTCAGAGGCATTCACCTTCAAGATGACTGCCAACAGATGTGCAGGCTGGCTTCTCAGGTGGACATCCCCTTTGCTGTCAAGGGCCACCCTCGGTTCCTAACCAGCTGTCTTGCTGTCTGCAAGTATCCCCTTGGTGGATGGTCCTTGCGTCTGGTGGGATCGGCAGCTGTTCCTGCAGGGGTCATGGGATGACAGTTATTTCTTTGAAGACAGGCCCAGGGCAGGTGAACTGTCCTCACAGGCAGTCCTCATAGACAGGAGCAAGTGTGGATGGCTCTGCTTTCATTGGGGCAGGATCAAGGGGTGGCTGCTTGTAGCTGATGTGGGTAGGAGTCAGCTTTAGCCATGACCCCCACTTGCACTGGTCTGATAAACCCATAGTCCCTCTGCTGGGGACACTGCCTCTCAGGAGAAGCCAGAGGGATGGGACCCTCTTGCCAGGCTTCCTTATCTGGAGGGGCTGGGGCAGCATGCCATTTTCCTGCAGAGAGTTGCCAGGCACTGGCTGAAGAGAGCCCCTCTGCAGCCAGACTCTGGGAGCCTCCGCAGTATCTGAGGTCTCTCACAGTGCAATGGGCCAAGGCAATGACCTCCTCCTCCTCCATGTGGTGCCACCTGCTGCAAAGGAAAACAAAACAAAAAGACATACAGGAAAACTGCCAAGAGAGTGCTCTTGGACCCTCTCAGCACTGTCTGCTGGGAGTGACTGGTGTGCCCTGCAAGCAGGGCAGCAGCAGCCCCAGAGCAGTAGAAGCATCCATTTGCAAGAGGAGAAAAGGCCCTACCTGCCTTTCTTCTCAAAACTCACCTGCCAAGTGGCCAAGCCCACTATCATTGCCAGATGGGACCAGTGGAGGCCATTGCTTGGGTCCAGCCTGCAAGAAACCTGCTGCACTTACCAAGCAGCCTTGCAGCAGAAAGGGCCGCCAGTAAGCTACATCAGCCATCTGGCAGTATCTGAGAGGTAGGGAGAGCCAAGAGGCTTTGCGGTAGGCAGCAAACCAGGATGTGCTCAGTAAACCACAACACCCTCGCCTGGAGGCTGGGACACAGGACCCTCCAACAGAAGCTCACACCACTTGCTTGACGCAGCAAGAAGTGAGTGAAGCAGAGTGATTCTCACCTTTCCTTGGCCCTTGACCAACATCTTCAGGCTCCTGGCATCTATTGTCACTGACTAGGCAAGAGAAAAAAAGTGGAAGGTGAGAAGTGAGGCATGTGATGCTTGGCTGGAGAACCAGCGAAGCTCAAAGGTGCTCTGGTGGCGAAGCTGAGACAGGAGAGACCCTCATGGCACTGTGTAGGCTCAGCTCCTTCACTAGAGGCTTAATGAAGGACAGTAGGGTCACCCTGGCTCCCTCTGCTCTTTCTAGTTATCTGTTCACAGGATGGACAGAGAAAAAGCTCTGTTAGACTTAAATGTGATCCTGAAACACCTGGGTACTACTCAGCAGTCAAGCAGACAGCAGAGCCAGTGGTGAGAACAAGGCTGGGCAGGTGTTGGCTGGACACACATGGCCAAGCAGCTCAGCCAGCTCTGCTCAAGAGCTGCCCACAGCAGTGGGGACACCTCTCTGCACCCTGGAAGCTGTGTTTCTGTGTGTGGCTACACTTGGAGCATCCCTCACATGTGGGCATTTACCCCACAGACTGAATTGCTAGGAAGTGCCTACCTAAGGAGTGTGTCCACCCACAGCTCTTTCACCGCTCATGAACTGTAGAAATAGAGGAAAAAAAACCATTAGGCTCCACTGCTGCCCAGCCTCTGGGCAGACATGGGCACCTGCACAGCTCTGACCCATGGGGACAGTCACAGAAGCAGGATGAAGCCTCATGGGGCAGGACAGAGGTGAAAAGCCAAAGCCCTAGCTCCCTCTTTCCTTTCAGAGGAGCTGCTTTTGTCCTGCTGTTTGGGTGACAATAAGGCATCACTCCGGCCATGGGATGGAGAACGTGGAATGGCCCCTTCTCCCTCTTGTTCCAGCTGCCTGTATACCCACGTCTCAGCCCTCACCTGGCAGACCCAGCCTCCCTCCCTCTCGGCATGCTGCCCGCTCCCTGCCCAGGCAGTGCACAGAGGGCAGAGGAACCTCTCCTGCCCCTTGCCACCCCCTGACTGGAGCTGCCAGACCCCAGAGAGGACAGGAGACGATCATCATGCTGCACCACTCAGCTTTGCCATGGGACATGGCACCGAAACTCACCAGAAAGTGCCAATGCAGGACCAGATAAGGATAAGGGAGTTGCTGTTCTCAGCACTGCCTTACTCTTCCTCTTCATCCCTGGCTGCCTCATTCCTACTGCTCACCACGCACAGCTTGTCCAGGGCTAGGCAGAGCTGTGGGTACAAGGTAGTGCCAGGTCTGCAGAGAGGAACAGCAGGGAGTGACCTCGATGTGGCCTCCTTTGGACCTCTGGGGAATCCTACCTGGCAGATGCCTCCAGGCTCTGGTGGCAGCAACTACCCATGGGCACTGCCCCTTGGACACACACTGGCTGCTAAGAGGCCAGTCACTCACCTCTACTGTATGTCTGCCATTGGTGCAGACACTGGTGCATCCAGCACCAAGGTCAGGCTGATCCCAGGGTGTCCCTGTCCTGGTCTCAGGGCCATGGCTTGGGAAGAGGAAGCTGTGGCCTGACCGTCTTTACCTTGGTGATGAGCAGTGACTCCCTGAAGAGGAGAAGGTGCCTGTCCCTCCTCATGTGGCCCCATGTCACCTGCATGCCCTCATTAAGCACCAGCTTGGAGCTCGGAGCTGCCGTTGGGCGATGCTGAGAAGGACACACACCACCCCATGGGGCCAGAGTCTCCCTGCAGAGCAGACAGCGGCAGGCATGAGAAAACAGGCAGTGCATGCCTATGCTGGTGTGTCCCTGAGCCACAGCGGGAGCTCACCTGGAGCTGCAGTAGCACCTGGCTCATCCTTCTGAGTCCAGGAGGACCGTCCCATGGAACACACTTGCAGGGCTCAGGACAGTGCCCAGCTTGCCCAAGCAAGGCTGGGAAGTGGGGTGCTGGTGCCAGGCAGTGCTGCTTGATCAGAGCCTGCCATTCCCTAGCACCATGTAGGCTTGGTGCCATCCCTGCAGGCACTGGGGTCATGGCTGGGGCCAGTGCTTGGTCAACAGAGCCACGTTTCTAACCCCAGTGGCTGTGCTGAGAGTCCTATCTTCCAGTGTTCAGCATGGATGGTCTTCACTTTTCTGCCAGCAATTTAGTGATGAAGCTGTGGCCTGGGTTTCAAATCAGCAGGAATGTGGTGTTGCAACATGCTTAGCAAGCAGGTGCCTAAGCTACTGTGCTTTTTCATGAGTATATGTGGCCTTCCATGAAATCTTCATGCCTATATATGTGCCATCTGCAGTCAGTCCCACTATCTTGCCGCAGGTCTCCTTGTGCTGCTGCCATAAGGATCAAAAGTGCATGTTGTCTCTAGCCAAAGCAGTGGCCCAAATAGAAAGGCTATCTCTTGTTATGGGACAAGCAAAAAAAGATTACGGTCTACATCAGTTTAATGTAGCATGAAGACAGAATAATATTGCTCTCCAAGTGGTTTTGGTAACGTGGGTACAATAATCTGAGTTTTTCCAGATTTATGAAATGCATTTTTTCAGGTGGCTGCTGTTTCATTTTGTTTGATGTGGATTGTCTCAAAGCACAAAGCAGAAGTACAGGAGCATGGTTATCTGTGCACTAGGAACCTCACTTCACGCACAAAAAGTGTGCTGGAGCTGTGCTGCAGCATAAAGGGATTTACCTCCAGAGGACTGAGTGTGTGCCAAAAGATGTGCTAGATAGCTGTGGGATAAACCCACACCTTCTCAAATGCTTGTATTTCACTGCTGGCTATCAAGCAAAACTAGATGTATGATTTTGACTAGGCACTGACCTTCCATGAAAGTGAAGAGGGGGAACAGGAATCCGGCAATCCAGTTGCTATCAAATGAGGTTAACTCTCCTCACTACCAAATGCCCAGTGTTTGAGCCACAGCATCTGAGGAGTGCTTGGGTACACTAGGCATATTGTGTATCTACTGTTGATACACATGTATGGAGGAATTCACAAAACAAAGCTTCATGCTAGGGACAATTAATTTGACTGTTCTTTAGGATGATGCAGAGCACTTCAGACAAAATTTCTTTATAGGTTAATCCTAAGAAGCAGTGTCTGTCTCCACAGCCATTGTAGGGATACCAAAATTGTTGACATTTTGTTAAATTCAACTTCTGGCAATTGTTTCTCTAATTCAGATGTTTCTTGTCCACTGAAATTTGCACTACATGACTGCTCAAAATTTACATACTCTGTCTGGCACAATGGGAATATGAACTTCCATTTATTTCAGTTAAAAGACATTTTATCTGTTTTTATACTATCATATGTACAACTCCTTATGTCTCATGATGATTAATGGGTAATGTACAAGTAAGCTAGGGTCAGCATTTTTGCCACTGTATAAAAGTCTTGGCTCACATTAGTATGTCATACAAATATGCCTGCTTATTTTTTATGAAAAACGCATGACAATGATATCTCTTGAGTGCAAATATGATGTGAACTCTAGTCTTTAGGGTAAAGTTAACACAAGCGATTGCACAGCGTGTTTAAATACCAGTATTCACCTAGCTCATTTGAATGTAGAGCCACCCAGAAATCATGTCTCCATTTCTTATTCATGGTACTGAAATTATTTGATATTTGGAAGCTTGTCTTTGCATGCTGGTGTGATCTCATCAGCTTCTGGCTGCAAAACACATATCTGTTGAGAGCCTTAATTCTGACTCAGATATCTACGTTGCATAGCATCAGCTACAGATTTAACTGTGTGGCTTAGACAAAAGCAAAGTCATTACTGAGTCACTGTTGCCTCAGGGATAAAAATGTCAACATCCTGTCATCTTGCCACCTTTGTATATTCATTTTATTATGAAATTAATTTAAAATACAATAGATAAGTGCATGACTCATTAGTCCATTTTTCTTCAGCATGCATTTTATCTCAGCTGGAATTCAGGTGGCGCTCCTTTTTCAGTATTATCATTAGTAGATTTGAAAGAGGAAGGGATCATTTGTCTGGTAGCTGGCCAGAGCTGTGCATAGTGTTCAGAAGAACACTTGGCATGAAACAGAGAGGAAAATGACCACTTTGCTGGATATTTAATAAATGTAGCTGGGACTGCCACATTTATTTGGGGTTTCATTATTTCAGAGACAGTTATCTGTCCTTCATATACTAATCTATATGTATGGCAGCAACACCTTCAATCATGAGTCATTACCCAGCTAGAGCATGTACTTAGGGCTGGGGTGGGCTGGGCTCGGCTTGGCTTGCTTCCCACAGTGTCTCCAGGCTGATGGGTAGAAAACTGGTTCACAGGTCACACTCAGAGGGTGGTGATCAATGTTTTTTTTATTCAAGCTGGCAACCTGTCACAGGGATAGTTACAGGGTCTCCTGCTCTTCAGCATCTTCATAAACAATCTTGACCATGGCGTTGAAAGCACCCTTGAGTTTGCTGCTGACTGCAAACTGGGTGGAGAGGTGGGCACATCAAAAGGGACAGCCATCTTATAGAGAGACCTAGGCAGGTGGAAGAGTGGCCTGAAAAGAACAGTATGAAGTTGAATAAAGACAAGTGCAAAGTCCTGCACCTGGGATGAAATAACTAAAGAGCCCAGTACAGGCTAGGATCCTGTCCCTGAGACACGGTATGTGTTCATATTGATTTAAAAGCATTCTTTGTCCTTTCTTTGCTAACCTTTTTGTATCAGGCAATGACAAAGGGAATGTTATTTGGAAATTTCACGCGAGCCAGGCCACCTTCTGTTGTCTCTTGCCCTCATATTCCCCAGCATCCACTATTATTGCATAAGTGATTTTACAAGGTACAGTCCTGCTTAGTCCTTCCATTGTCCTTTTACAGAATTTCTGTCCATGAATTTGACTAACTCCTGTGGCAGTACATTCCAGAAGTTATGAATATTAATAGAATCTTACATAGACCAACAAGAAATTAAAAAGAAGAAAAAGTTACATAGTGAGATTAGCAGTGTTTCTGACGGCAAAATGACAGCTTTCACTTTGGACCATCTGTTACTCTGTAAAACCAAGACCTGTTTCTGTTGCATCGTTCATTCCGGCCACAATGTGACCGGTAGTATGATCTGCAAAGAAACACAACAAAAATAAATCTAATGCAGCTTATAGGTTTTGGAGTCGGCCCACCATAATGAAGTTGTTTTGTGAGCATCAGGAGGAAGCGCTTCAGGTAGCAGAAAATAATGTTTCCAAAATAAGGATTAGTTACGGTGAAATGACAAAGACAAGATTCCTTTGTGTGGCTTTCTGTACTGAGTGTTTGGCAGTTGTAGAAGGATGTTAGGTGTAGACATGAAAATCTGTGTCTGTCCTTACAAGAAAGTGTTAAAACTTCCACCAGATACCAGTTCTGCAGACTGAGGTGATAGTCCATGGTTTGAACTAAACAGCATGATTATTCAATGTATAAAAAGTTGTCTGCGCTGCTCCTTTACAATATGAAAAAGGAGCTGCAGAGTAAAAAAAAATGTTAAGTAGGTACAATTAAAATCTAAAAATAAATAAGCATTTGTCTCACCACAATCCTGTTGTAATAATGAACACCTAGGGGGCACTTTGTCTCCCAAAGTTGTTAAAAATATTAGATAGTAAAGGAAAAGTAAATAGAAATGTCAAAGGAGCTACCAGATGCAATTCTACATGTTTCCGCTTGTTCAATATGGCCCTAGCTGCATTGGGATCATAACTAACCAAAGTAGGAACAAAGGATCATAACACAATTTGTCGTTGAAATGAAGACATGACCTTATGTCCTGTGGTAATGGGGTAAATTTTTGCCACTGATCACATGAAAAAAAATGATAGAAAGGACTGGTTATATCTACATTTTACTGTTGATAACAATTGTAAACAATGCTATAAACTATTTGTGGTTAGTCATTTCGCAGATGTGTTTACTCAGTCCTCATGAGCACCTATTTAATTTGTTTTCAGACAGAAGCAATAAAGGTTTACTTGTGACTTTGTGACCTATTTCTAAAAGTAATATTTTGCTTGGCTATAAAACACCAAAATCCCTTATTATAAACTTGACTTTAGCGTTACATTACATTGTGTAGTTTTATAGCTTTATAATGATTGTTTCACAGAGAACTTTTTTCCCCTGGGCTGTGTCTCAGTGTCCTGATCTAAGGCTCAGATGAGACCCAAGTCTATGGTTAGGGTAGGGGTTAGGACTGGAAAGAATGAAAACAATATTCTATGAGAAGCGGCTAAGGACTTTGGGCTTGTCTAGTTTGGAGAAAAGGAGGCTGAGGGGTGACTTCATTGCTCTCTACAGCTTCCTGAAAAGGGTAAGTGGAGAGGGAGGTGCTGATGTCTTCTCCTGGGTATCCAGTGATAAGACATGTGGGAATGGTTCAAAGCTGCACCAGGGGAGGTTTAGACTGAACATTAGGAAGCATTTCTTTACCAAGAGGGTAGTCAAACACTGGAACAGGCTTCCTAGAGAGGTGGTTGATGCTCCAAGCCTGTCAGCATTTAAGAGGCATTTGAACAATGCCCTTAATCACAGAACCACAGAATGGTCAGAGCTGGAAGGGACCTCTGGAGATCATATAATCCAAACCCCTGCTAAAGCAGGTTCACCCAGAGTAGGCTGCACAGAATCATGTCCAGGTGGGTTTTGAATGTCCCCAGAGAAGGAGACTCCACAACCTCTCTGGGCAGCCTCTTCCAGTGCTCTGTCACCCTCAAAGTAAAGAAGTTCTTCCTCATATTCAAGTAGAACTTCCTGAGTTGCAGTTTGTGCCCATTGCCCCTTGTCCTGTCGCTGGGCACCACTGAAAAGAGCCTGGCCCCATTCTCTTGACGCTCACCCTTAAGATATCTGTAGACATTGATAAGATCCCCTCTCAGTCTTCTCTTCTCCAGGCTAAACAGGCCCAGCTCTCTCAGCCTTTCCCCACAAGGGAGATGCCTCAGTCCCCTCATCATCTTTGTAGCCCTGCTCTGGACCCTCTCCAGCAGTTCCCTGTCCCTCTTGAACTGGGGAGCCCAGAACTGGACACAGCACTCCAGATGTGGCCTCACCAGGGCAGAGCAGAGGGGAAGGATCACCTCCCTCAACCTGCTGGCCACGGTCCTCCCAATGCCCCCCAGGATCCCGTTGGCCTCCTTGGCCACCAGGGCACACTGCTGGCTCATAGGCAACTTGATGTCCACCAGAACTCCCAGGTCCTTCTCCACAGAGCTGCCTTCCAGCAGGTCAGCCCCAGCCTTTAACTTGGTCAGCTCTGAACTGGTCAGGCAGTTGGACTGACAATCATTGTAGGTCCCTTCCAACTGAAATAGTCTAGCCTATTCTGTTCTGTTCTATGCTATTCTATTCTATTCTGCCATACTTAGCAGTCTGGGTCAAGGCTCAGTTGTGGCAAAGGTCTAAGGGTTAGGGCTAGGAAACATGCTAAGTCTGGAGTTGTGGCCTCCCCCTTTCATTAGTAGCCCCTTTGCAGCCCTCTCCAATGGCAGCCCTACCCTTTGTCCTGCTTTCAAGCCCAAACCTCTCCCTAAGCCGTGCTCCTCCTGCCTGCCTCCTCCAAATCTACGTTTTTTCTCCAGGCACCGGCCATCCCCAGGCACAGAGGCAATGATCCATTGGAGAGGGTTAATTAACATTGATAACATGCAGTTGTGGGCTTGCTTCAGGGAGGTGGGTTGGCTGATGTGGACAATGTACAGCTGTGGCTTGTTCGGGCTAAGTAGTTAAATAGCACTGAGGAGCCTGGAAGAGAAGGAGCACTGGTGGAAGAGGAGCACTGGGTGAGGAGAGAGGCAGCAGATGAAGAAGAGCCCAGGGATGAGGAGAGGCCCCAGGAGAAGTTGAGAGAAGA
>JAVJGI010000040.1:33606832-33642259 GCA_035590275.1 Ibycter americanus
CTGAGGAGCCTGGAAGAGAAGGAGCACTGGTGGAAGAGGAGCACTGGGTGAAGAGAGAGGCAGCAGATGAAGAAGAGCCCAGGGATGAGGAGAGGCCCCAGGAGAAGTTGAGAGAAGAAGGGGGCCTGAATGAGGAGAGGCTGACTGGAGGCCAGGCCAGGAACCTGGACGCAGCAGAGGCAAGAAGCAGGTAGACTGGCCTGAAGAGGAAGAAGGAGCAACAGCACTGACGGTACATGAACCTTTGAAACCTCGTGTGGGACTGGTGGTGGTGCCGAGGCATGAGGGGGCTGGTGTGGGACGGTAAAAGCCTCGTTGCAGCTTGATAGTTTGGCTGTGCTGCGACAATGCATAGCAGCTAGCTCCGTGCCCTGGGCTCTGCTGTGAGGTCTCCTGAGGTTTCCAGCACCTCGTCCCTGTGCAGAGCCACGGGCAGCGCCCGTTCAGCGGGAGGGAGGCGCG
Source organism: Ibycter americanus (assembly GCA_035590275.1). NCBI lineage: Eukaryota > Metazoa > Chordata > Aves > Falconiformes > Falconidae > Ibycter > Ibycter americanus. The sequence continues at coordinate 33,607,295 of JAVJGI010000040.1, forward strand.
GCCAGGCGGCGCGGCCGTCACTAGGGGGCAGGGCAGCCCACGGGATGCGGGGGCACAGCGCGAACACGGGGCGCCAGGCAGCCGCTGATAGTCAACACCCCAAAAAAATGAACGACACTGAGCTGGGCTTTCTTCACATACTGCACAAGAGATTTCAAGTCTTTGTCAAGGTCTGGTCATATTTCTGAGGCGAGGCCCCTTCCAGAACGAGGGGATGTCCGTTGTGGCTGATGCCGTAGAAAGTGAGGCAGAAAATGAGCAGGTACAGGACAGTGATGGAAGGAGGTGCTGAACGCCCTGAACTTGTGCCTCTGGAACAGACACAAAGCAGATGAGTGTGGACTGCAAAGTAAGAGTGTCAAGGGTGAGAAACAATTGGTCCTCTTCAGAGAAGGTCCTATGCATTTGTGTCTTTTAAGAAAGGACTTCATTCTTGCTGTGGACTACAATCCCATGATGCAAGGTCATCAGTCTGCAGCCTGGCAAAAGTTAAGAGTAAGGCTGATGGAGGTCTGCCTTTGCACTTTGTGCCATGATCCCATTAGAGCTGTCCTGTTAGTAGCTGTCAGCTTCAGAAAAGTTGAGCTGAGATCCTACTTCATCAGAGCTCCATGAAGTCTATTTTGGGATGGGGGACTGTGCAAAATGGGAATAATGCAAACCAATCCCAGTGATCAGCTTTTAAGAGCTAAGCTAGAAATTTGGCAAGCAGTGGGTTACTACTCCAGGGAGGCCCTTACCAACTGTTAACATCTCCATTTTCATTTTAGGTGCCTGTAGCTTTGCCTCCAGTCACTGCAGAAAGTGTGGCACACTCCCTAATGTGCCTTGGACAATTGAAGAGCTTGTCAGTGGAAAGAAGGTGAAATGAGCTGGCTTTGATTAGAATAAGAGTTGACTGAAGTTTACCATGGCTTTACCTATGTAATAAAACTCTTTGAACAGAAAGGTCTGCAGGCTTTTCCCAAGAAGACAAAACCAGCAGAAACAAAAAGAGAAAACAGACCTGTGAAGATGGGAGCAAAAGGAAACCAGGAAAGAAGAGGAGAAAGAGAGAGAAAAAGAGATTTCAGGGGTCAGCAAGTAAAATTGAAAGGGCAACAAGACCACACTTATTCCTGCCTTTATAGTTCCACAAGTGCTTTCTGATTTACCACTGTAGGTGCCAATTTATTTTCTATTGGCTGGATTTCCCAGCTGTGCTGGTACTCCTGGGCTACCAGGGGCATAACGTGGTCCAGGCACCTTTTTGACAGAGGTGAGGTGTCCATGCCTCGCTGCCCTTGCCAGCAGATCTCATTCTCCTAAGACTGAGGTGGAATGGTATATGGCACCATGGGACACCTGCTCACCAGCCACTGAGTATGAGCACTTCTGCTGCTCCAGGGCAGCCCACATGGGCCTCAGACCCACCCATGTGCGAAAGGAAAAAGGTGTCTCGTTCAACACTTTGGGTGCAAGGCACTGAGGCCTGTGCTACCTGTCCTCTGCCTTGTACTGGGGGTGTGGCGGATGCAAAAGGCATCATGCCCCTGGTGGGAGGCCTTGCTGGCTGGTTCATCAGCTCTGTGAACAGATGAGAGATGGCCCAATGACCAAACTGTGGCTTCCCAAAGTCGAAGTTAATAATGTCCTACCAAAATTAGTACAATTCCTTCACCTGCCAGCATTTTTCAACATCAAAAAGAGAGAAAATACTAACAAATAAGATCTATAAGAATAATACCGATGAAGAAAGACTCTACATCAGATAAAAGGAATGTCTCCAGTCTCTTTATCAGGGCCTGCAAACTAATCTATGATGGAAGAAGAATTTTTCATGTGCTAAAGTATTTTCTCACTAATCTTATTTTAAGAAAAGTAACATAATAAGGATTTATTTAAGGCTCTTGGCATACGTCTCTTAAAGCCAGACAAAAAAGGAAATCTCATATTTGTTTTATTTCTACTGTAGCACTTCATCTGTCAGCTTGACATGACAACAAACATGACAGTGTGTAGGTCATTTGTCTGTGTGTAAGATATTTGTCTTAAAGAATCACAAAACGATTTTATTCTCCAAATTATCAAACACAGTCTGATTGGCCAGCATGGATCCTGTGTCTAAAAACAGTTTGGAAAAGCTGTTCTTGTAGCAGGGCAGTATTTTTTTCTGGGATCTACTTTTAAATGTTTTATTAGCTAGCTCAGCTGGGTTTTTTCCAGGTTGTTTAATACATCTTTGAAAACTCTCATTCCTCATATTCTCTCTCTGGACAATGAATTTGAACAGTGATCAAGGAAAAGCAATATGGATTGAGTGGCATTTGAGAAAGCTACTGCCCCAGAAAAATAAGAAGTGCTTTATGAGTGTATTTCAGTCTTGTGGCTGGGTATTTAGGTAGGCTTTTGAAAGCTGTGAGTAGACAGTGACCCATGGGCTTGCCAGGGTAGCTCTGAGACTGTCATACTGTTACCCCTGTCACAGGCTGGATCAGATTAAGGGCTGCAAGGGGGTGCATGCTCTGACATTCAATCAGAGCATTCAGGCACATGTTAGATATGCAAAATACCTTTCTGAATTCAGTGAGATAACTAATGACGTTTAATGATTTTTGACTTGGGATGACAACATTAAAAACTTTGTAAGCCCTGTGACAAAAGTACAGTTTCCTCATCCCTTCCCTGCTATACGCCAGAAGAAAAACGCTGAGTGTAGATATTAGACTACTAGAAGGGTCATAAAAATGCTGTAGTGTTGAGAAATACATTACAAAGCAACTTTGACATTTAATAAATGGATAAAGTTCACTGATTGTATTTTGCTGCTTTATCTGAAACCTCTTCAGTTTTGTGTTCCAGATATCAGGCGTATTAGGTAGGTTTCCTGAAATCTCAGAGCAAAATAAGCTGTCAGATTCCCTCTTCATCATATGTTTGCATAAGGTCTTTTTCCCAGTTGATCTCTGCTAGGGTTACTGGTTTCTTTAGTTTCAGCTGGAGTTACTCCTGTGGAGTCTTTCTGTGGTTCTGTAGTATGATAATGAACTGTTTAGGGTATTTTTTTTTTTTAAACAGATTTGTTGAGGGGATACTACCCCCACAACATTAGGGTTTTTTTTCCTGATGCCCGAGCAAGCTGCTGGCATCCCAAGTAATCCCAGCGTGTCACTTCCTCCTGGCTCCTTGGCCCCCTGTGCCAGATACCACTGCCTGCCTGGAGCAAGGGGGAGGCTGTCCCGCTCTACCACATGGTCACAGCCACCTTCTCCTCGCTGCCAGCCTCCCCAGCTCACAGCAGCCTTATACCTGCCTCTGTGGGAATGGGTCTGGGTAGATGTATGCAAGTGAGAGGAGTCAGAGAGGCTGGGAGTGCAGAAAATGGAAAATATTTAGAGAAATTAATGAGCAGTTGCTACAAGGGAGTCACCAAAGTATGTATGCTGTCACAAAGTGAGATCTGTACTCTGCTGAGGAACTGGCTATCTGAAGTGTAAATGTCCAAGCTTTTGCAATGACATCCCCTAGACAGCCTTATATTGTCCTGCAGTGGTCTGAGAGTCTCCTCCAGCCACTGTTTGGGAGTCCCATGCCTTGCTGCAGGACAGACCCCAGCCTCCCCTTGGGGCTTTGCAGGAGCCTGCTGCACACTGTGAGCCTACCAGCAGATCTGTGGGAGCACTGGGGCTGCACCGAGCACTGTGGTAAACTGGGATCATCAGGGAAGTTGTGCACAGCCCTCAAGCCTGATCCAGAGTTTCCTGAAGTCAACAGGAGTCACTCCATGGACTGCCTGGCCACGTACCCCTGGGGTAATATGGGTCCCAAAGGGCTACTTGCATGAAACAGACTCCACTTTTGTGGGGCTCATGGCAGGACCAACTGCTTTTCTTCTGTTATTACTACCTTTTAGTGGCAAGGATTCAGGAAGAAACAAACAGCCTATCTGGATCTGTATAGGTCTGTGACAGAACATTTTGAATGGCAGTTCCCTTCCTGAGCATGGACAAGAGAAACACCGTTTGAATATATACATAAGTGTAGATCCTCTGAAATCACTCAAACTGAAATGGAGCTACAGCAGCCAAGTATTTAATCAACAAAGTTCATTGGCACCATGGGGATGCAAAGCACTGCTTAAAGATAATTAATTATCAGTACATTGTAGTGGTCCTGGCCAATTGGTTACTGTTAGGTATCTCTAAAAGTAAACTATTATAATAGAATATACATTATTCACCTTGGTGTATGTTTTGAAAAAATAGTGAAAGCGGGTTGACATTTCACTATAACCATGGCTTGTTCTGTTGTCCTGGGAATTTTGCATCAGTTCAAGATGACTTCTGTTCTGTTTTAAGCTTTACAGTGTCCATAAACCTAACAGATTCATTAGATCAATTTTTTATTGTGGAAGAGAATCCTGTTGTCAATTACTAGCAAAATTTTGCAATTAAGTACACAGCTGCAATCACAACATATGTAATGACCCCCTAAACCCCAGACAGGAGAAGGGCAATGTGCTAAGGAGTATTATTCTTACTAACATTGCTCCTTACTTGCCTGCTTTCATTAACATTTGTTGAGCTATCTGTCCCCAGGTGCCAATACTTTTAATGTTTAATAAGATTCCATTAAAACCGCCATTAAATGAGTAGTGAGGCTGCAAGGCAAAGCACTCATTAGTATGTGGTGCCAAAGGTAAGTTTGCTGGTACAATAAAAGCTTTGCACTTTGCATTTGAGAGGCTGGACTACAGTCCTTCAAGTAATGATGTAATCACATGCTGCATCTTATACAGCCTTAATGAGCATAAGGGCAGAACTGTGTTCATTGACCAAAGCGATATTCAACAGTCACTTTTTATCCTTTTTGTTCAATATCCAGTAGCATCTTTCAAACATGTTCAGACCCAGGAAAGCTGGGGAAAACCACTAGTAAGTTGGATGGGGAGTACTGCTTCATTTATCTGCTAGGGCCCATACTAAGCACAATATGACCCTGTCAGTGTTTCAGCCAGGGCAAACCATTCATGGTGATGGTGAGGCAGAAATACTGATATATGTTTCACTCACTCTGTGCTCTCCAGTGGACTGTCTGAGCTAATTAATGTACCAGAGAAGTGTCCCTTAGGCCTTACACACAGAAGAAAGTCCACCTATTTGTGGCTGGCCCACTCTTTCATGCCCTCAGCCTCCTAACCCAGGAGCTGCTGGTGTGCCCAGCCCCTCACAGAGAGTGAAAAGGAAGGGGAACGGGTGCTTTGGGAGAGCGTTGGCACTGGGGCTGTTTGTGCTCTCTCCCTTCTCTCATACAGCAGCATCCTTCTGCAGGCTGCACAGGAAGAATTTGGGGGCTGCAAGGACAGCATAGGACACACTTTGGGGGTCCTGTTGCTATAGTGTGGTGTAACTAATATTATCCAAAGCCTGCAATAGTGAAGCAACACCATCCTGCATTTCATAATTGCCAAGGGTTTCTGGTAATTGCTCTCTCTTCAGAGTCAGGAGTGATAACCCTCACCACATGTGGCTGTAAGTTTAAACTATTTGTTTGTGCTATACTCTGGAGATACTCAAATCTGACTTCAGACACTCTGACCCTGCCGATCTAAATTCTGAATCAAAGTATTACAAAGTGTAGGATCAAGATAGTCTGTTGTACTGGTTTTGGCCATGATGGAGTTAATTTCTTCATAGGAGCTAGTATGGTGTTACACTTTGGATTTGTGACCAAACCAGTGTTAATGACAGAGGGATGTTTTAGCTATGGCTGAGCAGTGCTGTCCAGTCGTTTGTGCAACACACCACTTACTAATACACCATCGGGAGCTGTCAAGCAACAGTTTTCAGACTAGCAGAGGCAGCATCAGGATAAGCCCAGTGGTTCCTTCTGTCTCCGTGTGTAAGGAAGGGACACTGGATCTCATCTGCATGACTGTGCTTCCAGCCAGCTCAGAGAGCTGAGCCTGCTCTGCTTCTCTGCTGGCTTTTCCTTAGGAGTTTTGAATGTAGCAGGCAAATGAGAACTTTCTTTCTTGCTTGCTCCTACTCCATTTTCTGATCCAACTATACCAGATCCCTGGTCATCATTCAAGGGAATTCAGTCCTGCAACTGACATGTCGTTATAATTATCTGAGTTTGAATCTCCCTGCCTCCCTCCATCTCTTTATGTCAGGATACAGGATCTATAAATTAGAAAGGAAGACAGGTGTAGCTGTTGCTCAACAGTTTGCTGTATATCTGTGACTTTAAATAAGTAAGTACAATTTTTATAAAAGATACTAGACACTTTAAAAAATTAGGAATTTCAATAAGAATACCTATGCACTTTAATATGCATGTTTGTGTTTATATATATGTGTATTAACATTTTTAATTGCAATCCATGTGACCCACATGAAGTGAGAAGATAAATGTGGCCATACCAATGTGGTAATTCTGCTGGCAATAACATGATCTCTCATTGCTATGTTGATAAGTGTCTGAGAAGAAAATTTATGTCTGGGGTTTGTTATGCCATGCACTACATAAATCACTGTACGTGTCAGTACCAGGTAAAAAAAAAAGATTGAATTACAGTTAAACATTTATTTCATCTCATTCTTTTCAATCTGATGATCACATACATGCTTTTCTACATAGTTGTTTGTTGTTTTTTTAATGAGTGCAAGCAATATATAATCAGCACCATGCATTTGTTACCCCTACTGTTATCCTTAGCCCTGTCCTCTGGAGCTCCTACCTTTGTCTTCTGTCTATTGGTAAACCTTTGCACACCATGTTTCTGGTCCATCCATAGTAACTCTGAACATATGCAAATCCCTACGCATCTTTAAGAACATGTATCTAGCTTCTCTACATTATTTTCAGAAAGCTTATAAATTACTTACATCAAGGGAGATATATAAGTATTCCATAGAGTTAACCATTTTTAGGTACGAAATATTACAGAAACTGTCTAATCCCATGTCCTCAGTTTTTGCCTAGAATCTCTTATCTGAAAATTCACCTTCTCCCAGCAGTGCAGATTGGCTTTCTCATGTTTTGCAGACTGCACCCATGAGCATTTTCTAAAGAAAAAGAACACGAATAGGAGAAGAGGTGAAATGGGCCATGTGGAGCAGAAATACCTAAGAACGATATGGGGTAGAGTGATCTAGAGCTAAACACAGTTTAGCCACGAGGTGATTGTGTGCGACTCACAACAGTGGAAGCCCAAGTACTGAGGGAGCCCTGAAGTACTTATGGATGTTTCTCCACATGAAGTTTTATTTCATCTACAGCCTCTGCCCATGGACGAGTTTCTCTGGAGTGCTTCACCAGGAAAGCAAAGAACGAAAACCGAGCAAAACATTTCCTAAAGTTACACTTTATTAAATGCTTAATACACACTTGATAAAACCTAAGAAAAGTTATAGATGTTGAGGAAAAAAAAAAAGATTAGATAGTGTGTCAGTGATCCCCAACCTTTCTATAAAACCAGTGTCGCACTTGATTTGTAATTGCTTCCTTTAAAACAAAAGCATGCAGAGCTCGTGCACAGCGCATACTCTCTTTCCTTAGGTGATTATTGCCATGCTCTCATATCTACTCACTTGAACGGTGTGCTTGCTGAAATTCAAGGCTCCAGTCAAGAATGAAAATCTGATCGGAGCTGTCTGCACAAATGTGCTCTGGCACAGCCGCCTTGGAGTAATCCAGGAATGAAAGTTTGGCCTAAGCTTGTTTGTTTTTATCAACTCCAGACTCACCCACTGTGAAATTCTAGTGGATTGGTGACTCTCCTCTCCCAAGGCAAAGCTTAAGTTTGACCTTCAGCTGTAGTGTGAAGGGAATACTGAGTCACATTGGAACAGCTCAAAGGAAGAAAATAGAAAACAAGGGATGCAAAGAACTGGGATGAAACTCGAAGGCTTGGAGTGCAAGCAAGGCTATCACTCCTTCACAATCCTTAGCGCCAACCGATTTGTCAAAACAGGCGTAAGACCACGATGCTTACTGAGACTAATAGAAAAATAACCTTTTCTAAATTTAAGAAATGATCACAAATACTAATCTATTCCTATAACTTGCCAGTATCCATATTTTGTCAGAGGGAGTCTATGTGGTAAACTTCAGGGCAACATCTGCTAGGAGGCACATAGAATTTATATGCAAACATAAAAGTAACTTTTTTCAGAATTGTATGCCGACTCCTGTGTCCTCCCTACATGTTTGAATGCGTAAGGCTGAAGTATATTGGAACTGAGACAGTTCTGGCATAGCTGGTAATGAGAAAGTGAATCCACATTCCGTATTTGCTATGGAAAACCACTCAGTGTAGCTCACCCCTGAAGAACTTAAGAACAGAAGAGCTAAAACCCAGTATTTATACAGGTGATATTGTCCACTGTTTTACTGTTACAGAGAAATCATTTTAGAGAAGTGATCACAGCGTGGATATGCTTGAAATTCATTGCACATTCAGAGCTCACCACTGGAGAGTGAAGGAGAAGAACAGTCCTGAAACAAATAGCTATTCTGTGTAAAGGTCTTCCCTTGGACTGTGCTCAGGAGACAGGGGTTATAGTCCACTAAGCAATCAAGTGCTGATTTCTGTATTTTATTCATGATGCAAACAATTATAAATGCACATCTCACCTAGACGTATAGAACATAGGATCCATTAACTAAGAGCTTGTAGGAGCTTGAAACAAATACAGTTCTAGTGTGTAAGGAAAGACTATTTGCTATCAGGTCAAGGATAAATTTTATTCTCATGTATTTCTTGATTATACCTAAACACTAAACAAAACTTAGTCAAATATAGGTGCGCAAGTGCAAAATTTACATAAAAAGAATTCTGCACAGCAAATAGAGAGGCATTCATATCTGCACTGACAGTTACCCCGGCACCTAAAATTTCAGCAGTGTGCGAATGAATATACATACCCCAGGCTCAGAATTTTGCCGTATTTCTTGCTAGACCCAAGAAGAAGCCACATAGTAAGCCTTTCTTTCAACAAACCTAACACAAAGTGCAGAAGAAAACCTCTCCAAATGCAGATTTTGCCAGTTATTTAAAAGGGACACTGCTGGGACACTGTGCATGTATGAGACTTTGCAGTTGTCCAGCCAGAGGGTGTTCAGACTTAAAACTTTTGCCAGCCAAGGTTAATAGGCTAATAACTAGGTGCTGGGAGATTCTATGTCCTCCAAGAATTGAAGCTGCTGTGTTCCTGAAGAAAAACTTGTAGTATTCAGAGGTCTAGAGAGAGGGGAGAAAAAACCCAAAGCTCAAGTCCCGTACCAGGACAGTTGGGAATTTCACATGGATATGAGGACACCCATGTCCCAGTTCCCAAGATGCTGCGTTCATTATGCTCAGTGACTGCTTACCATAAGTCATTCCTTGGGCCAAGCACTGGCATGACTCTACGCGCCTTCTCCTGGGACAAGTTTCTGTGTTCCAGCTTCCCGATGAAAAGAAGAACCTGGCAGAGGCCATGAAGTACCTTAGTGGCTTGAGCCATTGGGCTCCACTCATAGGCTGAATTATTTTGCCATGTAAGACTAGTATCAGTGTTAGTCTGAGGGCTATGTTACACTCCGTAAAGACACGGTGGGAAACTCATTCTGGCCTGGCTGGACAGAGCAAGACACTGGGAGACACTGAAGTATCTGAGGTGAAACCCATCTATATCTCTTCATAGGTCTGCCAGAATAAACAAAGGAATATATGTCAGTTATGTGGCGTGCACGTAGAGCAAATATACACTTAATCTTCTAGTGAATCACCTTTTTCACACAAAGATCATCAGTGATCCCTAGCAGAACAGCTGCTCAGACACATTCGGCTCTGGCCTCAGAAACCTCCCACACCAATGCCATGAGTGAAAAGCTATATAAGAGTTGGTCTGCCAGATTGGAGGGTCAAATAGCAGCCTGTAAATACTTGTAATAGGGGAGAGTGTGACTACTGATATTCATTCCTCTTAATGGCCTTATGCAGAAGCAAATAGTTAGGAGAAAATTTTTTATAAGAAAGTAACAACTAGGTGAACTTCACAAGAAGTGAATCATTTCCATCACATTTTCTCTTTCATATTGCTGGAGTATGTGCCTCAGCTAAGAATTTGCCTTGATCGTATTATTTTTTATTATGAAAAAAATATATATATTGGAAAGTGTCAGCTCCTGAAACACTGATCTAGAAAGATCTGTCTATTATCACAGTCTCTTCTACAGAATCTCATTGTTTTCATTTCCTTACAACAGAACCACGCAAGGGGAAAGCAAGAGTGATTTAAAACTCTTGATACCAAAGTACAGGAACTTACCAGTTTCAGACAAGAATCACTAACTAAAACAAGCTCACTTTTTTATATGCCATCGATTAAATGCATTAACTCATGCTTTGTCTTCAGCTTGTATCTACAGAAGTTATATTACTACATTTTGAATTCATAGATTTTAGCAAAACAGTAACACCACAGAAATACTGTCTTTATCACCTTGTAAGAGAGAGAAACATTTTTGTGATTATGAAATTTCATGTGGACTGGCTTGTGTTTTTCTGTTCTTTATAATGGCCATTTTGATCTTTAAGGCCTGACAAATCGAGTTGTTTTGCTTACCAAAACAAAATGTTCTTGTGCATATCCATACGTGCATGTATGTGGCAGTCAGCACCTCCTAGACATGTTTGAATCTATTGGCCAAATTTGACAAAGGAATAATTTGTCTCAATGTTTTTATTTCCTGCAGGCTGCATCGAGCAGTCAAGAAGGGAGGAGATCCATGCACGCTCCCTCTGGGGAAGGGCTACAACCTTTCTTGACATTCAGGGAATCCACCTAGGGATGCATCTCCAGGCATAGCTGTGGAGGACACAATAGTTCAGTGGTTTTGCTGCTCAGCCATTTGTTTCAAAGACAGGCCAGAGAAATCACTTTCCTCTCACAATTCTCATAGGTCACAAAGGCTTCTGAAATGTGTGTGTAGTGAATTTCACCCTGATTCACTGCAAAATGATTTATTCACAAATGGTCCAATAGTGTTATCTTTAACCTGAGATGTATAAAAACCTAATCAATACCAAAGCAGTAAGGTAGTGTGCAAGGATTGGTTAGTCACCATGGGGCAGCACTGACAGAGTGTTTGTCTGTTTGTCTGCTTCTCTGGTTCTGCATTTATCATTAAATGGGCAAAATAAGGACATGACATTTTAAACTGTATATACAGGTACCTACAGTATTTTTCCTAGGGTATCTGTGCAAGTGTCTCTTCAGATACTCCTTCTGAAGTTTATTAGAAATTATTTTTGAACTGATACCTACTTTACCCACTTTTAATGAAGACTATTAGGAATACCAACATGCATGTCAGCTTACCGCGGGAGCTATCATTAGCTGAGTGACCAAACCAGTCAATTTAAGTAGAAACTAGACAGATCAAGAGTTCACAGTTACTTTGCAGCCCTTTGCTCGTTTCATTAAATCCATCAAGGAATTAAAGCAGCAAGTTATCTAATAAGGCAACTTCCAGAAGAAACATGATAGCAAAGGTCAAGAGCATTTCAAGCAGGAACAGGACCACTACTGAAAGGTTTATGAGCTTTCTACTAAGTAATTGACTTACCTCCCAGTATTTCAGGTCCAGGCACATCACCATCATTACAGAAAGTAGCCCTTTCTCAACTAACAGTTTCTATTTCCTTCTCAGCATTTGGATGGGATGGAAGGCGGAAATAATTTAGAGGTGAGATTTGCAAAGCTGGCTACATGAACTTGTGATTTTGAATATCCCTCCTAGATGTGACTTGCATGGGGATACAAAAGAAGGCAGTGGAACAGGAAAGGAATGAAGAGTAAGGATTTCTGCCTTGAACGGAAGACAATGCCCAAGAACATGATCCTGTACAATAATGCCAAGTGGTAAGACCTCAAGAAATGCAGTTTGAAGGTCTGATGAGATTAAGTTCGAGACAATAATAAAATCTAATTGAAGGACATGTTGGGACTGCTAGAAGAGAAGCTAAAACTGGGAAAAAAAAAGAAGGGCAGTTCTGAAATTAAATGGAGCAAAGAAGAAAACACATCTCAGCAGCAGCATTGATGTTTAGCTTTGAAAATACTGGAAACTTCGACACTCCTTTTCTGCTGTTGTTTTTATAATTAAACCCCAACATAATTAATTGTCCATTGGTCACAACCAGGCTAGATTCAATAAAGGTTAAATACGGAGTTTTACTTCCCATAAATTGTATTTGTGTAATGATTATAAAGATTTTGATGATATAACACAAAACAGGATTTGAGAAGATCTTTTTTTTTGGCTTACAGATTTACATCAAAGTATTGTAAAGACAAGTGACATGAAAAATCAGCTGGTTTATTGCTAAAGTGGTATCTTGTCTTTGAAGAAATTACTCTTGGAGATCTTCACCTCCTCTCTGCACATGGAAGATAACAAAGTGGCTGTAAATGTCAGGCATGTTAAGTGCTTGAAATAGCTTTTGTGCTTATCTGCAACACAAAGAAGTCATCCATATGTAGGATCACCATACACCCCATTACTGTGACTTGAAAAAGGGAACTGTTTAGCCAGAGCTGAGTTGCTCATGCACTATACTTCTGTGAATAGTCCTGCCTGACATTAGCTTACAAAGAAGCAAATTCAGAACTAGGAAGTGTTTCAAGGGTTGTGTTGAGCAAACACATAGCATCCTCCTCAGGTGCTTAGCTGGCTGATCTCTCAAAGCCTTATGCTGATCTTGATGGCATTTCTCTGGGTATCTGTTCAGATGTAAGAAGATAATGTTATACTACCCCATCTGATCTGTTCATCTCTAAAGGTCAGGTAATGTTCTAATGGGATATAACACAGGCAAAAACATAGGCAATATTTTAAGTATTAATGGGGCATAACAGCTTCCCACATCACAGTACCTAAATGTCATTAGCCTTGTTGAAGATAATGGGGCTTCTCTCTTGAATAAAATCAGGAGGATATGAACTTGCAAATTTTATTTAAACATCTTGGCCCAGAAAATTATGTAAGAGAATGGAAAATTAGTACTATACATATGAGAAAAGCTACACAACTTTCTGTTCTGTAAGACACCTAGCGTGTATATGAGTATGGGAGAGATATGTCATGCTGTGCCAGATTGTGAAATGCCAGGGTTTCAGGTTATAGCTCAAAAACTCAGATGTGTGCCAAACTATGGAAAATATCACAGACGTGTATGGAAATCCCAGCAACAGACAAATACTTTCTGGAATGTCTGCCAGAGCAAAAAGAGCTGAAGTCTGGTTCTGCAGGGCCTGTCTGCAGAAATGTTGTTAGCTTTCCACCATAACTACCTGGGAGATGTCTGACTGTGTATTTCCTTGCCTTTTGCTCCTTTCTGTGGCATGGCAACAGGTACCCTAACGCTCAAAAGCTCTGCCATAGGCCTCTTAACATTATAGACCTAACAAGATCCAAAAGACGCTGTTAGTATGGATGCTGGTACATTAATATATGTGGTCATTGATGAGATTATTCTCAGTTCTGTTAGGCAGAATGAAAACTCTCATGCTCAGCACTATCTTGTCATAAGCCAGATGTACTCTGGTGAGTAAAACACTCATACTGGCAGAGAAAATCTGTTAACATAAGAATAAAATAAACATGGCACCAGTGCTGATCCATATTCACCTGTAAAATGAATCAGTTCAACACATTATAGGACTTCTACCATACAATCATTAACATACACACAAGACATAACAACATTTAATGTCAGAAACTCCAAGACTATTACAGTTTTATTAAAGTAATTCAAAACCTTCACCGAGGAATGGGAATCTGAATCTGTATCTCTTTAAGCATTCAGGCACAGAATAACTGGAACAAAAAAATCCCAAGAATGGAAATTTTACTGGAACTATTTGATTATAAAAACTCTGGATACATCTCTTGTGAGCTTTCATCAGACTGACATTTTTTCTCTCCTGAGATATGTTTGATCTTGGCCCTTGGAAGCCTAGAGCTGATGTTCAGCCCTGGGCCCAGAACACAAGAATATACAAACCACCTGAAGTTAGTTCTAATAAAAACAAAAAAATGTGATAAGAAAGTCCAATAAGCAGGAGAGTGGAAAAGGTAATTAATGGCTCCAGTGATTTCAGAAAGAAGCAAAGCTGCTCCAAGCTGATGAGTTTCTTTTGTTCTTGGAAAAAGGGAAAGGGAGCTGTTTCCGCAGCAACTTTATCCTGGAAGACAGTCCAATGTGGCAGGCAGCCAACCAGAGACAGGTTTGGTAAAAGCACTAGAAGGATGCATTTTCTCCTATGAGTCTGAAATTAGTTGTAGTTTCGGTCAAAATGCTATCCCACATTAACAAAAAAAAGTAACAGAATGTGTGTTTACATAGCATGTATGTGTTTTGTGTATATGTTGACAGAGATACATATATAGACAGACAGCAAGCTACAAAACCAGAGGCATAGGTCTATTCAATGGGAAAAAGGCTTTGAGGCAAGGGAGCAAAACATTATCCAAAACAAGCCAGACTTCAGCATGTTCGGTTAGACACGATGCATCCTCTAATGACCAGGGCTAGGGATTAGCTGTGTGTCCTTCTGCAGGGATGGCTTTCCCCAGTTGACAGATGGGAGAAGTCAGCCCCGGTGAGCCATCACTGCTGCCACACGGCCACTGGACAGGACAGAATGTCTGTAACAATCATTTCTTGTGATCCCAAACATTCCCCACAAGATGCTTTATTAGAAGGGGCAGAAAAATGCATGGCAGCCTGATTCTAGCCACAAGCACTACGTTTCTGATGAAATGATGTCATAGAAAACCTCTCCTTTTTCTTTCAGCTTAACACCACAAAATCCAGAATTTTGGGAGTGAAGTTAGCAAGCCGTATTTTGCAGCATTGTTTCAGACATTACTGTACAGTCGTATTTAAGTTTTCAAGATTCCTTCACCGTGAGGAGAAATGTGAACTTTTTGTCTTTTTTCAATTAAATCTGAAACTTGGACAAAATAATTCAGAATTCTTCTCATGGTCTTAACAGCCATGCACATATTTTGCAAAATGCTGTCTTATTTAATATAAAATAAGGGTTCTAAAGATCTGTCCATTTTTTTATAGATGACTAATGAAATTTCCAAGGCATAAATGTTGATATAGAATAAATCCAATTTAATCAAATGTAGTCCTGATCTAAAGCAGATTTGGTAAGCCTAAATTCTTCAAAAATATCCATCACCTGAATTATTTTGACTCTTCTTCTCCACTAAAATCCATGTCTATTTTTTTATAAAATTTTAGATATCTACATCTGCCTCCTCTTGCCTGCCTCAGAGACCTCCATAAGTGAGACTGCCAGCTGATCGTTTCCTGCCCAGCTGCTTACAGGTAGCCTAAGGATAGGTTCTCCAGTCAGCATGATGCTGGGGGTAGAGAAGAGATTCTCCCAATAAGCAGCATGAGAAAATGTACTTCCCACATGTTTACCATGGACATCTTTTAGTCTAACCATTTAGACAGGCAGATCTTACCTAAAATTGATGGTAATTCATCTTCATTGTTGATGAGCATAATTGTGCCTCTGGTGCTACGGCAGCTGTGATCTCATTCCACATGCACCCTCTTACGTTCAAGACTGCCCGTGATGTGGACGCAGGTACCGCCATCCCTTTACAATGTTTCGAGTTTCAGGAAGACTCACAGCACCACAAAGCTAGGCCAAATCAAATTATTTTTAACATCTGCAGCAGATGAAAAGTAACTTGGAGAAGAAGCTGTCAATAAGCCATGCAAAGTGGCTGCATGTCTCATGTCTGTGTTTTTGTTTCACAGGAGCTGCTCCTAATTAACACTGATATCACCAAGTATAGTCAGGCATACATGGCATGTAAAGTCAAATATAGCAGTAACTCATTGTTTTCTACCCCGCCCAGACAAAAATTGGATGTCTTCTCTTTTCACCAGATGCTTCTGAACTTAGGGCTCCGTGCTCTTGCTGTGCACAGAACTATACCTCACAGTGGAAGTGTGCAGGTAGAAGCGAAATGAGTGGAATGTTACTACTACAGTGCCCTGCAGTGACCTGAATTCCACCATACTAGTGATTAATTTTTCTTGTACTTACAGAAAGCTGCAAGCTAAAAGCAAGGGGGAACCACTATAAAATAACAATGAAGACAGCCAGGGAG
Source organism: Ibycter americanus (assembly GCA_035590275.1). Lineage (NCBI taxonomy): Eukaryota > Metazoa > Chordata > Aves > Falconiformes > Falconidae > Ibycter > Ibycter americanus. The sequence goes on from JAVJGI010000040.1 coordinate 33,623,471, forward strand.
AAAAGAAAATTGCATCAGACATGAACGCATTCCAAATGCTGACTCACAGCACCCCACATTTCCTCCCTTGCTGCCTTCAAAACTCTCCCTCATCTCCTCATACTTCCATCTTACAGCTCAATTTACAGCACACCTGAAGTGCCCCCCTATTCTTTGGCTTTCCGTTTTCCTTCTACTCCTACACTTTCCATTTTTTTCTGATGTCTGCTTAACGACTGTTTTCTCGATTTGTCATAATTACTTCAGATAGCCCCTTAAACACTGGAAGGGGGTCTGTAAAACAACTGCCAAAACCCATAGTCACACACTCCCTCCTATCTGCAACTGAGTTACCAAGGTCCTTAGCCTAATTTAGTCTACATTTTACTAATTATACAGATATTATGAAACCAACTGCATGAACAAGTCAAATGACACTTTCTTTAGAGAGATTACTTTGAGTTTAAAAGTTAATAAACATGGCTGTAGAGGATGACGCTTGCCTCAGCTTTAACTGACAGAATCCAGACAGCTCCTTTGCAAGTATGACTGGGAAATCACCATATAATTAAAAAAACCCTGAGATTACATGTTCCAGATGTGCAATATCATAAATTGCAAGAAAGATAAAGCCTGCTCTGAGCTCTAAGATATGCAACTTATCTTAATAAAGCACATGATAAAATAACTTATATTGTAATTCAGAGCAAATTACACATTTTAGAAAAATAATTTTTCCTTCAAAATTCCTTTTTCTAATGAAGCAACGTATCAGCAAACAGATATGCTAATATACTGCCGAACTGTCTGGAGAAAAACAAGTAGAAAGGTGTTTATAGTATTGTTTTCTCACGTTTTCACGTATCAGGAAATTGCCACCTTCACCTGAAGGCAGGAAACACTGGGTATTCTATCAGAACCCCATCCTGCATGGTCAATGACGTTCTATGACTTGCATTACTGTTCAGAGTAACATCAGTTACCAGATACAGATTCCTTCCTGATATTGTTTTAGATATTTACTTAGAAGCTTATGAGAAAAATAAATCTTTATGGACTAAACCTTCCTCTACAGTATAAAGCACAATCCAGAAGCATGTTCTTACCCCTACAGCTAACACTGTGTTGGATACTGGTGGTCAAACACAAAGCTATGCTTTGAACTGTCCTGGAATGACTCAGCTGGGAAAAAATGATGTTTAATCGAGTGGGTTTTTTTAAAAAATGTTTTCAAACATAAGGACCTGCATAGGCTTTATTGGTGTAAGTCATCCATCTGAGTAAGCGGAAGTATGCACACGTAAGACGATCTGTGTCAAAGTCAGCAATATGTGCATGCAATGTAAACAGATGTTAACTCATCTGAATCATTTCACAATGTGGCTACAAATGAAAAGTGCAAACATGAACTGAGATTTCCCAGGCAAAACACTACCAATTTGAAGGAAGAAAACAAAGTGAGGACATGGTCCAGAAACTTTCACAACGGGGAACCTGAAGACAGGGAGCATAACCCTTGTCTCCTCACCAGGCTCAGCAACATCCTTCTGCCCTAGAACATGGCACCTAAGAGACCAGCCACTGCCAGAGCAGCAGCTACTTTAGATTCCCAGAGCTCAGTGTAAATTACCATTCAGATTAATGGTTTTAAATACAGACTGAACTTTTCCATTGTGCAATCAACTTATGAAGGAGTTGATTCATATGACACTACAAGAAAGCCGCTGTCAGAATAGGGTGATCGCACTAAAAGAATAGATGTGGATGTCTCAATGAGGTAGCATATTTAAGATGCTATTTCCTTGCTTGCTGTCACATGAAATACAATCAGTACTCTTGTAATTCAAACAAAGATCTGAAAAAGATACCATCCATCATCAATTTCCATGAAGGTGTATTACAGAGGACACTGACAAGTCCTTCTTTAAAATTCTGTTATTTTCACATGTTTCTAAAACCAAAAAAACATACAGAACAAAAATTCTTAAGTAAATGTATTTATTACTGTTGGATTTTTTAATGCAGAAATACTGGTATTTCAAGTATAGGCTTACAATGCTGTTTCACTGTTCTTCATGTCAAAACAATGCATGTTTGGCCAACACGACCAACAAAAAATGGTCAACTGCATTCTGCTCAGGAGGGTCAAACTGTGGTTTCAGGTATTTATGCCCAAATCTCATTGACAGCAGGATCAATTACATTTGCACATGAAGTGAGAATCTGCCTCAAAAAAAAACCACTAAAAAGATTAAGAACTCTTGCTATCTTAACACCTTTTTTACACAGAAAGTCACTTGCATACAAGGAGAAAATATATATTCAGGGTACGAAGATGAAGTTCTCAAAATCCATGTCACTTTGATTGTTACAACATTAAAATGCAAATTAGTCTTTTAATATGGACAACAGTTGTGACACACACCAGAAACAGCTCTTCCCCCACTCCATAGTTTAAACTAGGTATAACTCAGCGAATACAATTTTCAGAACAGACCTCTGCTTCACCTGTCTATTGTTTTAAGTTAAAAGCTTAGTTCTTTTATCAATGGTTATGAAGCAATTTTCTATCCTTTTATATTTTATGTGAGTATCAAATACGAAAAGAATGCTCTCATACGTTTCCAAGAATGCCTTGTGCATTAACCAGTGCAGTCAGAGCTGAATACAGATAATGCTGAAAACAACTACTGAAAAATATGGTTTTATGCTGAAAACAATTACTTCTTTTAACTGCAGCCTCTTTAGCATGGAATAAGGCAAGCATCAATGGACAAGTGGCAATAGCAAATGGTTTTGTAGCCATTAGCAGCATCTTCTTTCATCCTCTTTACTATTAACAAAAGCTACTGTTAAAGCAGTTATGAAGAGCCAAGCAGATGTCTACTTCCATCTTAATGATAGGATTTGCCTAAGTAAATGTTATCCTCTGAAAGTGAAATTCACATTTCATGACTCAAACTTTCAGCCTCCAGACTTACAGATGGAGTTCTGTCTAAATGCAACAGAGGCCACAAACCAAAACCATCTCTTAGTTCTAGTTCTAGAGGTCGCCTTGCTCAGGGACACCCAGCCTGAGTCAGGTCCTAGAGGAATGATGCGCTCACCATCCTGAAATACCGAGGCTGAGTCGGGCGCCAGTTATCAACCAGGGGGAGATCAGGTTCATTCTCAGCATTCTTGGATAGACTGCGGAGCTTCGCCATCTGCAGGAGAGCAAAAATCAAAGTGTCCTGATGGAAATCCCTTGGGATCAAATCCACAGCCCAACAATTAAACCAAGGAGGCTGGCGAGAAAGTCTCCTTCAAAGTTGTGAAGATCTCCTTCACCTCATTAGCACAAGAATGGTATTCATCTTCTTTTCCTAGCCACAATATTCTTAGAAATAGTGAAGACAGAAAAAATGAGTCCTATCTGAACAGGACTGTGAAAAGTATGGTCATTTATGTACTGTCTACAGAACTGCGTACAGCCACAGAAACAGCAAAGTCCTCAGAAAATGCAGCTACAACAGCCTATGTCCTAATAAACCTCTCCTACCCTAACCCTGCCTTAGTGGCTGACTGTTAAGAAGCCTCTGGAATTGCAAGGTGTTAAGGCTAAATTTAAACTAATTGTTGATTTCCACGGTGGATCTGTAGCAGAGGACATATTCTGCTGCAGTGACACAAAAAAAATCCATTATTAATAACAGGAATGTAAATCTGGATAATGACTTCGTCAGGGTTTCAAATGGTTTGCAAACAGGGTCTGCAGCCTGACTCTCCGTGGCCTTTTTATTTTTTAACCAAGGTATGGTTTTTTGAGGGATGACATGAATTCTGTCCGTACTCTTCAAATAATGCTCTTCCTCTACTGCTTTCCAGTTTTCAGAGGATGCAACACATATACCCACTTACCAGATACATTATCTTCATTTGCTGTCGCCGACATGCACAAGACTGGACAGAAAGTGTATCAGCTGTGATTCAGACACTTGACACTTCCCTGTTTGAATGGCTTACTGTGAAAAGGATGTATACATTTTCCCGTGTGTATACTTGAAAATGTAGCCCCACACATGGCACACATAAGTTTTGTTTGCAAGTAGCTTCAATACGCTGATGGATGTAGCTTTTCATATTACAGAGTTCAAGTCCAATAGAAGCAGAACCTCTGTCTGGGCTGTAAAAGCCGGGTTCACTGTGACAATAATAATTCCAGTTTATGGACTGAGCTAGCTCAGGCATCTCAACATTGCTCTTCACTACAAGGCTCAGAAAAGCCAGCTATCTCAAGTTTGCCTGAACAATGATGAGGTCACATTTATAACCAGAATAATATACACCAGCTGGATTATTCACCTGAAATTAAAATTCAGATTTCAGATGAAGAATAATTTGTATGGGAACAGCAGGAGATGAAATATAATTCATCAGTTTTGTTAATACTGAAAGTACTATTGGAGAAGAGATTACTGGGTTTTATTATCATTTGTGGAATATCTGCCCTACTCAGAAAAAAAAAAAAGCAGCATATATTCAGGCTATAGCTACCTAAAGGTGAAAAAATTAGTCTGCAATTGGATAGTTATTCCACAGTTAAATTCCTGTCCTTTCATCAAAAGTAATCTGAGCAGCTAGACCACCGACTCTCTAGCTCACAGGGATTTCCGGCAAATTAAGTTTTCCTGTAGAGTACTGATTTGCAGTGACTGCAGTTATCCTTGTGGCTAATACACTATTACCATCTGGCTGCAAAAGCATCCAAGCGATCCACTGTAAATGCATAGGCACTTGAAATAATTACTATTAATGAGGCTGACATGGCAGTACACTTTCTAGGATTAGAAATAATTGGTAACACAATGCTCTTTCATGAATACATTATTTAGACTGCAGGCATGCTGGAGCGAGGAAAGTCTTTCATTGTATTTGTATACAATACCTCGCATACACTGCCAATTCTGCCTGAAAAGTGGTTATCTTGGCATAAGACCCAATCTATATGTCTAGATATCTATACTACATCTATATGTAGTAATCTCCTTTTTATCGTAAATGCTCCATTTTTTCAACAGTAGGGCCAGTTAGAGAACAGTCTGTATGTTACCCCAAATTCACTAACTTTAGATAAGCTGAAAAAAAGGCCATGACCAAAATACAGCAGTGAACAAAAAGTGTTTGCATGAAGCTGGATCAATGATGTGATTAGTTATTCCTTTAAAAACACATTTTAAATCAGAGATGCTCGGTAATGATGACACTTTTCCCAACAAAATCTGTAGTAGATCTTCTGTAATATAAAACCCTAAGCAGATTTAGTTTGTGGAAACCAGTCAGATCATATTTCTATTTTTCACACACGTACCAGCTTCAAAATAGCCCACATATTTTAATTTTCAAATGGGCAAGGAAACCGGGGGCAGATCAATTCAGTAAGCTGTGAAAATTAAGCTGTAAATGAATACATTACTATATTTCATCTCTTGCCACCTAAGGTTCTCATCATACCCAAATTCTATTATTCAAAAGGTAAAGAGCCACATAAATACAAAGTACTAGAAAATAGTCACTTGATTAATGTTCATGTTCTCACTACCCTGGAGTCTTGAAATTTGTGATATCGTATGATTATAGTCTGCTGAGTAGAGGAATAATCTCAGATGAGAAAACTGACTTGTGTGGTACAAGTAGAATCACAGGCTGAAATGATGGTGATGGAAGAGGGCATTTGAATTTCTATAAATGGGATTGAAGGAGAATGAGGATTAACAAGAAATACTTCCTTATGGTAAGTGACCAGAAAAGGCTTTAAAATTAACAAGAAATTATAGTTATCTGATGCTGCTCCTGTTTGTGAAAATTTAGCTGGCATGCCTTCCAGAAATAAGGGCAATTAAGCACGTGATACAACACTTCTGTAATTTTCTTGGTTATGCGGTGCCATCTAGAATATGGGGCAGACAGAATCACCAATCCCATTGAATTAGTATTCTGATAAAACATGTTTTGGAATGACGCATGCTATAAGAGATGTATTTGCAAAGTAGAACATTCAAGAAGTCAGAAATGCTCAACTGCATCAGGTAAGAACACTGGACTCCTGCTTCATTCAGTGTGCAACATAGTTAGGGTACCTGACCATCCCACTCCATTTCATTCCAGACGGTCATTTTTTCACGGCAGCTTTATTTCATAATTCGTCCAGTGATTACGCTCAAGCATTCAGCATGGTAAGCAATGAACACTTTACGTGAGGAAGCCTGAGCCAATATAAATGGTTGAAAAAATCACGCATAATCAAAGTTACTGGTGCAAGCCTAATACAAGCTTTAGCTAAATGTCTCAATATCCTGATTTAAATGGTTGCAGGAGAATACAAGTTAATGGCTTGAGCTCACCTACTCTGGGTCTTGGTGTAATGCAGTGTTTTGAGCTCTGTGTAAAATACAAGACATGAGCCACATCCAGCTCCATCCTTTCCTACTAGCAAAAATTAGTATCGTGGGAACACAGGGACTGGGAAACAGAACTACTCTTTTCTTTAGTTGATGCCACAAGAGGTCTCTTGCCCACACGAGCAAGAACTCTCATATATAGTAACTAGTGCTTGCTGTCAGTCACACTCCAAACAGCTGTAAACTCTTACCATCCACGCTGTGTTATGATTTTACTGATTTATAAAGCTCTCTGATATCTGTGGATTTGAACCACCATGATGTCTGATGTGGGCTAGGAAACAATGAGCCACTCCAGGTAGAGAAGGTCATTTTCTCTGCTCTATTAGTTAATGTAGGAGTCATACAGAGACAGATAAAGAGATGTGTCTAACAGGTTGGTTGCACATACTAGGTTGTAGACTGCAGTCATCTGAAGATTTTTACAGGTTCCCTATGGAGTCCCAAAGTAGTTTCTAAGGCACTCAGTTCTTCACTGTGCTTTTAAGCATGCAATTTCTCACAGAATCCAATGAGCATTTTCGCTTTCAAAAGAGTAAGATCAGATTATGGCATGTAACTAAAATGAAGTAGGTAAAATATTATCTATTTGAAGTTTACCTGGTCTGAGCTGACTATGATAGGCTCTCTAAGAACAATCCAGGTGATGCACTCTTCACAAGGTGGAGTAGTAAAAGACCCATGGTAGGTCCAGTAGTCACGAGATTTAGGGAAAAGAATTGAAGGATCAAAGTTTGTAAAAGGAGCTTCTTTCCCCTTTAAATAAAACACAACAAAAACAGATAGAAAACTCTTCAATAGCTCCAGTCAAAGTCAGGCACAGATGCAGCTCTGTTTTTTTAACAAACAGAGAGCGACTAAGATACTTCAAAAGTACGAACTAAGGAAACTAAGCAAGCATCTACACAAGACTTAATGATGCGTGTAAAGTATGTGGACTGAATGACCCTCACAGATGGGCCCAGAGAAGCATGACACAACATACAACTCCGTGATGCTATTTCTTGTACCTGAGCTAACTCATGTGAAGCAGTGTCCAGTACCAACATGCTTCACTCACTTCTGTGCAGAAATAGCCCTCCTTCTGACCTCCTTTCTTATGGAAATTCTGGCTATCTGTTGAATACTGGATTAGGCCACCATGTAATGAAGTGAGACAGGTACTCTAGATTTATAATATTTCTGCTAATAACAAACAAGACAGCCTATGAAATGTGAGATTCTTATCACATAATGTTACCTGACACACAGATGTCTACACTCAGTGGCATTTCCAAAGGTCCACTAGGCAACCTATTTCAAGGCCAATGGACAAACTGATAAAGGCGCCTTTCTTTTGTCAGTGACCACTGAGGGAATAAGACTCCATGCCTAGTTTTTAGGTGAGTAAAATCTGGCAAGATGACTCTCATTTTCACAAAATTATAAGGCCCATGAAAGCCATAGAAGGTTCATACATAAATGGAAGAAAGGACTTTTCTTGTTAAGGAAAAGCTACACATGGTTTTGTTCACAAGTATATTCTGGCAATGTTGCAGAGTAGAACTTGAACACTAGAAAGTCATGCCTCTTGATTTTTTTTTTTTTTTGTCCTGAGAATTTTCAGCAATCTTCCTATAATGAAAAGCCAATATCATTACCTTTGTTTTGATAGCATTTATTTCTTCAAGAATTCTCTTCATCTCTGGTTTGGGAGTTTCCCCTACCTGTAAAGAAGAAAACGTCAGCTAACCAAAGAGTTCTGCTTGATCAGTTCTCTTCTTGATCCTATTTTTTTTATATGTGCATCTAAACATATATGAACTATAAAATTACCATGCATTAACCCAACCTATCACCCCTATCAGCTTAGTAAGCTATGCCTTCTGTCTGTACCCCAATAGATATTACGATCCAAACGAGGAAATTGTATCAGTACAGAAACTCATGGTTAATTTCACAATGCAACTATTTCTGTTGACATTGAATTTTCTAACAAAGATAAACAACTCTTCAGACTCAAATACAGAATCTGGAAAAAGTTTCATTCTAGTTTAAAAACCGGATTTCATGGTCAGATCTACTGTTCGCAATTGTTGATCTCAACGCAGTCATCCATCTATCTCTAGTGAATATTAATTAAACAATAGAGAGCAAAGGCCAGTATTTCAGGCTAAGACTGCATGCTCTCAAAATGATTTTTAAAAAGGACGAGTTACATGTATTGTCTGTGAGTTAGTTCTGCCTGGGATAAAGTTCATTAAAAGCCTAGGAGTGGCATCTGTCCTTGAAATCAGTCCATGACTGGCATAGAAGACAGCTTACTGCTATTGGTCAGAGGGCTACTATTGACATTGTGTCCCCAAAGCAGAAGCAAATACATCTGGATTTACAGTTTCCACCAGCCAAACAGTGACACAATAGTTGATGAGACAAGTGTGTGTAGTACTGGATACCATTTGAAATAACATGACTCATGCTCTATAACTTGTAAAGTATGCATTACTGAAAGTCAAGACCTTCAATGTGGTATGATCCCTAGAAAATATATTCAGAGGGTTTTGCTTTTTTAACTCTGCAAGAATAGAAAACTCTATAGCAGCAGTACAAAGAAGGGTTGCATGCTTCTACTTACTTGCAAAAATATGGCCAAAACAGCTATTCCATCAGTTCTTCTCACAGCATCAAGGTAATTACTGTATTTGGGATTCCAATGTAACAAATGTAGCTGGAAACAATGAAAAATGTAAAAAAAAAAATCCCTTATCAGCCACGAGAGGCTGAATTTAGAGTTCTTCATATAAATGAAAGTTTAGGGTAATAAAGAATGAGGATTAGGCCTTCCAAAAAAAAAAAAAAAAAAGAAAAAAGGGACAGCAATTCATATATGAGTTATATCAGCCATATATTACCATTTAGACTACTATTTGCTTTAAAATAACCCATAAAGATCTTAATACAGAAATTGCAAAAAAGAACAGAAATCTCAAAGCTGAACACAGAAAAGATGCTTAAGCAAGCAGGTGGAACATGCAGTTCAGAAGTCATCTACTGATACGTGATTCATTTCCATTTGGATTTCAAATTACAGCAATTCTAACAAAGAATCTATAAAAATGTAAGCTCTGTGTATTATTAGTCTACAGTTCTCATCTTCCCCTACAAACCTAAAGTGGTAGAAAATAAAGGTAACACATTCTTCCTCCTTTCTGTCACTACAATTTTATACTTCTGCTATAATACTGTACTTTCAGAATACTGCGTTACTAAGTTTGCATTGCTTCTCAGTGATTTAGTCTTGCTACCTCACGTTTCAAGCCACATTGGTTTGAGAACATGCAAACTTTTGTTTCATATAGTACTTTTGCTTATGCTGTGAGAATTACTTCAACCTGATTCACATTTATAAGAATCGATGGGAGTAAGAATAGAATGTCACAAATAAATAAATAGAAAGAACACCTTGAAAAGCAGAGAAATGATAAATTTTGTCCCACCTGAATGATAATGCAAATGTTGTTTTACACTCTATTTTAAAGTAAAAAGCAGTGAGTCTTACCTCTCCTGCATATCTCACTCCATTCACAACATGCTCAGAGCCATGGTCATCAGATGAACCCCAGTGAAAGTGAAGCTGACGCAGCCTATAGACTCCAGGAAGTGGCCCACCTCTCAGCACTGCAATTGATAATCTGCAATAGCATTAGACTCTAGCATCTTCCAATTCTTTTAGAAGAAATATATATGCATTTAAAGTATTTACATACATATTTACTGTACAGATGCTCTACACTTTGAGTACTGAATACTGAGTACCTCTTGGAAATCTGCACTGACTTTAGTACCACCTCAGGCAATCACCTTCAGCTACATGCACTTACAGGCGGATGAAAATTATTTGTGTCTAGGCTTCCACCATAGTCAACAGACAACAGTGTTTTAATTCAGATGCATAAATGTGCATATAGTACCTTCTAGGACATTCCAAAGACACCTGGACAACTGAAAAATATGATACAAGATCTATAGAAGACCTGTACTTTTCTAAAGTATTATCTGGAGGCATAGTGAAATACATTAGGTTATCAAAAATGGCATGAGATATCTAAGCCCCTAATCAGAACAGTCAAGACTCTAGAGTAATTCTGCTTGCCTTAAGGTAGACATTCAACAGATGGTGACCCAAATCGCTCTCTGGACTCCATTGATTAAGTGTGACTCCTTCTCTGTTAACTAGAATGGGAGTTTTGAGACATAATCCACCTACTTTTCAAAGCCCACATAAGACACCTAAATTTGAAGGTCTTAATCTCCCCTTGAATTCCATCTAATATCTACCTATATCAAAGCACACAAAAAAAGCCATGATTAAGATCAACTGCTGAAGTGCTAGATGATAAACAAATTCCTACAAAACACTGCAAACTATGTTTCTTACTGCAGGCTATGACTTATTTGTTTTAAAAGCTATAAAATTACTGATGCTGCTTATGCTATGATGGCTGCTCCCTCTGGCTGTGGAAAAGGAGAAACAAAACAGCAAATTACTCAGAAAAGCAATCACTGAGAACGCAAGCTATTTTCCTGAAGAATAGTTCAGCCTGTGATGCACAATACCCTGTATTCTAAATAATCTTAACATTTTTATGTTCTGTGCTAAATGAAGGTGGTGTATTTGAAAGGGTCTCACAATAAAAAGGGAAGAACTTCTTCACATTCATCAAATACTAATTAAGTTCTCATTCACTTTATTTGGAGACAGGAGTTACAGCATTCCTATAAACCATTCAGTTCTCAAGAACAGGTCTTTATATGCTACAGGAAAATATCCTTAAATCTGAAAAGGAATGAAATCCATGATCATCTCAAGAAATAAAGTACTGACAGTATTTTTTACTGCACATTAAGAGCAAGCTGTTATTTTCAGAAAATTCTTTTTACTTGTTCCCACAGTCAGTACTGTGGCCGATGCAGACACGGTAACAGTAGTAACTGACAAGGCCATCAACTCTCCATTAAAATAGATCTGTAAGTCCAAATAATCCAGTTTAAGGTAAAAATGTGTCATTATTTCCACTGATGGGTCATCAGCAGACATTTTTGATTGGGCATTAGGTGAAGCCCTGTATCACCTCGTGCCAACACATTCCTGCTTCACTCATCTATAAATAGACAGTAGCTTTTACTTAGCACACTTTAAGCAGACAGAATGATGCAAAGACTAAGTTGCCTATAAACCAACATATCTTGCAGGAAATTTCTTTTAATGCAGGTTTATTTCTTTTAATTTCAAATGTTTAATATAAACCACAGAAATACATGAAATGACAACAGAAGTAAATGTAATTTTCTTATGCTTTAAGAAAGGTAAACAAAAGTTACAAGAATAAAGTTCTCCAATATCTAAAACATAGAAAATCCCAAACTATGTCTGCACTGCTCAAAGTCAGTAAAATAAATCTTTATTTTTTTTTAAACATGTGGCTTGGAACTTAATTTCTAAAGGTATCTTTATCCTCTTGGGTTTTTGTTTTCAGAAAATACTAACACAAAGAAATACACACTCATATAACAGAAAAAGAATATGAAGTAAAAGTTTATTAAAGAAACTATGGTATCTTTAAATTATTTTTCAGTGGTGTTAAAATACAGCTTTATTTTTATATATCTACATATTTATATGTAACAGGGAATCATTCTAACAATTTTTACACAGGAAATGTTCACCTTAAATATCTGAGACTCCCAATTTTAAGGCTGTGATAGGTGTTTTCCTACCACGAAACACTTACAAAACGATGCTTTTCTAGAAGGCCCCATGACTCACTCCGAGCTTCTACCTATGACGCTGCATGAAATGAAAAGCAAAAGCTTTAAAAAAGGAGCCTCCAGGCTCACTCCCTGATATATGGGCAGCCAGCTTTTCTCTAAGGCCTCAGAAATACTGTGTAATCCTTTTCACACGGCTAGCTGAACGGCTGGACTTACTTCTGACTATTGGAAATGTGGTATTTCTGTTCCTGTTTCTGGTCTACAGGAAGTAAGAGGATGGCCACAGCAGACTTACTAAAATATAACTCCCTCAAACATGCTGTCATTGAAGTAACATGGCTCAGCTGCTGGAATATACAAATCAGTCCTGGAAGACAGGGGAGAAAAGTATTTGCTCCTTTTTGGCGCCTTACTGTTGCAAACCCTCATCCCATTGCTCAGTGACTGACTCTTTTTATATGGGTTTGCACATCACTCTCCAGTAGTGCCTGACACCAGATATAAAAATGTCATGTCAGCCTGATCGCTTGCTCAAATGCTGTGTGTCTCCCCACCCACACTGAAGAATGGTCTATCACAGAACAATCCTACATGGACACACACACAGACATCAGTTCCGGTAAAAAAGCTCACCTTTTATTCAATCTGTCATAAACTGAGCAGCATGAGACAGAACTGGCTAATAAACTAACGATTTTTTTTCCACTCTCAGTGTAATCACTGGGGCAGATGTTTGGCCCCAGAGAGGGCAAGTGCTGCACAGAAGGATGTAACTAAGGAGAGAAAAAACACTGTATCTCACTCTGTGTGTTTACACAGCAAAATGAAGCTGTGAAGCAGCTTGAGTGGAGATGGCTGCTCCACTCACTTTACCTAAGGTAGCAGGGTGATTTTAACAACAGAAATGTGACAAGAAGGTTTTGAAGTAAGTGCATCCACTTGCTGAGAAGCTTAGGCAGAGTCTGGTTTTTAATCTGTGCTAATGTCAATTGTCATCTCTCCTCACTAAGGTAAAACTGGCAAAGTTATGCCAGCACAAATGTCCTCCCTGTTTCCTGTGAAGGTGTGTCATGAAAGTGAGGTGGAAAAACACAAGGAGCACCAGACAGACTTATGAGGTGAGTTGTTTATAAACATGGGAAGATCACTGTTCTTACAAGATTAACAATCCTCACATCCTGCCAAACCCATAAAATGAACTGGTGAACCACAGTGAAATTAAATTGGTAAGGTATTACTGTATGACAATTGAAAAAGACACATTATCTTTGTTATGCTGCTTTATAACAGAATCTAACAGTACAGTATAAAAACCACAGCTTTTTAATGTCACTGCCACATTTCAGATGTTATTAAAAGGCTTCTGCTCAAAAGAGGTTCTCTGTACCAAAACAGTCTGGCTAACTGCAGGATAAAATGTGTTTCCTAAAAGCTTTTGGAACTGAAATTTTCTTTAAGCAAGCACTGAAGAGATAGGCAGAAGAATTACTTTTGTTTGTATTTGAACTTTGTACTCTTACAGAGACAGACTGGGAAAGAGAAGTGTCTAACAGAAGTCTGTCAGGGTGCCACCCACCCTCACCTGCACTGTAACACACCCTTTCCAGTTTTGTGCCTCTTGATCACAACCTGTTCATGTTAGGTCCCAAATCATCTTTGTTTGTGATCTGTGCTAGGGCTGAAACCCCCATCTCCAGAGGCAGAAAACTGAGAGGCCACTGCATAACTGTAGCCTCAGCACGCCCTTGACTGTTCAAGCATTTTTACCTCTAACAATGGAATTTCAAACTTAACAGAAACTCAGCTCCTAAATTCCCTGTATCCAAGCTCTGCAGTGCTCATATTAATGCTCAGTACATTCATGCAGACACTGAAAATAGTAGGTGTGTTAAATACTGAAGGAAGAATTTAACTTTGCTGCTTTTTGTGGTATGCAGCATAGCCATCAAGTGGCATGTACCACAGCTACATAAGCACTGGGATTTAGCTGGGCTATTCTTGTAATGGCTACTGGCTTGTTCCAGTGTAAATTCAGTACACAAAATGTTAAGTAACTTTTTGCAGGAATCAACCAAAACTTGAGTGTCTATGGACAGACTAGTTTTAATTAAAGTTACTGGGTTTTGTCCTCACTGTTTTAGAACCAGTCAACAAATAAATGTTTATTCATCAGAAGTTAGTAATTAAAATCTCATTTGCAAAGATAGATGAGATTTCCCACAAAGTGGTACTCTAGGAACTGCTGTCCACAAGCACTAATGATGCTAAGAGACTGATATGCAACAAGCTCTCACTACTTACAGTAACTGTCTCTAAAGGTTTGGGTTTCGTTGGGTTTTTTTTTTGCATCATCCACTTCCAAAGGCACACATTCCTTTGAGAAGAAATCGAAAGATTCTGCAAACAGCATCAAGGTAACCTTGTACAAAAGTGTGCCTGCACTGAGGTGCTGCAAGGCCTTAAATGTCATCTATCAGGAAAAAAAAAAAAAGAAGTAGGAATCTGTCTGGCTGGTGAACTTCCATAGAAAGTGACAAGGAGATACCAAAAACAAAGTGTGAAGATGAAAGAAGGCATCCATTTGACATAGTCTTAGTGTATCTCTCCCTAGTTGCTGTGCCTGGGTTCCAGTACAAGCCTTATGTATCTTTACTGTTTTATTAAATAACTGAGCACCTTTATCTAACTATCTAATGAAGGTATTACAAAGAAAGCCAAAAAGTTATTAATTGTAAGGAAGTTACAAGCTATATAACTCACACAGCATCATGACAATGGTCCCAGCGGTCAGGTGCTCTCAGGGCAGTTCCCTGGCATGAGTATTTTTAGAATTTTAAAAGCAAATGGATTCTGCTAGTAGAAGTAAGATTGCAGCCCTAATTCAAAACAAAACCAGAGTCACTGCTAGATCTAAAAGAGTATCTGAGTTGCCATTCAGACCAAAAAACATAGCAGGGGTATGCTGCCAAAGTACCCAAATTCTGGTACGGGTTTTATTTGGCACAACCACCTAGGAGGTTTTAATTTCAGCTCTCATTTCTTTCCTGGATTTTGAGACTCCAGCCTCCACCTGCAATGGTTTTACAGTGTTTAAGGTCCTTCTTCCACACAGGTATGGTGAGACAGGCAACTGAGTCCACAACATCCATTAACTCATATGAACAGGCAGCAGAGGCATGAAACAGCTCTTAAAGCAAGTATCTGTCACCAAAGCCTTCGATTGTATAGCAGATTCTTAAAGTCAACCAGACTTTATAAATAGCTGGAGATAAATTCTCCAGTTCCTTCCACTAGACTAATTCCAAAGACAACAGTAATAAAGTCTCTTTCAACATAACACGTGAATTATATTGGATGGCACTCTTCCCAGGAGCTTCTCTCTAACCATTTCAGTTTCAGAAACTGTCCCAATGGCAAATAGTCAAAGTATTCCTGGCAGAGAAGACACAATGGAAGTAAAACTCGGAGACACCCGAAGCAATTTGTTTTATCACTCACCTTTGCAACTTATTCAGCAATCTTTATCATCTACCACTAATGAAAACCTAGATAGCACTACAGATAGGGCATGTCCACTCTTAACTGACAAAGTCAGGAAAATAAAGGAAGCCCTCAGCTTTCTAGTTAACTCAGAAATAATTCAGATAGGTAAGACAGAATGATAAATAGGAAGACAGATAGAATGTCTTCGTTCCAAAAGAATAAAAGTTTAATTCCTATATGATTGCTATTACATATGTATCTATTATGCAGCTCATGGTTCCTTTACAAAAAAATAAGTCACTGTACATATCCTAAAAAACTTAAAACATGCTCAAGTCAGTAGGAGTATGCACAGTGGAATCTGTCCTGCAATTAGCATTATATTAGAGAAGGAACACCACCCACAGACTCTGCAGGCAATGGTATAACAAAGGAGACATAACAATAAACACTGAATGTTTCTTGCCTTCAAAGAGTTGAGAAATACACCTACTTTTTTTCCAGTGAGTCACTTTTTATTTCTGAGATCAGAACACAACAGTTAGTGAGCAGCACATCTGAAAAAAAATTTCAGAGCATTCCAAAAGTTTCTGCTCTTTGTGGCCAGCGTTGCATCCATGCTGTAGATTGCTCTGCCTGGATACTCCCTCCTGTGCAACATCTGAGTAACTATAACAATTATTACTTTGACATTTATGCAGAAGATGCAATCACTGATGTATCTGATGCTGTTCCAATAAATACAAGAGATGGTAAAAAATGGTAAGCAATGGTCATGGAAGTCTTCTCATATGCCACAGCTACATCTCTTTACTGATGTATTGTGTTATCTGACATTAATAACATTTTTATTCAAATAACATTCAAGATTCCCACTTTGTTAGTAAATTAATCAAACCCTTGACTGCATATTGTGAGTTTTGACAGTATATTAACTGGTCCAGCTTCCATACATTTTGATCCTCAGTTTTCATGAAACCCCAGTCATTCATTAAAAATCCGTTAAATTAAATCCATGCCCATAAATATTTAAGATCAATCAACCTATTAGTAAAATTCCTCCTAGTAATTATAGCTGCCAATCCCAGTTATATTGTAATAAAAACTGGAACTATTAATGCAGTTAAGAAATAAGTCTGTACACTGTGGAAGACAGATTTTTCAATATTTTACTGAAACCAACATTTCTTTTTCTTACCATCCCATGTACTATAAATAATAAAATTCTGTTGACCTTGATACAAAAATAGAGAGTGAGGTATGCATTTGATTCTTCCTTTTTATCACAGTACTAATGCAATTTCATACATATTTCAGTAATGTTTTTTCCTTTGAAATATGGCCAACAGTATTAACATGAAACGTCAGTGGTTCTGCCAACATAAACTGAATATTTCTAGCACCTGTTAACAGAACAGGCATATCTCTTCAAAATATGTAACAAATGACCTATTAAAAGCTATGCATTATATATGCAGCACATTGTATGTTGTCATAACTACAAGTGGATAAAATATTTTGGACATTAAAGCTGAAACACTGGAGTTTCTCAGCCCTATAATCCTCATTAAGACAAAATCTCACGAATGCCAAAGGGAGTTTTAACTGATTAAATACCATGACTTTGTGGCAACATCTGGTTCATTACTTCATTTACCAGTAATTACATGGGTACAGTTTTCAAATATTGTAACTTCAGCCATATACACAATTAAAGACATTCTGCTGGGCCTCTCAAATAGTGTGAATGGAATTCAGTCCTCATAGACAAAACCTAAAACCTGGACTCCTTGTTCCTGGACAGCAACTCAACTGCAATGGCTTTTGCAAGCTCAGAAATCTACCTTACACCTTAACTCATCCTGCACCAAGCTTCTTTGCAGCTCTCTCTATTGCCTAGGATTTTTTACCTATGAACTTTAAAAGTAGGCCCAGGCCTTTTCCAGCAGTTGAGCAGGGCACTGGAGTCACGGATACTTGTACATCACACACAGGCAGTACACTAAAACCTTCCAACAGACATGAACATTCAGAGCACACTCTGTCCTCCAAGCAACTTGAGGAACAGTCACTGATGTATAATGACAGCTTGAGATGAAAACAAAACTAACCTGATCTATCGAATGAATCATCAAATACAACTCTGCAGGTTTTCCCATTATTGAGGATGGTCTTAGCTGCACCAGGATCATAACTAGCAAACCATGGTAGTAGGGAGCGATCGTAATGCACTTCTTTGTTATTGATTTCAATAGGTGACTGACGGCGTCCTTTGGCAATCGGGTAATTTTTGTGCCACTGATCTGGTCCTAGGAAAAAATACAGAGAAACATCATGAAAACCTTCTCCAGCCAAGTATGAATTATAGTTGTGTTACAATAAATGCAAGTTCGGCTTTGCTTAGCTACAGAACATCAATTAAATGTATTAATAAGCAGGTTACTAATCACCTGGTTATTAGTCACGCCTTGTCAAGAGTTTCACTGTACAAAAAGCAGTTAGATTATTCTAGCTGGAATACTGGATACTGCAAGTCATTCGACTCAACCTGAACTCTCATAGCAACCTCTAGACTTTACTCATTAGAAGACTGACAATACACCAAGAAAGGAAACTAGGGGTGTACGCTCCCGAATCCAACAGTGGCTAGAAATAGGATGGGATATACCCAAGTGATTCAAACGTGGCACCACGTACC
This sequence comes from Ibycter americanus, assembly GCA_035590275.1. Taxonomy (NCBI): domain Eukaryota; kingdom Metazoa; phylum Chordata; class Aves; order Falconiformes; family Falconidae; genus Ibycter; species Ibycter americanus. The sequence goes on from JAVJGI010000040.1 coordinate 33,641,822, forward strand.
CATCTGGAGAGAGAAAAGGCCACTGATACCTGAAGAAGACAGGAATTTGAAAGGTGGAATTACTGTCATGGTTTTATCAAGAACGTCACGTTGGAAAACAGCTGATCAAGGCAGGATGCGCTGACCTTCTGGCCGCGGAGGCGTGCGGGAACAGCAGCCCACCGGGAATTCCCGCCCAGGATTCGGGAGGGCCGGTGGCTGCGCCGCAGACCGGCACCGCTCCTGCTGCGCCAAGGCCAGCCTAAGGCTAGCTTTTAGAGCTGTGACAAATTTTGAATTCTATTAACAGTAGGAAAACTGACTTTGTTTAACTCGGAGACCTCTGCCACGGCCTCTCCTCCCACCAGCTTCGCCTCCTCCACACCCGCGAGCCACCACCAAGGTGCTGCCCAGGCCCGGCCCGCCTGCGGCCCCTGCCGCCCCGTCCCCCTTCGCGGC
>JAVJGI010000040.1:33642801-33673554 GCA_035590275.1 Ibycter americanus
GAAGGGAGCCCAGCCGGGCGGGCGCTGGGAAGGCCTGGTGAGGGGAAGGGGCCCTGCCGCCTGCCCCGGCCCCAGCACCGGGGAACAGCGAAAAGCACGAGTGTGCAGAGCCAGGTACGGGCAGGTACCGAGTCTGTCAGGTTCAGCTGAGACCCACACACGCAGACAGACACGCCGAGCTTAGCCTGGCTGGCTCCGAAATTAAATTTACGGGTTACAGGCAGTCTGGCTGGGCTTTTTATGGCTGGTTGCAGGAAGCCTGTTGGCCATCAAGACCGCATCAGGTTAGGAGAGGCTGGGTCCCTCCCGAGGGGACCGCGATGCTGATGTGTTTCCCACTTTATGTGCAGCATAACCCTGATCCGGAGGTCAGCTGGGGATGAGGGGAAGAGTCCAGTGGCTTCTGTGTGCAAACGGCTATCACAGGTTCACACCCTTCCCCATGAAATTCCCACATATACGCTTGGGTTCCAGTGCTGCTCCCTGCTGCGCTGTCTCCCACTGCCTTCATAAACAGCTTCCCTGCGAAAATTCCATAGCATTAATTGCCCCGGCCTTTAAAAAGGTGCTGCTTCCTACTGCAAGGATTCTTGGAAACTGCAAATCATTAAACTAGCTGAAGATCCAGTTCCTGCCAGCTCCAGATAAAATCTTTATTATCAAATTAAGCACAGGATCAGTTTGCTTTGCGTGTAATTCTCCTCTCATTTAGCAGGGTGTTATGCATCACACGGCACAGAATTGTAAGCATACTTGTTAGTGCGATGCGGTCCTTGTGCGACTCCCATGTGACACACAGAAAGCAAATGACTCCTAAAAAATATTTGTTATTCTGACGCGTAGGGAATTACCAGATGAGTTAGAGAAGACAGAGGTTAGTACCGGTGGCATAAAACAGATGAGGGACTGACTAGGCAGAAGACAGGACGAACGGACTGAAAGGTGAATTACTGTGATTTAAAATTCGGTAGACTTTCTAACTAAGAAGAAGTGAGATGATTTTATTTGATAGTAGTACGTGGGGACAGAAGTACAAGTTGGTTAAAGCAAAATGCAAATGGCACAGGTTGGAAGCGTGGGGTTGTCATACGGAAAAGTTCAGTACCCCTGAACATTGTGTAAACCACAGTGGGTGAAATTTAGTAGCAGAAAGTGCAACACGGGGGTCTTGTGAATTGTGGTCTTGGCTGATAATGTTTTTTCTGCTCTGAAGTGGCAGTCAGAGAGAAGGAGGAAGAGTGGGATTCATTGGTGATAAAATGTCAATAAGCATTACCAGGCAGGAACGGCTCACAAATAAACAGGCACAAAGCAGGAGCATGTCACTGGCACTGGAGAGACTCCGGTATGACCTCCTCTGAAACAGGTCTGTCGTCCTCATAAATCTGAATTAGGATGAATTGGAACAGGTGCAGGGGAGACAAGGGAACTAAAGAGCCTCTTTTACAAGAGGAGACTATAAAAGCTTAGTGTGCTTTGCATAGCGAACAAATGGTAACAGGGAAAGTGACAGCTGTCTGTATATACGCATCATCAGAGAGGTAAACACCAAGGAATGAGACGAGTTATTGAAGCTAAAGAGCAATGTTAGCCAAGGAACAATTACATACACCTGTGCCATCAAAAATTTGAGGCAAGATAACAGATGAAGGTTTGGAACCTCCCAAGGTATTCCAGTAACTTTGCAATATTAAAAGTGGAAACATGAACAAGGTATACAGGAGCTATGTATTTATGCCCTACAGAGCACCTACTATTGCCCACCTCTTCCTCAGTTTTCACTTCTATTTCCCACCGTATTCTCACTGCTGAGACCCACAGACAAATCTCCAGATCCAGAGCATCTCTCAGTGACTCAGTACACTTGCCAGACTTGCAGATGGAGCTATATTGCAAACATGACCATAGCCTACCTGTAGTAGCCTGGGACCATGCACCTCTATTTCCAGTCCAACATTTGCTCAGATGGCACCCAGCTCTCTTTACTTTTTCCAGTTTCTCAGTTTATTTTCATAAAACAGCTTGAATTTGCTCCTGAAAACCAAATTATTGTGAAGTCAGGGAAACAATAATGAAAAAATGTCTCTGGGAAGAGAAGAGGAAAAAAAATTAGAAATGGAGTTCTGGTGCTGCCTCTGCTCATGCATTGATGATTAGTTGGCCTCACTTGCCACATAGAAAGCCTCCCACACTTTCCCCAATTTCCCAATATGTGCCCTGCACCCACCAGAAAAACTTCGTTGTCCAGCCACAAGAAGGATGGCAAGAAGACAAAGCCCTGGTCAATCTAATCTAATCTAAATATAATATAATAGGATATAATAGAATATAATCTTTTAAATTCACTCTGCTTTAAACAAGGGCAGTTCCAGATGAGCTCCTTCCAGAATGATTTTTAAAAAATATTTTATGACTATATCACAGAATCATTAAAACTCCCCCAATCAGATCTGAAGTCTTATCACAACTTCACATCCACATCAGGACAGGAATCATACCAGTGACATATCAACTACAAGGCAGGTAGCTTATAAGCTTGGATGGACACAAGCCAGTTTTGTGCATAAAGACATCACTTATGTGTGCCAAATCCTGGAAGACTCCCACATGGAGGAGAGGCATCATTACCAACAAGATCTGCAATGGAAGGTGTAGAGAAGCTAGCAAACATCACAGATAGGCAAAAACAGGGATTAGAGTCTTTTGAAAGAAAAGTAGTGAATGATATGAACTAAGCTGAAGCTCAGCATGGACAGTTTTAACATGCTACCTTAGCTGCCACGGTTGTTTTCAATATCAGTGCTAATTCATTTAAAGCTAGTCATCTTCAACACTCCTTCCCACTATCTGTAATTGCACTTAGAGAAACGATTAATACTTTTCACTGATAGTTACTTACCCACATTTGGAAGGGAATATTTTGATGATAAGGATAACAGTAAAGAAAGAAAGAGGGGAAAAACCCCAAACCCACCCACAATAGATGTTTACTTCTATTGTTTTAGAGCCATTAGTAATTTCTAAGGAACAAGCTATAGCCTCACCCAGTTTTCTTAATAAATAGTCATATGTAATATAAAACACTGTATCTTTTACACCTACTAAAATAGACAAATTTGAGGTTGTGCTTTACTGCCTGAGTAGGAAGACTTAGTAGATACAGAAATTTCTGTCCTGAGCTCAAAGACACACATTGTGTTTTTTCCAGTCACTGTTCTGAACTCCTTGGTATTTAGACAACCTAAAAGGGACTGTGGAAGGAAGGAAGAAGCAATCTAAGAAGAAGTTTTAACAGTAGACACTTTAACTTAGATCTTTAAATCAAGTAAGTTACTTCTGAGGAAAAAAAAAAAAAAAAAAAAAATGTCCTGTGTGTATCAGCTTTCACTGAGCTCTCTTTCTGTGGGATTTGAGGGTCATCGAGAGTACCAAATGAGACAGGAGACTTCCTCCTGTCTTCTTCCTCTCTGAAGCTCTTCCTTTTTTCAAACGGTGTTCTTACCCCTTTCCTCTGGATTTTCCCACTTTCCCCCAGCCTGACACTGTGTCAATGCCTCTCTCCAGGTGAAATACTCACTTGCTTCCTTCTCAGAAAAGCAAAATCTCTTAAAAACACTAGCCATGCCAGTGGGTGATCTCTTCCAGTAAAAGAAAGACTTTAAAGGTCTACTGGGCTTTTCATTATCTAACATGGCCTAAGTTCCGTGCATGTTACAGACAAGAGAAGCCTTGTAAGCAAATATACAGATGGCATAGAAGACAACAGTCAAAATTAAATTTGGTCTAAAGTAGAGGCTGAAGTGAAAAAGCTTTCACAGAGCAAAGTGCTATTCACCATTGGACAAGAACATATCCCGGTCTGCTTTATTTCCAATTCCAAAAAAATACTCAGCTTTATTTCCAATTCAGAGACTGTTGGATTCAATGAAGTACATTTTCAGGCAATATGTCAATAAATGCTGTTGAAGTACCGGGTAATGTTTTTTAGGTTGTCGAAGTAAAATAAGCACATATATTGTACATATTAACATGTTTTCTATCTGATCTCTAGGGCACTGGAACAAATCTTCTCCCCCAAAATACTGGTATTTCAATGAGCAAAATGCTCACATATGTGTCTTCCCTGTGAAATTCTGATTAGTCATTCAGGTTTTTTATTCCTATACCACAGATTTTCTCTACGTGTATTGCTAAGACTAACATTACTTCATAAATTTTAAAGGGGATGGTTTTTAATTTGACAACAAAAGATAATACCTTTGGATCCCAGCGAGGCTCTTTGTTTTTTTTGAAAATGTATATTTTCCACACATATATTTATAGGTTGTATTAGAGTTATTATTGTTGGTATTTGCTCTTTATATAACAGTAGCAGTCAAAGGAGCTATTGTGCTAGATATTGTATAAACATCTAATAAGGCTTTCTTCAGAGGCCTGCGAGACAGATGGGAAGCAGGTAGGCAGTCAGGAGCACTGAGAGTAGCTCATAATTACGAAGCAGAATAATGAGACAGTTAGAAATAGGATTCCAGGATTCTTGGTGATTCATCCCATACACAAAATCACTAGAACCTTGACTTCCAAAAAGTTTTGTTGCCCTTGTTTCTTGATGAGATACAGACATTTATTTCAGGGCAGACCACAGGTCACAATTTGGTGGTCCTGTCTGTGTGTTGTAACTAATTAAATCTACTGCTGCTATAGATAATGGTAAAGTTAGGTTTACAAATACATGACAGACTTGGTCACCAATTTAAAATTGACTTTAAGAATAATAGCCAAGTTCAGAGATGAAAAGCAGTCAAGAAGTGAGGTTAAAATTCACCAGAAAACATCTATCCATTAAAAAAGTAAACAGGCAAATTCAACACACACAATCCTATAAACTTTCTAGTTTATAGCTATCTATCTATAAACTATCTAGACAGCTATTACAATGTTACTGTAAGTATTACCCAGATGACATATATATGCTGAAATGTAGGTCTCCATTCAAGACTGGAGCAATCTGCTCATGTGTGCTCTGGCATTGAGGCTTGGAACAGTAAGAATTTGACCTCATCTCTTCATAAAGGCAAAATCTGAACATCTGCCATGAGATTCCCACAATTTGGTGGCTCCTCTCCACTAATGTCTAGTTTATATTTATATTTAGTTTACATTGACCTTAAACTGTACATCTAAAGTGAAAATGGCTAGTCAAATGTTAAACAGGTGAGTAAGTTTACCAGGATAATTTTCTAAAACTTACACAAACAACTTATTCTCAAATCCTTGGTATTAACTGATTAACCTACCTGTTTAGAAGGACTGAAATATACCAAAACTTAAATAGTTCTGCAGTGTATCTAGTGAGAGACAAAGTCCTAGGACAGAAAGTGCAGCATGTATCCACATTCCTTACATGTCATGGAGATATGCTCAACAAAAGCATCTTCTGTGTCAGTAAACTAAAAACTGTGAGGAACACGGTGGGAGGGTCGATCTGCAATTGTGAAGATCCATCAGCCAAAGCCTTGATGCTACTGATGGTGGTGGGGACAAAGATACAAAATTGATTTCCAGAAATAGATAAGAGGTTGTGTTTGCTCATGTTTCGTAACTCACTTCCAGAGAGTGGAGGAGGTTCCTATTTCTAGCAATCCTGACATAGCAAATCCTCCCAAATTACTTTATTTAGGCTTTGCTTAAGGGACCAGGAATTAGTGCAAGATCCTTGACTATCAGACTATCACCCCTATATATTGTTTCCATCCCTCATGATTATTCATTCTTAAAGATGCATAAGACAAAAGATTGTTAACCCAAGAGTATGTAGTCTTATTTTGAACAAGTACAATAATTCCCATTCAAAGAGGCAAAAGCACGCAGTTGGCCAAGAGATTTAGATTGGGCAGTTATATTTACTTCTCATACATATGCTTGGACTTCATACTTCAGCTGGATATTTTTCCACATAATACTAATCACCAAAAAAAATAGGGCTTTGTCAGGGGGCATGAAGAAATTATTTGAAACTTATTCTGAATTTAGGTACAGGGCATGCACAGAAAATGTTTTAATAAAAGGCTATGTACATGCAAAGTATCAATCTAAAAATTAGTATATTTCTCTGTAGCGTACTTTTGTCTCCATTCTTGGATTTAGACATATGCATTTCCCACACTCATCAAATCAGAATGTATAAATTTTGCTTTCATTATAAATATAAATGTGCATTTATTTTTCCGAGTTATTCGCATATTTCACAGAAATCTCAGCAACTAAGATGATTTCATCTCTAACTACAGAAATTTCCTATACTGACATTTTGTTGAGAATGTCAGAAAGAAGCTATGAAGCTATGGCACTAGCCAGACACACAAAGGGTCAAATTATAGAGCTAGCAAAAAGACTTTTAAAGTATAACCATAGACATTGATGTAATTGCCAGCCACCTTCTTTCACAACAAAAGAATAAAGCTTGGGAAATTTCTGTGGTACTTTTGCAATTCCTGTTATGAAATCTGGGAAGAATGAGCTCCTGCGGCATTAGGTTGTTACAGGATTCTCATTCAAAGAATCTTACTCCTTGCATGTTTTATTTTCAGAACTAAGTGAAGAAAGAAATACGAAGATTGAGAAAGTCCACTATTAAAGCAGAAAAATGCCTTCTTCCATTATGAAGCAGATCATTAGCAATTCCAAAAGCAGGTTTATCTTTCTTCACATGCTGCCACTTACGTGGCATAACCCTGACCCCACTTTTGGCTTATTCGTATAAACACTGATACATGCTGTGTGTTTAATTCAAACATTTTTTCCCAGGCACTAATTCCTTCCTTTTCTCTTTGCCTCTTCCTCCTCATCCCTACATTGCTTGTATGAGGGCAAACAAGGCAATGGAAAATCATTGCTCTCAAGAGCTGAGCCTTTGCCAAAAGGCTATGCTTACTAAGGCCATGCTTACTTCTCTAGAGCAGTATCTATATTTGAAATACTGAATTGCTTCTGCAAGAGACAGAGAATGCTAACTAACCCATTTACATCTGGTTTACCCCCAAAATAAACTTTGGATATAGTATTTACAAAATGGAGTACAGAGCAGAAGGAGCAGATAAGAGATCTGGGGGAAATTTATCCAACCTTTTTGTGGTTCCCAAATTGTAAGCAATGAGACTATGGCAGATGTTTCACACCATCTTCAGAGATTGTATCCAGAGCCTTTAAGTGTGACATTTGGTAGTAAGTATAGGTAACAGCTTAAGCAGAGAGAATTTGAGAGCTGAAGGTCCTCTGAATATTCTATGGATCACCAGAAGACAGCACTTAAGTCATACTTCACAAGAACGGCTATCAGCTGCTTCTAAAGAAAGCTGGCAAAGTTATCTATCATTTTTATTGAAGAAAGAAAGAAAGATGCTCAAATACTTCAGTTGTTTGACCTTTATTGAATATAACACACACACACACCCCCAACTTGAAAATCAGTTGGTGACATCCAGAAAAGTAATTGGCTTAAGAAATATTAAGTAGACAATATTTTCCTATTTGTCATTTCATTATTGCAACTCAATGTAGTGGTGTATTGATGATTAAATGTAGATAGAAATGATACCATAAGGATTTCATATTTCATCTTCAAAAATAATAAAAGATATCGCTGCTGACAATGACATGATCTTTTAAGGGAGTGAATGAAGCACTGCTTTTCAAAAAGATCTGGTCAGAAAGTGTCATCTCAGTCTTATATCTATACATGAAAAACATCCAAAGGGGATAAAATCTTAGTATTATTAGCTACCAGGAAAGCCCTTTTACTGAACTGCTGGTCAGCTACAGTGTTACAGGTATTTGTACAGTAGGCATGTTATTTAGTAAATCGGAAAAATGCATGTATGCAATAAAATAAAAATATGAGGGAAATGTCGTGCTGTCAAAAGGGAGGCATTTTAGTACAGGCTTATATACATAAGCTTGCCTAAAACTAGCCTAGAAAGATTCAACCTCAGAACTGCAGCATATTTCAAAAATGTGTTGGGATCAGCATCACATAAGCCAGTTGGCTAAGCATTATGACATCATCTTGATGACATTTCTTTCTCCGTTTGCTTGGAAGTAATGCGATAACTGTGGAATGGGTAGCACCACAGCACTCTAGCAGCTTAAATACCTCTGCAGTTTTCTGCAGATCAAATAAACAGCCAGCTGGTCACACCAGCTAATACCGTACTGCCCAGCTATAAACTGATTGTTTTCCCTATTCATCTTCCCACTTAGGCATATTTACTGATAAATCACTGAGTGATTTATTGGCTGAGCAGGCAAAAAGAAGAAGGAAATAAAAGGAAGAAGAGGGATATGAAGCCGCTACTGTGTGACAGAGAGAATAGCCTGGGCAAGGGACATATGGAGCCCTTGCTAGAAGGAGAATGGGAGCTGAGTATGGGAAAAGGGTAACAGAGACTGATATAAATGCCTGGGGTAAACAAAAAAGAGAAAGAGAACTGAATAGGAAGGGGCAGCAGTGAAGAGAAAGGTGAAAAAAGATTTGTGGCACAAGAATTATTTGCATGATAGAAAATAGGCTGGTTGCCGGGAGTCCGTAACACAGAAAGGAGAACAGGAAGGCAGCTTACAATGTCTGTGAGTGGGGAGGTGAAAAGAGCCAATGGCAAGGTCAATAAATATGTCCAGTAAAAGCAGTAATGCATTGGTACAATCCTCCAGTATACACAGAGCCCCCATCCTTGAAATTTTGTACATAAATGATCAAAAAGAAAGAGGCAAGTCAAAGAGATTATGCTAATTTAAATAAAATTGAGATAGCAATTTATTCAGATACTATGAACAAGATTTAGTCCAGCAGAGTATCCATTGCTGTCCTGGACTGAAATTTAATTTGTTTGATTTGCTGGCAAAACTTTAGTGACCTGAGCAGTGGCACAAAACCCACCCTCAGCAAGTTCAAGGACGCAATCACAAGCTGCGACCCAGAGGAACCCAGACAGAAGCCTCGTGCAGGCTGACAAAGGCAGTGCAAAGAAAGTCCTGCGCCTGGGGAGGAACAGCCTCCCCGCACCAGGATGGGCCAGGGGCCGGCTGGCCGGCAGGCAGCTTTGCACAAAAGGACATGGAGATCCCGGTGGACAACAAATGGAGCATGAGCCAGTGGTGTGCCCATGCTGTGGTACACACTGAGCTGCGTTAACGAGAGCGTAGCCAGCAGGCTGGTGGGAGTGGTAAGTTCCCTGTCTTCAACACTCATGCAACTGGTTCTGGAGTCCGATTTTAAGCCCGCTAGTACAAGAAAAACATTGAATAAATGTGAGTGCAGTGGAGGGCTGGGAAGACAGTTAGTGGCCTGCAGGACTCGATAGGCAAGGAGAAGCTGAGTGTGCTGGATTTATTCAGTCAGTAGAGCAGGCTAAGATATGCCTGCTTTAATTCTCTTTCACCTCAGTGCCTGACTGCAGAACAACCGCACCATATTACAGAACAGTTTTAGAATTATTGTTTTGTGCCTAATACAAATATTAATATAACATACCTTCTATTTTAATTAGGAATTTGTGGAAAATAATACAACAAAAAAAGCTGCAGAACGCACCATATTGTTTTGCAGCTGATTGTGCATAGCACGCCTGGCAGTGTGCAAAAGACATTCACACAGTGCTTTTCATTGAGCATGCCATAGTTGGTGTGACATGTCACAGCCAAGAAGCCAGTTTGTCATATGCCTTCCACTTCACTGAAATTCGTGCCAGACTATGGAAAACATGGTAGGCATGAATGGAAACCTATTAACAGCCAGATCTTTGTCTGCCAAAATAAAATCCACCATACTGAGTTAAATTATGTTACTATTATGTCACAATCCCTGTTTTTTCCCACAGTTTCTATTGTCAAAGTACAGAATCTGATACTTACAGACTACGAGTATATAGCTGTATAAAATACCTTTCTGCCAGGATTTATTCTATCTTTATTGCTACTCATCTGCAAAATCCCAGAGCTGCTATGGCATACTCTGCTCCACCACTTACGTTATTTAAAAGTCCACATGAACAAAAATCCATACTGAAACAAGAAAAAACACCAGTTTTGTTAGTATCAGTAATTTTGTCACATTCCTAGGTAAGGGTTTTTATATGTGGATGAACTAGGAAAGAAAACCCAAGTAAACACATCTAGGTGAATGTTAAAAATGTGTTGGCAGTCTTGGTTGGAATGCTGAGTAAACACTTGCCGTATTTCAGCATATGTTCCCATCTACCCACTTTGCAATGTAATGCAGCTACAACACATAATTGTGAGCTCATTTGGATACTTTCTGAATGCCATCCCGCCATTTCTGTTGACTGCATTGTTTTGCCTGCTACCTTTCAATTCCTTTCAAAGCCCTGGAAAATATTTGCTTCTGTATGTGCACACACACACATCACCCATGCTTAATTGTCAAAGCCGACAGGTTTGCTTCACTGAATATACAGCAGGCTAAGCTGAACAACCAAAATGTGCTGAAGAAGTGTATTACTAGATGGGCAGAGGGCCCCGTTAGGTTTGGGAGAATGGCTTGTATAACTACAGTAGTGGCGATGGTAATGCAAGATAAATGAGAAACATGCATTTCTGTAGAAAGATCTCATCTGCAAAAGTCTATCTCGTGCTTATGAGATGGGTCAACCAGACTGCTGCCTAGTGCAGGGAGCTCATGAAGTACTCCAACAAGTTTGGCAACCCTTTGGCAGCCTGCTTGTACAAAAAATCCAACAAGTCCACATTTGCTCTGCCAGTACCGTTTGCTGCCTGCAGTGACTATCTCCTGTGCAAAGAAGAGCATGCTTTTCTACACCAGGTAAGCTAGAAAGCATCAAAGACTGATGATGGAAGGGTTCCCAAAAATCCTGCCAAAATTAAAAAAAAAAAAAAAAAGTCATGAGAGAGAACTCTAGAGCAGACCCTGTTACTAGATACAACCCTGGCACAAGTTAAGCAGTAAGATAGAAAGCCATTGAGACAGACGGCTAAAATTCTCTGTAGATCTTATCAAGTACAGGTAGATAGAGAAGCATGAGGGGGAACCATGCCCACAGCAAGGCCTGATGTTGGATACATAACACTGAGCCATAGATTATTTTGGAAATATAAGGGAGAGGGCCTTCTGGGCTGTGGCCAGTGTAATTATGTGTATGGAGTTGGATTTAGCTTCCATTATGGTGAGGGCCATGCCATTTCCTTCCCCAGGTGCAACCCAGGGCATATTCCAAATGGAGTTAAGTGTAGCAAGGTTATTTGTATGCTTTAACTACGTGTCCATATAGTGATGGCAAAAAATAGGATCAGGTCATAAATTCCAGCAAACGCTAACAATGCAGATGGATTATACAGAGATTCCCAGTGACAAGGAGTAGATGGGAAAGCTTTCCGCAGGTAATGCTGCCTTGTGCCCTATCCATCTGGGCTGTTTGGTGAAACTCCATATCCCCGTTTAAGATTATGTGAATGTTCTCACATATTCCCTCCACCAGTTCCAACTAGGGAAGCTTGACATTTTTTGTGCATCAGACAGACCAGACAGTGAGTCAGAAGCTGAGGCAAGGAGACATTCAACAGCTTGCCTTCTTCTGACTCGTTATAACCATGCATTGCTATGATGTTTATTTAGCAGTTGTGAATTTTTGTCTATGCATACGTAAATGGAATTAATTTACTTATTTTTCTGCCACATAAGGTATTCTTGAGTTCCCTTGCTGACATGGAAATACATGCACTTACCTTCGTGATGTCTATCCAGGCAACAAGTTTTAAAGAATGTTTTTTATTCAACAGCTCAGTCACGGTAAATATTGCCAAGTGAAGAGGCTACTTACTTGAACAGGTGCATTATGAACTGGACCTTACAATTTTATAATATGAAGATAAAAATGCAAATATGAAGAAATGGATCCACTGTTTAACTTGAAGTTTTATCGTTCTACATGTAGTGTTACCTAGACACTACTGCAAAGCTGATCCAGGCAAATCTTTTCTGAATCATGGGAGTTCATTTCCTGATTAAAGACATTTCAATACAACAAGAAAGAAAGAGAAAAAAGAGAGAGCTCTAATGTAGTGTCGCTTTTTGTTCAGCATTTAGAGAATTACAGAGCAAGTGAATACCAGTATTTAAAAATGGCTAACCCGTCAGTCAGATCCTGTGACAAGTGAACAGCACGCTTCTAGCATGGATGGCAGAGAGTAACTAGGTCAGCCGAGCTCAGCAAAGTAGCATGAGCAGCAGATTTTGTCCGGTTTCTGAAAATGACTATTGACTGGCAATGCTCACTTCTATTAAATTTAACTAATACAATTTTAATTATTTTATACTGTTAAATATGAACTATTAAAAGTTCACATTGATTGGAATATAAAACAATAGAAGGTAAAACTCAGTGCAGCTCAGGTCGTATCCCTGGGTAAAAGGTCACAAGCAAGAAGTTGCTTTTATAAAGAACTGCCAGGCAGAATTCTCTGTATTAGGCTTTTGCTCCCCATCACCTCTAAGAGGACAAGTAGATATCTGTATAGATGGCAAATATTATGTTTTTTGGTTTTTAAGGCTATGGGAAGCACATATAGGAACTCTGGTTGGGAACGTTCGAAATATTTTATGGTACTTCTTAGGGTGGCATTGAAATAGGCTGATGATGGACATCCGTATAAGAACATAATTATTTTCACTGTTAATTAATACTGTACTATATTCTTTAAATCTAAGTCCTTACACAATTACTACCTTAAAGTCAGAAGACATGTTCCATATCCTCAACTTTATTTAGATTACACTGACTCTATGCCTTTTTCAGAATTTTTCGTTGGTGGCAATTATAGCAAAGTGCTCTAAGTCATTAGGCTTGGAAAGTATTGTTTCTAAACTTGCATCCCTTACCTTTCCCAACAGAGACAGTGAAATCAGTGTTTCAATTATAGGTATTACATACTGTTGGGCAACAAATCAACTTTCATCTGTTTATTCAAGGGTCAGTAGCATTTGTTTGGCTATAAATTTAGGCATGCTGCAGACACTGATGCCATCCATTGCTCAATGATGTCTTATGAAGAAAAATTATTTCTTGATTATACTCTTTCTCCAACAGAGATTTATTACACAGACAATGCACAACACTGTCGGAGCTCTTAAATTAGGGCTTAATGGCTGGCAGCCTGCAGTGTTAAGACAAAAAAGAAATCACCGTTCTCTGAAAGAAGCAAAGTTTAATGGAAATGTCTTTGTTAATTCAGTGAAGAAATTATCATAACCATGAAGGTTGATTGAGACATCATGTCCAGAGAGAAAAGGGCTGTGTAGACTGAAAGAGCTAGTCAGGCAGGCTATTACTAGTATGCAGAGCAATGTGTCCTGCAGTCCTGGTCTCATAATTACTCAAACCAGCAAGCAATTTGGTGCATATCAGTGGGAGACTTTAATCTGTAGCTCCTCTTACCTTATGATAGGATTCTTCGGAACTGTAATAATGGAATTAGCTGGACTTTTCTCAGCGTACAGAAGCAAAAGCACTTATATATGTAGACTTTGCATGAATAAACCTGCAGGCAAAATATTAAAGCTTTTTAGATAGAAATGGATACCAGTCTATTACTATCAACATTTATTTAAACACAGAAGCTTATAGCTCAAGAATAACTTGGGTAAACTGCATTTGTTTCAATGCTTATTTAGTTATTCTTGCTGGACTAGAGGAACCGGCACTGTGTAAGAGCTCGGGCTTCCTGTTAGCTGCAAGGGTGTCAGGAAAGGGACTGTTGAGGAACTGGCTCCACCGTGTGGGCTACGGAGAATGAACATTACAAGTCCAGCAAGAAGATGCATCCTTCACTTCAGTTTTCAGTAAGGATGTTTGCATTTTTTTCCATTTCCATTTCATTTCCCATGAATAGTGGGAACGTCAGTAAAAAAAAAAAAAAAAAGAAAAGAAATACTGGGAAGAATTAAAAATCTTAATCCAATAAAGCTTTATTATCACCATCATACAGGCCTGAGATAACTGCCCCACGGTCTCGCTGTCTCACTAGCCCAGTGAGGAAGCTGGTCTAACTCCAGGAAGGACTTCTGAGTTCTTCAACAGTTTTCTGAGAGATCTTCTGCAAGATATTAGTAACAGTAAAAAAGTGACAGTGTGCTACTCAAATTCACCAAAGGCATATTTTTTCCTAACACCTACTACATCTTCTCCTTACTGATGGCATGACAGAATTGCAAAAGCATGTGTTAATGTAAACCTCTGGCTTGGATAATTAGCACAATCAGTGAGACCTCCTTTAAGAATTCCCATACAGATAACATTCTGTGTAAGTGCATCTGCTTGTGCTAAGTCCAGGTATGGTTCAGTAGTGCAACCACTTCTGCATATCAGATGGTCTCATCACTTCCAACCTTCCTGTTGGATTTTCTTCTAGAAAGACAGGATGCCATTTCCAGGGAGAGCTTGTTAAATAGAGTTCTTAACAGAAGTGTTGCAATGTATTATGCCAATCTTTTCAGTATTCTGAAGCAGAGACAACTCCTTCAACTGGATGGAGTTTGCTCTACTGTCCTACTTAATTTACCATCTCAATGATAATTTTCATTCTCATATATATATTCCTATCAATCCTTGTTCATTTGCAGCCATGTTCTCCACAGTCATCCTTATTGGAAGTGAGGCATTCATTTATATCATGGACTTAGATTATCTTTGCCTCATCCTGATTGCATAGAAGCTGCATTTCTTTCTTCTCCATCTTCCTTTTTCATGGCTGATTTTCCATCCACAATGTATTTCTTTCAAAAGTAAAAATTGACATGACTTCTCTGAGAAAGTTCACTTATATGATCTCTGACATCAGAGATACACTTTTCTTGGCTAGTGATTTGCCTTTCAATTTCTTACTGTCACTTACTCCCAACAGCCTTTTTGGTCATTATTCATCATCAACCCACACGTTCCTTTTCTGTGGTTTGCAGTGTAAGTTTCATAGATTTTAGAGGTTTTTGCTTTAAAGAACAGTAAGTTCTTTACTTGTGCAAAGCATTTGGCACTGTCCCTCACAAACATCCTTGTGTCTAAACTGGAGACATGGATTTGATGGATGGACCACTTGGTGGATAAGGAATTGGCTGGATGGTTGCACTCAAAGAGTTGCAGTCAACAGCTCAATGTCCAAGTGGGGACCAGTAATGAGTGGAGTTCCTCAGGGGTCTGTACTGGGACCAGCACTGTTTAACATCTCTGTCAGTGACGGACAGTGGGATTGAGTGCACCCTTAGCAAGTTTGCCAGTGACACCAAGCTGTGTGGTGTAGCTGACATCCTGGAGGGAAGCAATGCCACCCAGAGGAACCTTGAAAAAGCTTGAGACGTGAGCCCATACAAACCTTGTGAAGTTCAACAAAGCCAAGTGCAAGTCCTGCATCTGGGTCATGGCAATGCCAAGCACAAATACAGGCTGGGCAGAGAATGGACCGGGAGCAGCCCTGGGGAGAAGGACTTAGGGGTGTTGGTGGATGAGAAGCTCAACATGAGCTGGCAATGTGTGCTTGCAGCCCAGAAAGCCAACTGTATCCTGGGCTGCATCAAAAGAAGCATGGCCAGCAAGTTGAGGGAGGTGATTCTCCCCCTCTACTCTGCTTTCGTGAGACGCCACCTGGAGTACTGCGTCCAGCTTTGGGGTCTCCAGCACAAGAAAGAGATGAACCTACTGAAGCAAGTCCAGAGGAGGGCCACGAAGATGATCAGAGGGCCGGAGTACCTCTCTGAAAACAGGCTGAGAGGCTTGGGGTCGTTCAGCCTGGAAGAGAGAAGGTTGTGGGGAGACCTTATAGCAACCTTCCAGTACCTAAAGGGGGCCTACAAGAAAGCTAGAAAGGGACTTTTTACAAGGGCATGTAGCGACAGAACAAAGTTTAGTGGCTTTAATCTGAAAAAGGGTAGATTTAGATTAGATTAGTAAAGAAATTCTTTACCATGAGGGTGGTGATGCCCTGGAACAGGTTGCCCAGAGGAATTATGGATGCCCCATCCCTGGAAGTGCTCAAGGCCAGGCTGGATGGGGCTTTGAGCAACCTGGTCTGGTGGAAGGTGTCCCTGCCCATGGCAGCAGGGTTGGGACTAAATGATATCTGAGGTCCCTTCCTACCCAAACCATTCTATGATTCTATGTGTAAGTTTTCCTCATTTAAGTGCATGGACTTTTTCAATTCAGTTAACTTGCATTTACACAAATAGTGAATACTTGCCTTTTTGAAATTAAAAGCTTTGAAGATGCAATTTTATCTGTTCTTCTTTTACTTTGAATGGAAGCAACTTGCAATAATCAATGCAAGGACAAGCACACTTACTCACTGAAATCCAAACTATAACTGTATAGCACATAATCTGCTGTTGGATTCATGATTAACTGATAAAGAAATCTGGTATTTGTTACATACAGGATTAAGTGGATTCTACACATTCTTGCAAGTATTTTGCTGTACAGTCCAAACATAGAAAGTTAACAATTTCTGTAATAACAATACTCTGTTGGTGTTCATTTTCCTAGTAATATCATAAGGTCTCCATCTGTACTGAAATCTGTGTTTTAATTAACACAAAACTTTAGTGCCTTTCTGTCTCTCCCTCACAAATAACCCTGAACTGGTCCATTTCATTTTACTGCACATTTTTGCAAATCAACATGTACAGCAGCCCTAAACTGAAAAGAAGATATTTTTAAAAATATGGTCTTGAGGAAAAGGTGAGTCCGAATTGATCTGTAATTTATCATTAGCTGTACTCTATTTGTGAGGGGGGGGGGAAATGTTATAATATGTTCTCTTAAACTTTTGGATTTGGAATTAAAATCATTCCTGAATGCATGCTTTGTGCTGCAGTATTGACAAAGGTAAATGTCAGAATTCATTGAGATGAAAGGCAGATAGATGAGATGGAACACACACTGTATAGCTGCTTCCTTTGCTGCGGCATGGGACAACATGCCTCAGGAAGTAGGTATTGTTTTATTTTGCTAAACTCACTGACAATATGAACATTCTTTAACTCTGATTACTCAGCAGATAAACACCAGCAAGCACATTCAGGAGAGTCTTTCTTTGAGATCCAGTAAAAATAACATGTTTTCTTTTCATTTTGTAGTAGAAATGCATAACCATAGCTGGTCATACCAGGAATTCACAGTTCAGTTATGAATTTACACCTGACTGAAACATGGCCACAGCTGGAGGGAAACTTGTTTCAGTTAATAAAAAAAGCTTTGAAACTGTAGGTATAAGCTTTTAGTTTTCTACTAATTGCTCTTGTGAGGTGTGGGAAGCTGGGAGAGACTCAGTGTCTGTCAAAACCTAATGGGTGGTAATTTAATTTCAATCATTTGCCTGCCCTGCTGAAATTCATATATATATATATACATTAGTCAAGGATTTAGTGCACCACAGATTAGGGTAATTTTTACTTTTTTTGAAATTCATCAGTGCTCAGAGGCTTTTTTCTCTCTTTATGATAGATGAGGCAGCAGGATTAGAGTCCACATAACATATTCTTTGTTCGTTACCAAGGTATTCAATACTAAGGTACACTATTCATGAAAGAGAGAAAGGCTATGGAACAAAAACTACATACACTTTATTCTTCAAGAGAAAAACAGAAGTGTAAAGCATATTTGCAATGAGGTTGATGCTTTTGTGTAATTTAGAGGACAGAATGGAATCAGAGCAAACGCATGAGGGAATTATATAAATTTCACACTGTATTTTTCTTTGTGCCAACATACAAAGCATGTGTTTGCTGTTGGAACCAAAACTACTATGTCAGTAGTTGATAAACTTCTGCCTATTCTGCCTTTCAAAAGCAGTGGAGAAAACATGCAAATAAAGCAAAGTGCACTCAGTATCCGATTTTGTGGGCAATTCAGGTATTATTTCACTTTAAGAAGTTTAATTTGTGTGCTTAGCAAGTATACACTAATCAGAAAAATTCAGAATGATGTAACACTTCAGTTAAATGATCCATGTGCTTCTTGCAAGAAACAAAAACTCATATCGAGGTTAGTGACACTGAAGATCAGACATGAATGTATGAATTTTGGGAAGATGTAAGACAATGTGTCCAGGCAAGAAATAAACACTTCTTTTGTACCTGGAAACAGAGAACAAACGATACTGTTCTGATGTCTCATATTTTTGAGGATGTTTGATTGGAAACACAGAAACGAGGATGAGATATTAAACTAAACTCCAACTGCTAAAAAGGTTATTACTAGTGTCTGTCCACCCTTGTATTACAAACATATGTATCAAAGAAGAGAGTAACAAGGTTTTCTAGTAAGTTCTTGTTACTTTTAATCATTACTCAGCATTAGAAATAAAACCAGAAATCAATTTTTTATGTACACCAATTTATTGGTTCTCTGAAGACACAAAAGCTGTTATTTCAAGTGCAGGCAACTAATCTTGTTTTATTGCCCCAATAACAAGAGATTAAAACATCACAGTCAATGGCTTTTAGGTAGAAAGGCTCAAATTCTTGTCTCAGTTAATTGTGTTGAAATTTTCTCAACACCAAGATCAACTGCATATGGATGTAAGAAATTTTACATGTAAGACATAGTACAGTAGGAAAAAAATGTTGCTTATGAGCTTTCTGTAGAAACATTTCTATGTGTTGAGATGTACAGATTCAGGAGTTTAGGGATCTAAGAGACTCTTGATACCATTCCAAGTGCTGCACAGGTAACGTCAAAAGCTGATCTTCTGATAAGTTTAAGCCAATGCCAAAATACTTGTAAACAGGATTCAATCAAATACTTTAGTTTCTGCTGACATGAACTTGGTTTTTAAAATGAAACTGCTTTATACTAAGCAAAATACACTTCTAATAAACTGAAATATTAACTCTCAATGGGAATTCAGCAATTCTTTGAACATTTCTAAATGAATGCAAAGGATCAAACTCTGCCCTCAGTTTCATTCCTGAAATCTCACAGAATTGTGCTGGTAATAACAGCAGAATTTGTTCAGTGTTGCCCATTCATTTCTTCCCTGTTGGAGCACCATTTTTCTAGTAAAGATGAAAAGTGAAATAGTGAAGGAGAACTGGGAAATGCTTATTCTAGCCATTTGTAACCCTGCTTTTTTCAGACTTTGACATATCCCTTAAAAATGTTGCTGTGAACATATTTGTGGCAAAATCTCCAGAAGAACGCCCTCTGTCACCTACTGATGAGTTAGAGGAATATAGATAATCCAAAGCTTCATTTGCCAGAGGCTTTACACACCACCTTTGACCACCCAATCTCCTTATGTACAATACTAAATAATCACCCTGATGGTGAATGTAACGTAGCAGATCTTCACTCACATAGTCTGCATGCGGGTTCAACCTACATGGTATTTGTGTTATGCTGTTTAGGAAGCATGCTGAAATGATAAAGTTTACATGATGAAGGGCAGGGGAAGATGATTTATAAGTTTCTGCCTGCCAGTGATTCCTTGCTAGGATCGCACGTGCAAGCTGGTGTGTCTCCCCAGAAAGGAACACAGCTAAACAGACTCCACTTAGAATCTCTAACTACAGAGTCACAATAATCAAACACTTAAATGACTTAATCTGCATTTTCAGTAGTGAGAAAGAGAAATGGCACATGACTCATCCACAAAGACCCTCTCCATATGCAACGAAATCCCTAATAGGTGAAATCATTAATGTGCAGACTATGATGTCAAAAATGAAAAAAACGGCTGAGCATCAAAACTAAAAATCCATTATCCTGGGAGGTAACATAGTCAGAGCAACAGAAGAAAGGCACTTCCCCCTCAGCCATACTAAAGCTGCTATACTAAATACAAGGCAACATGATACCAGCAGCACTCTACAGCTGGATGGGTGAAGTAACAGCAGCAGTGAAAGAAGAAAAGATCAGTGGGCAGCAGCAGGACATGGCAAAGACAGCAAATGCTGAAATGCAAGGTATCTTTTCTTCTTAACAAACAGAAGCTGAGTATGCCAGATTGTATCTCCAGAACACTAATGTAATCTTGGATAACAAACTATGAACAAGAGAGGGAAGGAAAAATCTGGTATGTTCAAGGGGAACATATTATTGGGATGTTTGCACTGGAGGTGGGATATCTGAGGAAAATGACTACTAGAGATGCTGTAGGAGCAGACATTTTACCTCCTGTTCATCTACTGTTGACCCACTGTTGTCTCTGCTTTCCTGAACTACTGGTTCATTTTTCTGCCCTTACTACATTTCCTTTCAAATTAATTTTAAATATGGAAACTGAGCCCATTTTTCATCCAAGACCACATGGCAGAGAAGTGACGCTATCACAAATGCTGAGGCATTTGTGGTCAAGAATCACATATATCTCATATTTCCTTGTTCAGGTTAGTATTTGCATACAGTATCTTTTCTGCTTTCAAAATCAGATTCAGTTTTACCACTCAGAATTTCAAGCTGAGAAACACAGATCTGGATCCAGAGGAAAAGCAGTAGACAGCAAAAACTAACTACACTTTGGGATGCAAGGATTTTCTCACTCAGGTTCAGCAGAGTGAGATTTGAGGCTTCACTTGAACGAGGCTTTCACTATCCTGCCCTTCACAGGCTGAGGTGGGCGCCAGTTATCAACTAGTGGGGTCACAGGTTCGTTCTCACTGTTCTTGGAAAGGCTGCGGAGCTTCGCCATCTGCAAGGAAGAAAAAGTGTCCGTGTGAATTCATCTGGAAGCAGTGTGGACCTTGATGCCTAGAACAAACTGGGACAGAAAAGGAATTTTCTTCTACAATGACAAGCACACTGGCAGAGATCACTCCAGCCCAACAGCTAGCACTGTTTCTGTGGACCTTTACACTCTTAACCGACAGAGCAGTGTATCACCTGACCCTTGCCAAGGCTTCTTTTAGATTTTCCCCTGACCCACACTCACAATGTGGAAAAAGAATAGGGGCCTCCTGTGACCCTGCTGGAGCCATACTGCAGTCAAATCACTTGTGAAAATATGACTGTCCGTGATGGAGGATGCACATTTAAGTCTATGCAAGGTAGTCTGTTAAAAAAAGCTGGTCTGCAGAAGTTCACATTTTGCTCTGTAAGGCAGAGAAAGGTATGTAATCTGGATTATTAAGTTCAATCATGAATTCAGTACTTAGCTGTTGTTCTCCAAATTAATTTAAATTCAGTGTTGCTTTGTTAATTGTTACCCTTTCATGAGAATGCAAAATAAATCTGTTCTGAAAACAGCCAAATCAGTAAAAGGACTATACCCTGACTTGTACTGATGAAGCAATACAGAAAATAGTATAAATAACCAGAAGTTTTAATGCAAGAACTAAAAGGAAGGTCACCTTATTCAGACTGGCTCTCTTCTTTTTTCTGTGTAAATGCACACTTGAGCTATATGAATACAATTAGTACATTAATTTGTATTAACATTTAGGTTTGCAGGTTCTAGCTAGTTCTAGCCTTCTCACTAACAGTTTTTAGGAAGTCAAGATCTGGACCAGCAATTTCTTTGAGTGGGAAACCAGCTAAATGTTAGTCTCACTTGCCACTTAATGCTGAAGCATAGAGAATGAACTCAGGCTGCTGTGATGGCTGAATCTTGTGGCTCAGGGGCACTTCTGCCTACACAGGTTTTCAGGATCCCAAGAACACGCCTGCTGAAGCTATTCCAGGAGATGCCCAGGAAGAGAGCCTGATTCTCAGTCAGTTTTACAGTCCATTTCAACAGTCCATTCTACAGGCAATTTCTCACAGTTCTTGACTAAAGCTTTCCTTATCAAAAAGCGCAAGGTAACACAGGGCTTGAAAATCATCACATTGACATACTGAGACACTGTTGAGAACTGATAAAGGAGCAGCAGAACTAGCTGGAGTTTACCTGGTCTGAGCTGACTTCAATCGGCTCCCTCAAGAGAATCCAAGTGATGCACTCCTCACAGGGAGGTGTAGTGAATGAACCATGGTAGGTCCAGTAGTCCCGAGATTTGGGGAAAAGAATTGAAGGATCAAAGTGCTGAAAAGGAGCTTCTTTCCCCTTAGAGGAAGACAAAATAATTCTCTGCAGTAACTTTAGGGATATGCATCTTAAAAGACATCACTATGTATGTTATTATAAAGGAAGTAATTATATATCAAGATTCATACAAGAGATCAATCTCCTTTTCTTCCTGTCAAGCAATTGCCCTGCAATTAATAGTACTGACTTTTGGTTCCATTAATAAATTAAAAGAAATTACAAACTGTGAAGGACCAAACCAAATTCATTGTTACATTCTTCTGTTCTGGAATTATCAAAATTTTGTTTTATTTTGGGCCACTTGGGATCAAAATTAAAGGCTGTGGCACCACGCTTTTTATCCAATAGAACAGTGGCCAGGCATTTACCCTAGATTCGGTAGTGCCTTCTTGTCTGAAGGAATTTAAATCTGCATCTCTCTCCTCCCAAAACTGTGCTGTAATTACATGGTCATGGTGACACTCTCAACCTTTTTGTTGGCACTATTACACTTAGTGTAAAAAATGAAAATATTTCCTGGAAGAGTACTGGATCCTGAATGTCTTACAACTAAACCTAATTATCACCCCTCCAAGGGTGACATACAGCAGACATCAGACACTTCCTGAGAAATTTTGCTTTTCCACCAAATAGGATACTCTTATCTCCACAGGACTGTGGTCAGACTTCCTTGTCCCCTCAGGGCAACAAGAACTAAACAAGAAAGTTCAGTGCTCTACAGGTATTTAGGATACAGTTCTGGAAAGCAAAATCTATTATGCCTAATTCCTTCTCCTATCACGGAGAATCTTCTCTAGATGGGAACAGAGTATTACCCTACAAAGTGCAATGGGAGGAGCTGAAATACTTTTCCTTCCTCACATCCTTGCACAAAATATGGGAAGAAAGAATAACATCAAGACTCCAATTACATCTTCTCATTTCAGGCTAACTAAAATTTTCACTCAATTATACGTGTTTGTTTTGGCCACTGCTGTCCTCAAATTCAAAAAAGCTTTTCATTTCTTCTTGATATTTGCACACTAGCATATTTTTACAGAGCAGTATCAATAAGACTATCAAATGTACATGCAAGGATTGATACAAAATCCTCTACAACAAGAATACTCACAGAAGTGAGGAGTTATATGTTTACTTAAGTAAAAGAAAGTGTCCGGCTCCACAGTCCAATGCATCACCTCTGGTGCTACTGTTAGGTATCAGAATGATGCCAAAAAGTGAATCTGAACTTCTGATTTCTGCTTCTGCTGCTTTTCAACTACATTATATCACAAAAATTGTTTTTATACCTTGGTCTTAATGTTATCAATTTCTTCAAGAATTCTCTTCATCTCTGGTTTGGGAGTTTTTCCAACCTGTAATGCAAAGCAGAAGTACTGTATTTTTTCATCATGTTCCACAGTGTTTGAAAGAAATTCAGTACATCCCATTTATCAAGTTAGGTAGCAGTACTCTCAGAGCATCTGGTACAGACCGACACAAAATCATGTGTTACAAGAACATCTGGAATAGCAGACTCAAGTAACTGGCTTTGGAATTCAAAAATGTGTTGAAGGACACTACAAGCCATCTCCCACTCTCTGAGGAACAAACTGCATGCTCAGTGTCAACTACACCCTCCAGGGCCTAGCCCTTGGCTCCTGGTTTGAAAGCAACCCACAACCACTGGGAGACGTATGAGCGCTCAGCAAGGTTGTTGATAATCTAAAGAACTGGAGCTCCTGCAGACACTTCAAACATTCTACAGCACATATGCAGTCAGATCAGATTTGATGTAGGACATACAATGACATTCATGTCCTGACCTCCTCAGGTTTTGGGGTCACGTTATTGCTTGTGTTCATGACATTCAGCAGCTCCAAAGGCTTTGACATGGCTCTGCACCCCAGAAGAGTAGACAGTATGCACAAGACATGCTGTTATTGCCATGTCTTGTTTCAAAATAGATTAAATTCTTCAGCAGATAATTCAATCTCTGTTGGAGCAATATGCAAATACCCAGTCATGGAACATGACAAACCCAAAGCAAAACAATGGCTCCTACACCAAAGAACAAGAGGGAAACGGGGAAAGGCAGCCAGAGAAGATATAGTGATGCTACTTACTTTTCTAGACCTTTTAGCTGCCATTACCATGGTTAATAGGAACATAATGTTATGCTTTTTAAGTTGTGTTTTACAAGATAAAGTTCTGCCTAAAACAGACCAAAAGAAATGACAAAGGAAGAATAACTGAAGGATATAGTCATAGGGGAGAATCTGGACATGTGCTGACCTTCAGTTTAAACTACCACAAGCAAAAAGGTCAGGCTGGCTCACAGCGTAACAGAATTAAAATGACATTGGATATAGCCTGTCCAGGGACACTGTGGCAAAATTAATTACATCCACTTGCTTGTATGAATACAGCTTCCTAGTGATAAAACAATAAAAGGAGAGCTATTCTCTGACACTGTGTTCAAGATGAAATGCCCACCTGCAGGTAAAATGACAGCCACATAGCTGAAGTTCGCATAATTCATCACTATTAGGTTGTCTGCCTGTTGGTGTTTCTCACTATCCTACACCACACAGAGATTTGATACTAGAATTGCTTTCTTTCTGTTAAGTTTATTAAAAAATCAATTGGAAAATATCCGTACAGTATTGTTTTGTTAAGAAGCTGCTGTATTTCAAGGTTAAAATGTTCAGTGACCTTCTTTTACCATTGACTCTTTCTTCTTGGAGGTTCGTTGAACTCCTTTTGATTCCCAGCTTATGTGGGGATCAGCAAGAGGTCAAGGAAGGGAATCACTCAACATAACCTTGCTGACAGGCAGATATAATACCTGCTAGCAGACAAAGGGCTGGAGGAAACACTCTTCCTATGCAGACTGTCCTCCTCACTGAGTACGCACCACAGCAAAGAGCTGGTCAGCTATCAGGGACAAAGTTAGCAAGTGCCCCAGGCTTCAAGTTGCGTGTCTCTTGTTCAATACCACTCGTGATATAGGCCATTAGTGTCACAAATGGTGTCAGAAGTTGGCTCTGAACAGGTTAGTGCATGGAATCTGGAGGGCCCAAGGACATATGTGTCTGTACATCTCTTTGAATGTCTTCCTGTAAAATGATACAGTGCAGGGGAAAACAATGGGAACTTTTTCCCTGGCACTAGAGAAAGATAAAAATACAGAAAATTATAAAGACTGAGTATTTGCCACTTACTTTCAGAAAAATGCCCACAACAGCCACGCCATCAGGTTGTTTCAAAGCTCCAGCAAAATTACCATGTTTTGGATTCCAGTGTACCATATGTAACTAAAAATCAATGAAGCCTCAGTTATAAATGCAAGAAATTGACAACAGCACAATCTTACAAGCTTTAAAATTAAATTAAGAAAAGTTTCCAGTACACAGTAACTAAAGGAATGGACATGAAAAAGAAAACTATATGTAAGTACTTCCTACTGCTGTTCCCATGCTTCCATATGCTCATACTTTCTATCAAGCATCACTTTGCATTTAACTGAAGCCTAAAAGAAAATGGAGTTTACCACAAAATACATTTGAAAAATAATCAGATAATGCAACCATAAACAGCTCAATCCAAGCACGTCATGCACACATGCAGTGTATAAAACACCTACTGACATGCACTTAATCTCAAGTAGATTTTTAGATCTTCACGTTATGCAGATATCAGCTCAAGGATTTACGCTGGGTTGTATGTAATGCATACATTATAGGTTTGTATATCTTACTACTCAGCACATTGTATTGGGAAGGAGTGGAGATAGAAACCTGATATTTCTTTCTCATTTCTACTTTAGACAATGCTGTATTTTCAGGATATACTTCAAGTTTTTACATCTCTCTCCAGAAAATCTCTGGCTCCTGAATATAGCTACAAATGCTGCAACCAGCAGTGTGGAATCTCGAAATAAGTAGCACTTGGAACACAGCGCCACGCACACACACAAAAAAGTAGTCTGGTGCACATTTTGAATGCAAATTTTAAACTTTTTTTTTTAAGCACAGTGTATTTAAAATATCAACAAAATAATTTGCCCTGAATATAAATTAATGTATTGTTCTCTGTTTCTTTTCTCTTGAGAATAAGGATATCATTGCCAACGATAAAGGTGGAGAACTAACCACGAAATAGCTTGAGGAAGCTGAATTTGTCTGTTTAGTCAACCACAGAAAGTAGAACACAAACAAAGTTTGGCTGTGGCTAAGGAATGGGGTAAAAAAACCCAAACCATCACCCACAGTCATCTCTGTCTGCCATGTTTGTGCACACTGACCCTGCAAAATATCTGTCCCAATTTTCTCCTATGGCAGGTAGGCAAAGCCCCTGTAAACTCTGCACCTTGAGGGTATAGGTAGGAAAACAGTACGGCAGATCATTTGTGGGTGTAGGCACATATTTTGAGCCTGTTCTCAAATCGTATGGAGGAAGGAGGTAACATTTGCTAGTAATTCACTAGCACCAAGATTGAATTTACTTATATTTATTACCGAAGTAGTCTTCAGGGTCTAAAGCAGCCATTAATTTTAGCAAATTGGGACAACAATAGTGCAGTAGTTTACATGTAAAAAACCCGCCAAACATCTCTTTTCCACAGTTCCCGAAGATAAACAGAGATTTTAAAGCACAGATGTTCAAAATCTGGAAGATTCTCTTTACCACTCTGAATCAGTTTTAAGGTGGATCTGATTTTGAATGTCAGTTTACCAAATGTGATTTTGGTGAGTTTTTCTGTTCATTAGTAATGCTTTCTTAAACTAGCTTAGTAATTCAAGCTGTACAAGAAATAGCTAAAAGCTGGAAAACATCAGCAGAAAACAGATCTTCCTATTTGAAAATAACAGATTGCTTTGTCTCAAATATTTTTAAAACATTTTAAAATACCAGCAAAAACTCTTGCTTGAAGAAGCAAATTCCATGTTAGTATATACTTGCAAAGATACGTTTGTTGGCAGATGCAACTTATCCCACTGCATGCTGATGAATATTCACAAATTTCATAGACAGATTTTAGAGAAAAATCCACAGCTAAATAGTTGCAAAAGGGAGAATGGTTCTTCTGTTCAGATGCACAGTCAGTCAAATTCCAGTTAGTATGGAATACTGCTATTAAAAATAATTCCTACCTCTGCTGCATATTTCACCCCATCTATAACATGTTCAGAGCCATGGTCATCAGAGGAACCCCAGTGCAAGTGAAGCTGACGCAGCCTGTAGGCTCCCGTGAGCGGCCCACCTCTCAGCACTGCAATTGATAACCTACATCAACACTAGCCTACAAAACGCTGACATACACGTTTATTGAATGGGGATGCATACTTTAGAAGTGTAGATCACCTCCTCTAAATCCAGCTGATTGCAGTGGGTATCACAACGCTCATCAGTCTACAAGATCGAGGCTGAATTCTGTTATCACTCAGGAGCAGTTCTGTTTGATGTGAAAACTGTGGAAGCTGCTGAGTCAAGCACAGAATTCAAGCCCAGCTGCCCAACAATCCCCTTTTCTACTGGCAAGTGGACACACTATAGTTCCTGATGTGGAAAGAGAAGGAAGGTATTCACAGCTAATTCTTGTCAAGAAATGATCTGTTGTGAAATGGTTGGGGATAGGACTGTGAAATTAACCTAAAGGTGCTTTGAAGCATACCCCTAGTCCATGACTGGCATACCTTTTACAGTTCAGACAATTAATCAACGGTTACTGCATAGTTTGATGCTTTAAAAAAAAAGTTAAAAAAAAAAGTCTCTATTTCTTGAAAGTGATGGAAGAGAAGAAAGTTCAGGTCAAATGAGTTAGAAAAGTGTTCTTGAGCAAGCAAAAGCTATAGTTGACATTTAACATTGCCACCAATAAAACAAATTAAGAAGCTATTATTTCTGCTGTTCTTAGCCAAATAATGCTGACCATGCATCAGGCTGACGGTTGACATCAACTCTGACTTTCAAAACATCACACCTGCTCTTTCAGTTTGGGGATTCTTTCAAGCGGGGACTGCTCAGAGGCTAAGCACTCAAATACATTTTTCATTCATTACCTAAGGCAGGAATGAGACGTGTTTCCTTACACAGAAAGCTGATAATGCAGTTCACAACTGCAGTGCCAGAAGACCTTGTTTAAATAGCATTCAAGTTTGAACTTCTACCAATAGCTTTGAAGTTCAAAGTTAACATTGAAATAATATTTAAATCCTCTTGTACCCAATGGTTTCAAATTAATTCTTGATATCATATGTGTTGGAATACCGACAGAGAGCAAGAGGTTTAACTTTGCAGTTTCTCTTTTTAGTTGGGTGTCCCAGCCACTGGGGGAGCAGAAACAAAGCACTGCATTGAGTTTTAGGCATGCTGTTCTTCTTATTTTTGAGTTTGTTCATACATAAGCAAATAATCATAACTGGCTCAATACAGTATTGAGTAAGCCTTCTGCAGAATCCTTTAATGGAAAATACGTCACATTACTATTATCATTTTTTCACTTTTGAATGTAGGAAAAATAAGGCATAGACTCTAAGGCCCAAATCCTCACAAGTATTTGGTTACCACTTCACACTGGAATGCAGGAACTGAATTTATGTGATCTACCTACATTTACAAGCTAAATCAGTATCAGAGTTGGAAACTCATTTAGCAGTCGTTCCTTACAGGTGGCCCTTTCCAGAGCTCAAATACTGTGAAGTACTTGGAAACAGCACTTCATAACAGTATATAGGTCTCTCTAGCCTAAAAATAAATCTTAACATTTAACTTAAAACATTCACACATTAACATGTGATTAGATCAAAAAAAGGCTATCTTCAAGCTAGATGTCTTTTTCCAATTAAAATTGAATCTGTCACTACTACTTATCCTCAGCTGCTGCCACCACAGAAGCCAACAAATGAAGGTAATGTTTATGATGCTTTTCATGTGTTTTTTCAGTGCTGTCAAACATTGTATTTGATTCCAATCAGACACATCCCTGTGAAAGCCTTGAGTCCTGAACTACTGTCCAGCAGCAGGCAGAAAGTTGGTAACAGCAGCAGGGAGTTAATGTACCCACTGGACGTCCAGGGGAACAACAGAGATGATGGGGAGGGGAGAGGCAGGGAGGGAATGGAGGGAAGGTGATTTTGAGGAAGGGCTGCACCAAAGGCTGCACTCTGCTTGGCCAATTCATGGTCTTTCTCCAACACAGTTCCCTGGGCAGACATGTTCTTGAGCAGCCCCTGTCTAAACATTTCAGCCTTTAGGAAGCTGCAATGACAGAGCAGAACTGCCATGTGAAAAGACTTATAATCAATTCACTTCCCAGGCACTCAGTCACAGTATTTATGCAGTGCTTGTGGAAGAGCATTCCGTGTTATTAACAAAAGTGCAATTCATGATTTGTCTGAGGCCACCGTGTAAAAACTGCAGTAATAAATACTACAACACAATACAAATACATAACAGAGAGATGGTCCCTGTCCTAAATAGTTTAGATTCCGTCTGGGAGATGTAGAACAGTAACAGGTAGCTGTAACGGTAAATAAAAGAGTTCAAGAAACAATGTGCTCATCAAGATACACAAGAGAGACAGTGATCTTTCAATGTACTGCAGATACATTTCATTAGTTATATAGCTTACTAAGAACAAAATCCCAATGCAGATGCCATCAGATGCAGAAAAATACAATGGAAAGTAACTGTTTTCCATTAATTACACTGCTTTCCTTCTTGATAAAGGACTGATTGATACTGCGCGCTCTTGAGATGCCTTTGCATTATACAGTATCGTGATTGATTATTCATTTTGATGGTTGTTGTCTGTCTGCATTCAGAGCTACACACTGACATAGCTCTGGAATCAAGTTTTGAACAATTTAACTTTGAGATGCAAGACTGGTCTCTCTCAATTAAATAACAAAGCCATTTCATAGCTTTCCAGAAGCTGTGGAACACCGTTTTCATAAATTCTATTTTCAGAGCTTTTTCAGGCTGTGGGAGTATCTGAAGAATTCCCATACAAACAGAAGACCTCAAGATCGCAGTCAGTGAAAACGTATATAAAGAGTTTTTAATTTACAAAGCACCTCAGAGCACGTATTAACCCCCCTGGGTGACATTGTCCCCTCACACACAACCTGAGGATGCAGTGCCTGCGCTGAAGGAGGTGACTCGGGGAGGAGAAGTCCACCTTCCAGCTCAGCCTGTACTTCAGGGTGCCCCTGCCGCTCCAGCCTCCCTTTCCCACCTGCGGTGGACCTAAAACCAGCTGGATCCACCAGAATAAACTCTGGGCGCACCTTTTTTGCGTTCCCAAATGACTTTTCCCTGCAAGCCTGCGCAGGCCAGGTACCACAGGACGCCTTCCAATTCCCAGCGCTTTCCAAACCTCAATTCCTGTCAACGCCCAAAAGCCGAACCAAAAACCAACCTGATCGATCAAAAGTGTCGTCGAAGACCACTCGGCAGGTGCGCCCGTTGTTCAGGATGGTTTTCGCCGCCCCGGGATCGTAACTGGCGTGCCAAGAGCCGAGAGAAGTGTCGTGCTGCACGTCTTTGCTATTGATCTCGATGGGCGACTGCTTGTCTCCCTTGGCCATGGGGTAGTTTTCATGCCAGCGCTCGGGCCCTGCAGGGGGAAAGGCAAGGAGATGCCGCCCCGGCTCAGCCCCGGCCCGCCCGCCGGCCCCACTCACCGTTGTCGCTGTCGTAGCCCCACACGGACTGGGCCATGGTGCCGCC
>JAVJGI010000040.1:33674045-33739169 GCA_035590275.1 Ibycter americanus
GTGGCCGCAGGCATGGCTCCGAGTGGCCGCCAGCATGGCCGTGGGTGGGCATGGCCCCGGGTGGCTGCCGGCATGGCCCCGGATGGGCTGCCTGGCGGGCAGGCCGCGCAGCTCCGGCTTCGCTGCCCTCACCAGTGCTCCCGTGTGAGGGCTCCTAAAGCCACCGCCTGAAAGGACATAGTTTCCCAGAAGCTGTGGAACACTGTTTTCATAAATTCTTTTTTCAGAGTTTTTCAGGCTGTGGGAGTATGTATGGCTATACCTGCCAGATGAGGCCATTCCTCGCTGTTCGGTCAAGTTTGGGTTTGGCATTGCCCAGTCGATTCTCCTTTGTGCGGGGAGCTTTACACCAATGTGTTTCTCAGGCAACTTAGAAGTCAATATTTCGATCAGGAAAATGGCTGTGGTTCAGATGATGGGGAGTTAGCGATTGGTATGGTTTTATTAGTTGGCTTTGTCTCTACATCTATGTTGAATGCTCAAAGCTTTTCTTTCCAACACCAGCTTCGCTGCCGCCTCCCTTGGCTTTGTCAGTCCATGTTACCACTGCTGCAACTGTATCTACCTCAAGCTAAATACTACCTGAAACTACATACCTTGAGCTAAATTATATCCCAAGCTAAATGTTTGGCAATCAGCCAGGAAGCCTGGAGATTCCCAATGCAGTTGCAGCAAACTTGTTCAAATGCTCCATGTACCCATCAGCACTGGAAAGCAGCACGGAAATAAATCTGCAGCTTTGAGAGGCTGTAAACCCTTTGTACTGGTGCGGTACAGGGAAAAGGCTGAGAAGCTGCAATATTCAGAGCTCAAGATTAATTGGGTTGTATTTCATGTCCCCACACCAGCTGGAAGGTAAAGGTTCTGATTCCAGCTTACCTATATAGCTAGGCTAATAAATAACTGAATATGGACTTTGTTTAGGGTAACTACAATGATTTCTTTAAACTTGTGATAACAAAGATGAGGTCATTACCAAAGCGTTCTTCAGAAAACGTGATTCCTCTTATCTTCCTTAGGCAGTATTCAATTAAGAAAATACTAAGAGGTGATTTAGGTACAACAGTATGGAAAATTACATCTTTTCACTTTCAAAAGAGAACTCTGAAACAAAAGAAAATACAATCTTTTACTCTGTCATCAATCAAATGGATGTCACATTTATTGCAATGATAGGCATGTAAAATTGACACCTGTTGCAATATTAATTCAGAAAGCTTAGACATTAATCCTTTTGAAATGGTTTCTACCTCATCTTCCTGAAGAGAGACATCTGTGAGCTCATGAAATTCTAATTGGAGCAGCTTATTTTCTGTCTGTATAAATGGACAGCTTTAGTGGGCTTGTTTATTGAGGGCTCAGAGAGACTTTTAAACAACTTCATATATACGAGGAATGCCTATTGGAGCCATTTATGGAACTGAGGGACATGATCTGTATTACACACAAAAAGGTGCAAGTCAGTTCTTTCCCTAGTATGCATTCCTCTGTGTGAGAATTTACACAATCTTCTCTATTAAGGAGCCCCATGCCTACAGCAGAAGTCTTCATATTTTAGCTCTGCAGTGAGGTGGTCCTGTTGCACCCAGAGCAGCAGCTCTTTGTCAGCTTCTGCACAGTGCAGCTTCTAGGCACTGACTTAGGCGTTAAGTGACAGATGCTAGCATCAGCAGTGTAGGTACTTGGAGTCAGCCCCAGGCACTGAGTCATATCATGGTGTCTCACTGACTTTTTGGTGGTGGTATTCTTTTCCTGTCGCTTTCATCATCAAAGCTGGAGCAAAAAGAAAATGTAGTATCTTTATCTGCATTAAGAGATAACCACAATAAAATTATTTTTGCATCCCTTAGGACCTACCTTTGCACTTACCCTTTCCTTCTGATATTGTCTTAGAAATTCATTATTGTCTAAATTGCATGATACTGCTTTCTCTAGGGAGTAAATACTTCTGTCATCAAAAGCCTTTGTAACTAAGAAAAGGCCACAGTTTCAAACATTTAAGAGCAGTGTT
The DNA here is from genome assembly GCA_035590275.1 of Ibycter americanus. Classification (NCBI taxonomy): domain Eukaryota; kingdom Metazoa; phylum Chordata; class Aves; order Falconiformes; family Falconidae; genus Ibycter; species Ibycter americanus. The sequence goes on from JAVJGI010000040.1 coordinate 33,676,057, forward strand.
ACCTAGTGCATGCACAGCTACATTGCAGTGATTTGTTTCTATTTTCTAAACCTCTGCCACGTTTACAAAGCAGACAGCCAGCTGAAATAGCAAAGACAAGAGCATAACAAGATCAACCTATGCCATTCATTAAAAACTTCAGGATTTCTGTGAGCCCAGCAGCAGAAACCTTCACCCATAGTACCTCAGCATGCCACTAATGAAAGCATCTTCACAATATCTTCTGAAAATAAATGTTATTACTCCCATCGTTCAGGTGGAGAATTCAGGTACAACATTTTAAAGGATGGCTTTTGTAAAAGTCATCCTACATCTCTTACACATTTTAAAAATAATCCTGGCTGGAATTGTTTACCTCTGAGTAGGCAAGAAGACTGCAAAGCAGCAGGGAATCCAGTACAGCCCTCCTTACTCTATGCTTTAATCATGTCACACTCACTCAGGGACATATCTGCATTCAGTAATATTCAGTAGCACTGTAAGACATAGCAAGTTGACATCTGTTTGATTTGAAAAATAAGGTTTGAGAAATCAGGGAAGGAAAGGTAAGAGGAAGACTGGTGGAATGAAACAAACTGGCCAAAGCAAATGGCATATTTCAGAAGCATCATTAATGGCTGGGGCTACAAAAGAAGGAAAGCTGTGCATCTGTTCACGGTGTTTTGCTTTTGTCCTTAAAGGTAGAATTGATCTGAGCATCAACTGAAGATTGATAGGTGAAGTGCAGGCTGAATAAATACTGTATCTGTCTTCTCTCAGACTGTCCTTTTAGAATGATCCAACAATGCAGCACATATAACGTAAGGACATAAGTAAAAAAGCAGGTGATGTAGCATGGGAAGAGATGTCATTAAAGAGTGCTGCTGAGGTTACAGCTTTGAAAGATGCCTGCCAGACTGCTGTATCTGTAAAAATGTAATACCAAAAAGTAGAATAATCCAATCCTGGTGGATACAAACCAACAATCTTCATGCTAAACTTCTCTGTTACAGTAATAAACCCACCCATGTAGACAACTGCATACATCACACGTGCCTGTAACTGAACTGCAGAATGCAATGTGATGAAATGAGACTGAAAGTGAGAGGTTTTAGCCTACACAATGATTTCAGACACCCTTTTGTCTGAAACTGGTACCCAATCACAGGATCACAGCTGGGCACCTGGTGACAACTTTTATTTTTACTTCAAAAGCTTATCAGAATAAATAAAACATAGTGGTCCTGTTGGGTACCTAATCAATAAGGTACTTTTCATCCAAAAGAGGGTTTTGTGCATTTGTCACCTAAATGAAAGATTGAAACAGAGGGACCAGAACTAATTAACTTGCTATAGCTATGCGACACTGTTGGACTTGCAGTTCAGATGCAGTATTTGCTTCTGCTAAACAAACAAAAGGCATAATCATGCTCATCTTGCTTACGAAAATACCTTACCTGAAATGATAGACAGTTTCTTTGAGAATGGAAAGCAGGAATAAGCAGAGTCTGGAAAATGGCTCAGAGCCATGGCTTTACCCAGAGCACACAAAGCACGTACAGAAGAATGATGCATGGAAAAGTGACTTACAGCAGCTTTGGGCTCTGCCAGCCATGACTGGCTTGGCTAATACCTTGACATAACTAGAACAACCAAAGCGCTGCTCCACCTCAGCATGCCAGTTTCCAGGGGGCAGCGTGACAGCTAGGAATGGCTGACTGTAAGGGGACACATTGAAGTAAATATGCCAGCAGGTTGTAATTCAAGAATCCCCCTGCTCGAAGCTAAGTTTTCCAGGTTCCACCATGCTCAGGGCTATTTCCCATGGGTGATTTCATGCAACTTTACCGGAGCACAGAACGTGCCCACAATGAGCACATTGTTAAATGAGCAAAAGCATTTACTCAATGCCTGTGGCCAATCTAAATATAAAATGTCTTCCACTATATTTAATAGCTTGTGGAAGAAAACAATACAACAGAAAGGAATCTGATAATACACAATATGGAAGGTGCAGCAATGTTTTTTGACATATTGGACACTGCATGCCAGGCAGTGCAAGAAAGGCATGTCACTCAGTGCTTTTGATTGAGGGATGCCGTGGTGGCATGCCATAGCCAAAAAGCCAAATTGTCATATGCCTTCCACTTCACTGAGATGCCATGCTGTGGAAAACATTGTAGGCATGAATGGAAACCCCCACTGACGGCCAGATACATGTTGGAAGATCTGCCAAATGAAAATGAGAAGCATATTGGGTCAGTTTTGTTGGTTTTATACACAACAAGCTCTTTGGCTACATTTATTTTATTTGATGAAAAGCAGAGTGTAGCACATCTAGACAAACATTAGGCAGGCTTTTAATGCATCTTTCCATTTCAGAAGGCATATAACTCAGCAGTCTGTGGTTTGGACACTAGGACTTTGTTTGCAAAATCCCATCATTCTCCTGTTGTGGCTCAGAACCTATATTACCATTTGCGGAACTTAATATTTAGTCCATGAGATACAATAAACTTGAAAACAATAAACCAGAATTCAGATTTAGCAAAATGAACTAAAAGGTGAACAAGTTTTCCTTGTGACAATCTATTAAAATGGGCATGAACTTAAAAGACTCTCAGTAGCAAAATAATAAAAAACTAAATCTGTTCAGTATCACATAGAGATCTGATACAACAACAATATTCTGCCTGTTTAAAATCCATCTTCCAGCTGTAAAAAACCTAAACTGATAAATGCTGCAGGAAGATGACTCTTCTCTTTTTCTCATAATGATTTTCTTATATGGCACTCACACTGAAATCCAAATCTGAGCTGGGCTGTCTACTTTTATACACACTGGCACAGCGTGACTTGCAATAATCCAAGTATGAGAATTTGACCTATACTGTTTGCTTTTATAAGATCTGGACGTGCCTGTTTGGAGATTCCAGCAGACTGGCAACTCTTCTATATCAAGGTGGAGTTTTATGTACGACCTTCATCTTGCATGATACTCTGGCAGTAACATCTACCTGGGAACAGTCCTAACTAGACCACAGAAATGCTATGATGAGGCTGGAGGAGTTCATGAGATTTTTACGGAGGACATCTCAATGGTATATGTCACATAGTTAATGATGCAGCAAATCAGAAATACTTCATACATATTTTCCAGGGAGACTCATTCTTCTAAAAGAGAACTTTATAAGAAAATCATTGCATGTGTTTCCAGTCCTTGAAATATGCCCTTTGCAGGCAGCAGATTTCTCTGTTCATAATCATTTTGCAGAAATCCCTTGAGGTGCCTGTTTCCCAAAGCCCTGAGAGAAGTTGAATTCATACCATTTGTGCACTTCAGAAGGTCGGAGCATAACATCCCATTTCTATCAACACCCGTGCTTCTCTTTTCTTTAATGAAGTCAAAATTTCACTCTGAGACCACAAAACAACTTTGAAAGCATCATGTATAGGTCATAAGAAGATAACTTAATGTATGGAAGTATAAATATTTGTATGTGTACAGCAAGTGTAAAGAATATGTAATTAAAAAAGAGTCAGTACAAGGACTTATGTTTATCAAATACAGAAATTTCAGCAACACATATTGAAGAGCAGGTATTACCGGAAGAGAGGGGAAAATTACATAATAAAAAGCCTTCAGTAACTGAGAAACAATATTAGCTGGAAATGTTAATGTTCTTATCAGAGGAACAGTTCAAGAATAACAATATATAAGAGGATTTTTTTTTAACAAACCCTACAGAAACAGACTAAAAGAATGGCATGCAGTGATCCTAAGATGTAATCTTTAAAAATCTGTCTGAGGATACAGTAATAGAGCAGTACCTCAGTTTGTAGTTGGTGGTATATTACAGTCTTATGGACAAAATCCTCAGCTTCCATCCTCTGCATTCGAAGTCTCATTTCTGTGAATTCATACTGATGCATCTCCGTGGGCTCCTCTGCTTTCTCTAGCATGACAACTTAAAGCTTGGGTTATAGAATCTACAACATGTCTGTTCTTTGAAGTTGCCAGTACAACTAACTGAAATGCTGTTGGTCTGACAGTTCAGCATGACTCAGTACAGTGGTCTGTCTAGCACAAAAGATTTTGCTGGTTTCTTTCCCTCCATCCCTACCCTTCTTTATCTTTCTGTTCCTCAGTCTCTTCAAATTAACTTTCTCTGTGGTGTTACTCTACATTATCTACAAAAGTATTGGTTGCTCAATGTATCTTTACATTATGTATTTTGGAAAAAACCTATGCTTTCTTCTGCTGAATGGATGCCGAGACTTTGTGATTGGTTTTGATAATCAATGCTAGACATATTTCATGTCATCCAATCAAGCTCTACCATTCAAATCTCGTAGCCATTTCAGTGACCTTACTCATACCCACAGTAGTGCTGAGGTACAGAAATACGTTTGAAGTATGGAGCCAAGTACTCAGACCCTTTCAGAACTAAGCTCTTGACTCTTGACCTTAAGGATTCTTCCATGTTACTTATAAAAGCAGTAAAATGTATCAGTGCAATACTTACCTTTTAGGTATTTTAACTGATATTTTAATATTTAATTAATATATTAAATAGTAAACTTCTATGTCACTGTGGAACTGTTCTTCCTAGACAAGGACAGAATATTTCCTGGCACAAACACTCCACATCTGCAAAGAAAGGCCTTGATGTGATAAGATAGAGGTAAATAAGGAAATTATGCTTCATGCTTGCGATGAAGACAGTGACTACTGTTATACTGTGCTGCACTTCAGGCTTTTTTGGAAGCAGTAACAGCATCATACCAAGGAGTGATATGGAGAGGTGCCCTCTGGTACCTGCTGCTTCTGCCACTACAATAATGGTCACGGCCTATAATCAACACGTAAAGAGCTCAGTAACAGTGAACACTGGAACTCTTTTTGCGATCCTAGCTTGGAACCCGTCACCCAGAACACGCAAGCACTGTCTGCGGGTAGCTACATGTGCAATCTGGAACTACAGACTTTGGCCCTCGCAGCAGCGATCATTGTATATCCTCTCCAGATTGTCACAGGAACAGATCCTAATCACTGTCATTGTAGGAGAACACAATTTTGACTGTGGAAAGTGGTTGAGAATACAAATAATTGTCTTTGGTTCTTCACATTTCCTTGGTGCTGTGTTGCTGTCTTTCCCTCAATTCTAGTGATTTCAGGAAGCTCTCCTTTCTGCATCATTCTAGACTTCATAAATGCTTTTGGTTTCTCAGAGTTAAGACCAATGAAACCTTTGTGTTCAGGATGCACACTGAGGTGTACTTGCTGAAGACATGAATGATGCACCAGTTCACTATTGCACAACCCAGATACAAAATGTAACTGACCTAATTCCTTAGTAGATCTTATTGCTTAGTTTTAAGAAATATGGTGGGTTGAAATGGAGACATGAGGATTAAATATATGAGAATGAAAAATCACAGATCAGGACATACCAGTAAGTCCCAGGCCAGTCAATACTAGCAGTTTATACAACCAGGCAGTCTCTGTCAGTTTCTCAAACATCCCATGTGGACACAGCAGAGATTTCCCAGCTATTCAGAAAGCACATTCCTCCAGGACAGCACAACTGTAATGAAAGGGATATGACAAGAAACAAGAAGTCATTAAATCTAGTCCTGTCTCTAACACCAATGTCCTCTGAGAGCCTGTGAGTGTCACACCCTGGCCAGTGTTCACATCACTGTCATTGTGCAGAGTGCAGCACCCTACTCCCTATCTCAGAAGACTTTGTTAAAAATGTATAATATGATTCCTGCAATCTCTTTTATTCATCAAAACAGCCGCACAAAAGCTAAATGTTAGCTACCTAGTTACTGAAGGGGGGAAATCTAATCTGTTCTGGGTGTCTGCACTGCACAACATCACCGATCTATTTCATTATTTTCTTGTAGAGTTACAGTCTGCAAGTAGCATGCTGGGTGGAAAGAACAGCAAGTTGAATAACCACAGCAACCTGAAATTTATGTTAGTATTTCTCAGTTTGCATCTGTAAACATTACTGTTTGTAAAGCTGGTTTCACTATTCAGTCATCTTCTGTGTGCTTCTGGCTGGGCATTCCAGCTTTAACTACTGCTTTTTGCAAAGGTTCTCTACAGAAATTCTAGCAAAGTATTTTAAGGCATTAGGCATGGAAAACATTTTTCTAACCTTGCATCACTATACCTTTTTTGACAGGGGCAATGAACCTAGTGTTTCAATTATAGGTCTTACACAACAGGCCAACAATTTTCATCTGTGTGTTCCAAGACCAGTTGCATTTGTTTAGCTATAAATTCAGAGATGCTGTAGGTTATGATCTGTATGCAGATGTATACAAGTAACTTCTTAATACTAGATTCTGAGTAATGAAAAATATCAAATTTTTAATAAAAATTAGTGGCACCAGAATTAGTATTCTAAGTCAAATTCTCTGAATTAATGTCAGATGTCAGTTGCTAAACAGAACATTAAAAACAAAAACAAGGTAAGAAAAAATGTATTTCACTGATAATTTTCATCATTTGGTTTATTTTGAATTTTTAAAAATAAGTCTAATTTGAAAATACAGTGTTGCTAACAAAATTAATGTGTCAAAACAAGATCTTTTCTTTTCTAGTGTTTTTTCCATTTCTTTCAACAATCCCTATCACCAGGTTGATTTTAACCCCCTGATGAAAAACTACATAACCTACCTGCCTAAAAATATTTGTTCAGCTCTGCTCTCATTTGTATTATGTTACTACAAAACCCAGGGAATTGTATGAGACTCTAAATAGACTTAGCATTCTAGATGCAGCAAATGAATGAGGGTCTGTAAACTCAAATACCTGATTTCAAAGGTGAGATTTCAGTTTCTAGACTCATAATTTTTACCCAAGTCATCCTATCACCCACAGATCCTATCACTCATCATCCACCCTTTCTCAACTGGAAAGTCCATGTGCCTTCACTTATGATGATCTGGGAAGGAAAGGCAGATACGGGTTTTCCTCCATCAGCCAAACAGTGCTTACTTCAGCAACTTGTTAATGCTTTTTAAGAGGGATTTTTCTTTCTTGGAAATCAGTCAAAAAGAATTTCTGATCAGCAGTTTAGATCAGCTGAAAGGCAGTAATACAGCTGGTATGACTGCAAGCTTGTGCAACTGTAAACAATTAATCCTGGCACATGCTTTCATGGAGTGCTACTAACAGTTTCTTGAAAACGTGTCTCACAAGGGTGAAGCAAATCATGATCCTGTAGTGCCACTGCTCTTTTCAAAAGGCTTATATTCCTAACAAGCCTGTCAGTTTGCAAAGAATCACAGAAACCAAGGCAGGAAAAAGTAACAGGAGAGAGTTTTATACTATTGATAGAAAATTTGATGCCCGGATAAACCTGCAGAACTTTAACAACAGTTTTTCAATAAAAGAGCTAGTTATGATATGTATTAATGCTAATATTTTATACTGCCATCCAGCAAACTAAGCTCCTCAATGTGAAAGGACAATAAAGCAAACCTGATAAAAGTTACCTTGTCACAAAAAAGTGTAAGATCACCCTTGAGTTGCATTAAAAAAGCCCCGGTCTTGCATCTTTTGTTCAATAGGTGGTTACCCTGGACCTTGGGCTGGTGACTGGAGTGTTTGGAGAAACTGTAAACACAACTCCCAAAAGGTCGCCTTCTGTTGGAAGGAGTGGGGAGAGCAGTATTCCAGTTTTATAAATAAGTTCTGTTTTACTTAGCTATTTTGCTCCAGTACTCCACATTGCCCTCAACGAAGAAAAGAGTTTAAATAATGCCATCATCTGAGTATCCAATGCATTGTTCTTAAGTTTTTATTTCTACTTATCTGACTTTAATAAAGGTCTGAGTTTAATATAGGTCTGTGTTTAACTACATCTTTGAGTATATAAATTGTAATCTTGTAAAGAAATGTATTTAGTATGGTAAAATAGCAGATAATCTACCCAAACCACAGAAGCAAATACAAAGAATTCCATTTAAATAACTGGATGCATAGTCCAGTAACCAAAAGTAACCCTTACCCAACACAATCTCTAAAACTGAGGGCTTAAGTCATCTGATATGGACTATCAGTGCTCTAATCCCAACAATTTTTTGAAAAGAAGGTATCTTAAGTCTCTTTTTCATTATGCACAGGACACCACCTTCATTAAGCCCTCCTGAATTTATCAGCTTTGATAGCGGTCTTTTGCTTTTGGTAATAATATATGGCTTTCCTTTTTTGGGTGGTAGTCTGCTGGCTAACATCTAATAACACTGGCTACTAAGCATCTTGAAATACTGGAAAGCGGACATTCTGGATGTGCAGAATGATTGGATACCCACACAATGTACTGTCATTCTGCAGGCGTTCGATCTGTCTGCTCTGTTGGGTGTACAGCGAGTTGGTTGGGCACGTACACGTTGGTCAGTAGTGCAGTATGCATGCAGTAGGTTTGACATGTTCTGCATTTACTGCCTACACACTGCACAGAGGCACTGGGAGCACACCACGTGGCTGTACTGGACTAACTCCTGACCCACTGGAGATTTATGTTGTCTTGGGGGGTTGATTGTTTTCATGGAATGATTTCTTAAGGTCTTTCATACACAGAATGGGTACAAATGCCTAAGGTAGCATTAATTGTCTCCTTACCCTGCTGCCGAGGGGTTTTCTCATTCCACAGTTGACTTAGCAGGCTATTGGTGTTGACGGTGCTCCTCATACGAACATACTTACCTCAAGCTGTGGTTCAGAAAGCCCGAGGTCACATATACAAAATTGTTTCTCCACCAAAAGTTGATATTTTAATAGTCAGTCATGCTTGTATACAGAACCAATTGCAGGAGTGATGCTAAACATGAGTCATTTGGTATTATGAGAGTTTTGCTGGTTTTCAGAGAGAAGATGCATTGAAGACTGATGTCTCTCCTTCAACAGTCACCATTGTAGCTCCAGTGCCTCAGTGAAGGCAAGTCGCATTCCCTGCAGGGAAAACCTCCTTAAGGATCACGTAAGATATACTTATCATCTATCATCAAAACAGAACATAACTCTTGGCATTGATTCTAAAAGACTAAGATTTGCTGTTACTAGACAGTCACTTATATGTTCAGTGGGCCATTTCTGTTATTTAGTAATAACTAAAGCTTTCATTTATTTAATACAATGAGGAAGAAAACAGGAGTTCAATGGACCACTGATACACTGTCTCTGTGACTGATTTGTGCTATAGAGGACAAAATGTCGCAAGATAGTCTCACACCTTCCTCTGTCTCCTAAATTAGAGAAAAGGGCTGCTGTTGGCCAGCTAAGCCATCTAGCACACAAGCCCAGCTTAGCAGAGAATTTAAGCAAAAGCAGAATTTTAAGTTTATAACCAGTTCTTTTGAATTCAGTTGGAATGCTCACACTCTAAAGATGCTTGTGCACTTTATAGACACAGTTCAGGTGAGTAATATTTTTTGTCAGAGATATTGGAGTTTTATTTTAAATACCATGTCTGTTTTTAAAGTCACATAAAATTTCAGTTTTGAAGAAACTATGAATTTGTTTCAAAAATTAATGTAACTTGATCTTGTTATAGAATTAGCTTACCAGATGTTCTTTGGGTGTGCTGGGGTGGACTTGGGAGAATCAAGCCTGCGCTTTCCTCTTTAGTCAATGCATGTGTCATCAAAGCACTTTGTGTTCTTCTGCATCTCTAGCAGATGGTACAAACTGCCTGTCCTTCGTAAGACAGCATTAACCACATTCCTGAAAAGCCTTTGCATTGCTAGTAGTCCTGCTTCCTCTCTGGTGCTTCCCTCTCTTACCCACCTGTTGACAGCAAAGGCCAAGCCATATTTGCTGGTCCTCTATGAGAGGAAGGATCTCCCATGCCCCTTCATTTATTCACTGTTAGGGTTTGAACTGTTGCATATTTGTGCACTTTGAAAGCTCTGGGGACAGAGGGTGAGATTCATGCAGAGCAGACACAATCATCCTTCATCAGGTTATTACGTTAATACCATGGATACTTGTAAACAGTAAGTAAAACAGCAATGAAACCACTTCTGAGAAAAGTAAGCTTGCTTTTAAGAAGCAAGGTATTCTGATGTCTTCGGCAATCCGTCTGCTTTCTTCAGAATTTGCAGCACTGATTAGAGATTAAAGAAGCATCACCTGTGGGCATGTAAATAAAATTAACATAAAATGGTGGCAATTAATTGTGATGTGCTGCTTATATTACAATATAAGTAAAAAGTCCTTCATCAATCACAGTGTCATTAAAAGGAAAAGTATCTGTTTCAGAGAGTTTACAAGATTGTCCTGAAATAATGGCAGACAACACCGCGTTTATAAGATTTGTTTCTCTGTCTGCATTTACTACATGATACTTGATCTCACTATGGTATTGCACTTTGGAATGGAAAAAACCCAACAGTTTAGTTAGGCTTTTAGGAAGCATTAGCTAATTATAGTTTTTATAATCCCCTTCATTTAGAACTAGTCTCCTGTTTGTAATAGCTGAGATCATCCCCATCTTGCAACATCCCACACAGTCACTTGATGGATACTCTGTTTTTCCTACAAATATGCGTATCTGAACTCTCAAGTCTATTCGTTTATCTTAACAAAGTGATAGATTCTGGACTGTTTGCTGTTTTTCTTTATTCACATGATTGATTTCACCAGAGATAAAAATTCAGAGAACTGCCATTATTTATGTATGTCTTAATCCAAATGTGATGAGTTATAAAAATCATTACACAACAATACTCAAAATTCCCTAGGCGATGCCACATCTCAGATCTTCTTATCTTTAACTCTGGACATATTCTCTAGGCAACACATTCTTTGATTCCTGTATCTGATCATAGAAAATAAACAGAAAATAGACCAGCTTTGTTGAAACTCAATATAATTCTTATCTAGTGTTCCAATATTTTCCTAGTGACAGAGAAATGTTTTATAACATTCTAGACAAAACTTCAGTTACACAACCATAAAAACACTCAGGTTGGAAGGAGTATCAAGCAGTCATCTAGTCCAACCTTCTGCACAAATAGCAACCCCAAAATATCTCACATATGTTTCAGAACGTATATTAAAATGACATATATTAGTTTCACTTAGCATATGACCTGCTTGCAAAATTTATTTATAAAATGGTTGCTAAAATTTCATTTCACTTACTGATACAAACTGGGGAAAGAAGTAGAGGAACCAGTGGTCTCACTAGTCTCTGGATGAAACAAATATACTTCCAGAATGGTTGGCCATGTGAAAAGAAATATGTAGTGTTAACATACAAGAGTTATCCAGGTACATCATATGCTGATGTTCAATAATAGTGAAACAATAAGGGAAAATAATATATCTCAAGTCCAAAGTCTCACATTAGATGAGGTTATCCTTCCTACAAGGACAGCAGGTTTTAGTGCAAGGGCAACAACAGCATCAAATGGACAATTAAGAAAACATTCAGAGCACTACTTCTGTAAGAAAAATAGTGAACAGAAATTCAGTGGTTGCTGTATTTGGCAAAGAGCAATAAAAAGACGAGAAAAAGAAGGACCAACCTTCACTTAACATTAGTATCTCCATCAAAGTACAGAATTATTATTATAGAGGATGGAAATATTTTATTGCTAACATCAAGCAGCACTAAGCTAGCCTTGTTCTATGCATCTGCATTAGAGGTACTCAAGGTGTGTAAGGGAGCCACAGGCTAGAACTCTTATCCCACCAAGTTGTCCTACACAGATATTTCCTTTCCATCTTCCCACATCTTCAGTTCCAGTCTGGCCCTATGTTATTCTGCACCTGTCAGATTTTTTTCTTCATCCCTAATACTTCTTCAGGTCCTCCATTTCCTGTTGGCATCTTACAGCCTCACCCCAGACTCTTCACAATTTCTTGTTCAGTTTCTAAAACACAGAACCCAAAATATCTTTATTTAGAACTGTTTTCTTGTCACTTCAGAAAGCTGTCAAAGAGTGCTGTTATTGAGATCATCTGAGTGGTTTTAATCTTCCACTAAAGAAACACAAGGATATAGTCATTTTGAATAAGAGCAGGCATTTTTTAAGACACTGCTACTGGGAAGTGCAAAATTGGGGAAAACTGCAAAGAAACACACAGAATATGAATTCTTCATGAAAGTAATCATTCCAATTTTTTACTATCTATCCTGCCGGGTAAAAATGTTCTTCAGAGCTGAAGTGAAATAGCTGAGAGACTCTTTCATAACGTCCCACATCCCTGCTCAGTCAGCGTGCAATGGGATGGGCAATGGCCAGGGGGAAGTTAAGGGGTAGAGAGACTTTTTTAGGATTTCTTCTTCACTCCTCTGAAGAGGTAAGAGCATGAATGCGCGGGTGTGCCGTCATACAGTTGTCTCCCTTCAGTAACGCTCTTGCTTTCTGTCTGTTGTCACGCTGAGATCAGCTCACTGGCTCCTTTCCTCCATCTCAGTCTGTTTACATCGTTTCAAGTTTTCAAGGCCATCTCTGCACAGCAAAGGGCTGGAAAACTTTTCTTTTTTTAAACTGAGAGGAGATCTGCAGTCTGCTCTGTTGACCTGGGATTCACATGGTTCTCTCTGATCCTTTGCCAGTACACCAGAGTTTATTTTTTTGTTGCCTCTGGGAGAGGAGTAGAATAACTAGGTAGTACAGAGTGTGATTTCATGGTGGCAGGGAGCATGGAACATGCAGTTAATCTGCACTGCAACAGAAACTAGGGGAAACAGGGTAAGCAGGTCCTATTTTTGACATTTTCAGGCACATCAGGCTTTTATCAGAAATTTGGGAAAGATGTATTCTTTTAAGAATAGGAAAGATATCATGATTTATCTATAAAAAACATTTCCTCTTAGTTCTGTTTAGTATCATGGGGCTCTGTTACATCCCAGTGGAATGTCCAGTAGTGTAGATGGTTATGGAGTAAATATGTGTAATTTCTTGCAAAAAACTTGCTCCATTTCTGTACAATTTGCATTAAATCTTGATCATTCATCGCATTCGTATACTTCTGGTTTACACACTGGGACATCCCAGCTGGGATGCCTTCTAGTTTCACTTCTGTGAGAACTCTACACAGGGCCAGGGTGGCATTTTGTAGTGCAAATGGTGAAGTGGCGTGCCTGTAGGTGGCAGAGTTGGTCTGACGGCTCTGGGGTACTGCTGAATTCTGTGGCATTCCTGAAACCGTTTCTGTGTCTTAACAAATATAATTGCAATTGTTAGTTGCAGTAGATTTCAAACATGCCCCAGTGCAAAAGGAAAGGTACCGACAAGTCGCACCTGCCCATGTGCCATCAAGCGGCTGCTTACGTTTGGATACTTCTACAACTTGCGCTATGCTTGTGGGGTTTAGCATGGAGTATGCAGAAAGAGAATACTGATAGCATACTATCTTTAGAATGGAAATTAGTGAAACTACATCTATGCTACATAAATATGGTTATTTGCATAGGTACATATCTGCGTTTTACATTTGTAACAAAACTTGCATGTGTTACTTGTGCAGGTGTTTTTTCAGCAATTCAGTAGCTCAAAGAGAGAAATACTTTTGCAAAACAGCTGACACTGAAATTATGATTTTTTCCCCTGTCCCTTTGTTATGAAGAACTCTTTTTGAGAAACTGTGACAGAAGCACTGCATCCCTAACTGGCTCACAGAAATTATTCTTCATGACTATCACTGATGTGGACAGTAAAATTAAAAGGTATGGCAAATTAAAGTCAGAATAGCCAGCCAGAAATATAGCCAAATAAGCTTTTAATCAAGTTTTAAGCAGTGTTTGGTGAAAAAGCATTCAACAATAATAAAAAGAACAGTGACTTTTTCAGTAGCCGTATGCCATTTGTTTTTTCACTGTTGTTCTGATAGAAGAGTTAGCGCTTTTTTACCCATTCTTTCTGAAGAAAGCATGAATTTTACTGCTTCATCACTGATGAAAGGAAGAAAACCAACCTTCTCAAAAGTTCTGCTACTCCTGTTTTTCACAGCTTAGTCTTTCAGGAGACTGGAAACAAAAAATATTCTCAGCCATCCAATGCAGCTTACAAGGAAACACTAATAAAACTTACTGTTGCATTGTGACAAAAATTCTAATATGAGAAATTGCTTTCAAACAACAACGTTACCCTATAAAAACAGCTATGTTAGAAGATGCCTTTGAATTGTCCCATTTCACTCATGTTTCGGGTCAAAGGTATACAGGCTAGGTTTCTTACTGCTACTTCTTCGCTGTGCTTAAGCAAGCAGCAGAGGGCACAGCTCCCTGCTGCAAGCCTTCCAAGCAGGAGGTTGTGTGAATATGTCTCATTCTGCTTAAAAGGTTTTCTGTCTATCAGGAGTGATGTTTTGAGTAAAACACTGCAGTTTCCACAATCAGTAATACCTCTGAAAGGTGTTTCTCTTTTGCTATTTATCCAACAGCCAATTCTGTACAAAATCATGAGATTCTGTGATTCTATTTACTTATGTCTAATGCAACTTCCAGAATACAAGTGTTATCACAGACCACTGAAGCAATTATTTGCATGCTGTTTTGTACAGAACTCCAAAAATTGAGTACATTTGGTTACCTTAGATGAACATCTGCTCCATACATACAGCTCAAATTTGTTCACAAGCAATAGCAGCAATACTTGCCAAAGCTATCTTCAAACTGATCAGCTGCTCCAACTGAAGGGTCCAAATCCTGAAAATGTATCATGCAGGGAACAATTTTCAGCAGTCTCATGGCACACAAATGTGATTTTCAATTCTTCGCCCCAAATGCTGGGGTCTGTGGATTCTTTTCACAATGAAAGACAACCAAGAAGAGCAAGCCTGCTTTCAGTAGGCTTTGATTTTCTGTACCTTTGCTGGTAAATGGGCATCTGGAAATCAAAGGGCTGAAAACCCCTAATGTAGGGCAAGTAAAACATCATAGCACTCTGTCATATGTTATATCTATAAATCAGACTAACTCTGTTGCAGCTCTATATGCTTCTTTCATATTAAGGTACAGAATTCAAAGGAAAAAACGTCTATAGATCTACCCCATCATTTCTGATACAGATTGTTTAATGCTGTATCAGTATAACTGCAACTAATAAAATTTTTATTTATTACTGTGCCATCTCCACCTAAAAATCTGTTCTAGTATCTAAATTTATTAGTTGCAATTCAATATATTCCCTGAATATGAGATGCATAATGACATTTCTAAAGTTTTGTTGGTATTTGCTAGAAAATATGGACTACATATGCTCACAGAACACCTGGGAACAAGAAAAGATTATGGATACTTCCATTATTTGGACATGACTTTTTTCTACTTGCTTCAGACTTTGGCTGTTCTCGTAACTAGGACAAGGAGTTATAAGACACACAATTTTATGTTTTATAGGTCTGTCTGCAAATAAAAATAGACAGATGTATTATCTTTCACCACTTAAAATAAACGTTCAGTTAGTATTAAAAGCCTAAAACTGTAGCCCATAGCAGGTAAACCTCCACAATAACCAGCCTTGCGTAGACAAATTAAGCTGTATCTCAGGAAGGAGACAGGCGTGAGGTAATATGAGACAGGAGCTCTTTCACAACCATTGGGGTCCTATTATCTCATGCCTTTATGCCACAGGCCAATATTTACCATGTTTTATTTTATTTTTAAGGCAATACTTATCTCTTGCACCCTATGCAATACTTTGCACAAAAATGGCCAGAGCTTCCTCAAATCATGTAATGCCTGATGGCTTGGAAGCACCCTCCTTCTAGTTCACTCCAAAACTTGCATAACTTTGCAACTTTCTTCCCACTAGTTTATTTACAGTAGCTATAAGGGAAGGTTATCTAATGCAACTTATCTAATTTTGATCAGAGCATTACAAATAAAAATATCTCAATTCTCTGTAAACAATACCTTAAAAGGATCACTATGAGAGCTAGTGAAATATTTTTGAAACCTTTTGTAGGATTTTTTTCACAAAACAATGCACTATCAAGATAGTGTATTGAGTGTCCAAGTATTTGGCACTTAAAAATGAAAGATTTCCTTTGAATATTCTTGTAATTTAATGTTTTCCAGAAGAGTTTTCTGTTTTTCTAGCCAGTGTCCTTTAAATAAGACTATTTTGCAGTCATTCCTATACTATGTTCATTTTTTATTTCATACTCACAAATAAGGTCAATAGGTGTCTTGCTATGCATGAAGTTAGACGCATGTATAGTGGTTTGCTGGTTTGGAGCTTTAGACATTAAAACTTTGTCCACACTCATTTTGAAAGCCAGGGATCCACTTCTATTTATATTGTGAAGGTTTTGCCAAGGGTATTACATTTCTTTAATCCTAGTTTCCTGGAAAGGTGCTAACACTTTCCCTGCAGAGTGTGGATAGCCTGAAATGTGGAGGCAATAATAAGTGATGGAATACAGGCCTGTGTTTTAAGAAGTTTGTTACCATCCATGATACTCAGCCTTCTTATGCCCTGTGCTGCTGGGACATTTTTTTGTGGTTGCTGTCTCAGCAATTCAGTCCCATAGTTCTAATGCATTAGTATAATGTGACGATGTCTGGACTACAAGTACTCTGGAGGAATGCACAAGAGCCACAAAACCAATTATAAAATGCTTTAGATCATATTATTTTAACTTACATTTATAGATAATTTACTTCAATCCCTACTGTAATTTGTAAAAAGTTGTTATTTTGGAAAAAGGTTCAGTGCTTTTTGAGTTCAGGAGTCTTTCTTCCTAGCATGAAGTTGTAAAAAGCCTTGAAAAGTTTTTTGTCAGGTAGAAGAGACAACTGAAAGAAGTCACCCAAATGACAAGTGCTGTGCAACAAGCAGTAAGGTATCAGCCAGCCTTCCTAAATTGCATCACCTTAGTTCCTGGGATTTTGTTTAGAGTCAAACCTAGTTTCTTTGTCATCTGGATAAAGGTTGATTGTACAGCCAAACAGTAACTTCAGGAATTAAAAAAAGTGCTAAGTCTATTCAAAGGAATACTGGATTCTTTTCCTTTGAATCCTGGTTCATGAGCTCAAGAGCTCCTTCATAATATTAAGCTTACTCTCTACATTCACGCAGAAAAAAAAATGGTTTTGACTTTAATTTAAAGATGTAAGAACAAACAGATTAGACTTTAATTAAGAAACACTAGTTATAAAGCATTTTAACAACAGTGATAGGGTCATAGTTAAAAGCTGAAGTGCACTTAGGGAGGTATAAAATGGTGTAATGGGAGGAATCATAAGCCAGTTGTGTTGGGTTTCAAGTAGCAAACCAGCTGTTGTGTCAGTCACACACAGTCTGCTGCATTTAAATCGGAGGTCTAGAATTATTTTAGGGTCTGGCTGATGAGACAGAAAAAAGGTCACAATACTGAAATCTTGGCTTCTCTTCCAAGATATCATTTTACTGAATCTCTGCCATGCTCACCTCGCTCAGAAAGGATATTTTTCATAGTCAGAAAATTGACATTGATTATCTGATCAAGCAAAACATACTATGGCAATTTTTCCACATTATATTCCCATTGCATCTGTCTAACAAGACAAAATTTATATTTCCTTTGGCTATTATTCCTAAAACTTTGTTAGAAATGTCAAGATTATCTTGCCCCACTCTTCTGTAATCTTTGTCATTGAATTTCTTTATATTATGTTGTGCCCATATCATGCTGGAATGCACCATCTGTTTCACACAAACCATAAACACAATTTCAGATCTCTCTGGATTAGTCCTGTCTAACTAGTCACTTGGTTTTTTCAGTGGTCCAGCCAGTAGTTCTTGACTACTGACAGAAGGCCTTTGATATTATCTATATAACTAACACACAGTGACCAACATGTCTACAGATGACTGACAGCAGACAAGGAATTGAGGGGGTCTCTGGTTCTTTCACCCTGCTGTGACTGTGAACAACTGTAGTCAATTTGGTGCTGTGGCTCTCATAGGAGTGAAGGAGCTTATCCTACATTATTCCAAAGGAACGATGATAGTTGACATCAGATCTAGTCAAAAGTCAGCACTTCTGTTCTGCAAGAAACACATTCTGTTTCAAAATGGTTCTTTAAAGAATTTATGGATTTTACTGATGGCTGTTCAATCCCCCCACAAATATATTCAAAAGAGTTCTGATTCTCAAAGCGAAAAACTTGAGCCATGAACACCTTTGCACCAACATGCCAGGCTTACCTGTCCCCCCCAGGACTCCTAGCCGCCCCACGGGACAGGCTGGAAGCCGGGATGCTTACATCTCACTAATAACCGTGTAACTTAGAGTCAAACCCCGAATCTTCTGCAGCATCAGAGAGGCTGCAGGTCCTGAGTGCCATTCTCCAGAGCAGCGGATCGGATCTTTTTAGTGTCTGGTGCCAGGTCTGATTTCTGAAGCCTCAAAACATAGTCATCAACACCAGCCTGAGTCTGTTTCAGCACTAAACATGGCAGTAATTTATCACAGCCATTCCAGACCGTAGCAGCCAAGACAGCAGCAGGCCCCTCAGTTCCCCTTGCCCCAACAGGGTGCTGAAGGCTTGCCAAGCCTGGGTACCGAGCCCGTCAGGCTCCCTGCTGGAGAGCTACCGGTTAATAACTGCCCAGCTCCAGCATACTTAATATTTCCAGCTGATCTATTAGTTTTGCTATTTTCATTTCTCACATAGTTTACACAGCGAAGTTGCCCGAGGCCCATAAATTGTGCACCCTTCACTTCAAGCAGAAATTTCATGATGTAGTGAAACTCTGATACCATCTTAGTAATCTGACTAGGAAATTGATCAGGGACTAAGTAGGTGAAGCTGTCTCTCTTCCAGCAGAAGTTTGTGGTGGTAATTTTCCTTTGAACATTTTCCATTCTGATAAAGCAATTTCTGAACAACAACAAAAGAAAATTAACAAAAAATTGCAATCCCCCTATAATGGAGATGAACCTAAAACCTGCCATATTCCTAGGCATCGATGCCACAAGTTTTACAGGTTATAACGTTACTTGCACAATGGTATCTGAAATTCCTGACGCAAGTTGCAGACATCTGCAAAGGGAGATATCAGTAGTTTCCTATTACTGAGAGTAGTCTGTGAGAAAAACAGGAAAATGTCAACAGGTTCCATTTTTGCAACGCAGGATGACAAGGCAATGCTTACATAGTCTATGCTAAACCTTAGTTTATATAGAAATAAGTACTCCATACACTCAGTTCAAATGGTTACAAATATAGATAATACCACAACTATTTAATTATGCCACAGGACTCGTCAGGCATATGGTCCTAAAAATACAATCCTGCTTTTAAGCGTGTATGACACAGTGTTTAAGCCAGGCAAAATCCCATATTTGTTAGTAGAACTTAGCTTTACAACAGAGAGTCAGGGCATGGTATCTTATTTATTGGAGAAGCAGGTGACTGTGTGTAAATATTCGTGAACTACAAGATAGGACCTACTTCAGGAGAGAACTTTGGAAGTTGGACTTCAATCATGCACTTATTCAGTCCCCAAGAAGACTGCTTTGAAGATTCCTAGCAGTACAAAAATGGCTTCAGATCATTCCCAAAACATCTGAAGCTGGTAGGACTTAGTAGGTTTTGGGCCTCCTCTTTTATTAATGAGAGCATTGCTAGTCATATTAATGTAATATTTAATAATATATTGACCATTCTGTTGCACATTGACATTGTTATTTGTTTTCCACCACTAAAAGCTACTGAGGTTGACTGTTTTTTAGTAATTGTCAGAATTAATGTTCTAAAATCCACACATAGATGGCTTAAATCATTGACACGGAATTTCAAAAAGGCTAAGCATCCATTGCTTTCTGTGTAGTCTGCCTTTTTATACCATAATTATCCTTTGGATTGTGAAGATTTAGTGTAAACATCTTTGGACAACATTTGAACAGTTATAATGATGTATATTTTAATTTGGCGTCTAAGTTATATCTGTCTTAATACATATACTAAATCAAAAAGTAAACAGATTACAAACCACATTGTTTCCTTATTACAATCCTTTCTCTTATCACAGTTTCTCATGCCATTCTGAAATTACATGAAATCAGTAGAGGTTGGTTAGAAAATGTTACTGTCTTTACTGTTTAAGCAGGCATATAAAAGTCCAGGCATTACTTAGAAATTCAGAAGAAAGTCAAAGCAGAAATCTTGTCTTAACAGCTTTCATCAGCACCAGTAGTTTCTTTTTAAAGAAGACACTACCTTGCAAGGAGAAAAAATGGCAAATTTGAACTGGAGTTATCAAGGCAACAATGGTAAAAGCTATCTTTAACAGAAAATCAGATTTATTTATAATATATTGAATATTTCTTTCTTCTCCGTATAAAAATTCTTCAGAATTACATGGTTGATTAGCATAAGTTCTGTACTATATATTCAGTTGGCTCCAAGGGAAAGTGTCATGAATTCAGTATTGGTACAGAATTAGAAGTAGTATGTATTTTGCCTAGGACCTGACCACTGGCCAAGTTATACCCTATTGCCAACAGAGACCGTCAATCTATTGGTATTGAAACCAAGGAAGTAAAAAAAGATGCATTTCTGGGGCTTCTCTGGATTACTTGGAAACCTTCCACAGGTAAAGAGAGCATCAATGTTGGGCATTCATTCCACACGAATTTTGAGGATAAGGACAATCAATCAGCTTAGTAAAAGGGGGATCTGGAGAGGGGGCTGTGAGACATTTTCTGTTTTCCTTCTCTTTTTCTCTAATTTAGATGGAAACAGGACTAGTTGCCTTTCAGGAGTATTTATATAGATTAGGGTATGCTTGCTAATTTTGTTATACTAGTTGGCAGCACCCTTTGTCACAGAAGATCCAAATGATATTCTTTAAAATTAGAACTTGTTGGCAAGTGTTCTTGTGTTAATGGTAGAAAGACTGGTAATTTCCCAGTAGGAAACCTCCAGGATAATCACTGATTTGGGGAGGGGAAGGTAGGAGGAGATTTTCTGAAGACAGTTACTCAATTGTGTTTTTTTAAAAAATCAACATGCAGTAGGAGACTTATACATATGCAAAAGTTACTCACAGTATAACTCCATATGGAATCACTCTGGGCTAGCTTTTTTTCCTCAGAGAGTCTTATTGCCTTGGTAGCAAAGGAGGATATTTCTTTGTGCTGATGTATAATATTGCAAGTGCTCCAAGAACTCCAGGCACATATTTCTAAGCATCATGCGCAATCACAGTTGCCTATCACTACAGTGGGAATCAATACACATTTACGTGCTTGTAAGCAAGGAATTAATGATAATGACCAATAAGCAGTGTCAATAACATCTGAGTACATCTGTGGCATCTCATAATCTGAATTCAGAAAACATTAAGTACCTATAACTGTTAGTTCTGTGAAGAAAGAGACCTTTAAAATGCTGTCATAAATACCACAGATTTTAGCATGAAAGTGAATTCCATGAGGTAGGACAGTTTGTTCTGCAGTTATTAAAATCCAGTTACTGTTTCTGGCAAGCTGCTGGCTTTCTGCATTATTTTTTCTTTTGTTTTCTCTCTGAAGTAAAACGTGTATTCACATATATTTTACCTGAATTTTGGAACTGTATTGGGCAGACATTTGCCAGTACACTCATGTGTATACCTAGAATTAAAACATTAAATACCTTTGGCTTAATTGCACAAACTGTTGGGTTTTTTTTCTCCAGATGTTTAAAAATAATCTAATATCAAGACATGTTAATATTTTAACAAGGAGGAAACTGCTTGCATGTTATAAAATCTTTGAAATCTATAATTCGCCTGTCAGGAAGATTTTATTGATTGATGTTTTTACCATACTTCATGCATTTGCTGGCAGACCTCTCACCGAAACATATAGATTGAGGCAGTTTCATTTCCATGGGGGCCAAACTGATGAGTAAGGCTCAGAGCACACAGTGGATGGAAGGAAATACGCCTCAGAGGTAGAGTCAATGAAAGAAAAGTTAAAGTCAAGTTTTCAAAGTCCAGTCACATACATCATCCCTAGGGGTAAAAAAAAAAAAAAAAAAAAAAAATGAAAAAAGAAAAAAAAAGGCATATGTAGATAGCTTTGATAGTTATTTTATTTTGCAAAAGCAATACCATCTCTGTGTGTGCAGAGCTGACTTTGCAAGAGCAAATTGGGTTTTGTGGTCAGTACTTATTAATAAAAATTTAGATCATCTAAATCCATCTTTAAATATTGAAATAGGGCTGAAAGATGCAGGTATAAAAGTAAATGTAAAGGTCAGCTGTACAAGTACATTCAGCTTAATACTAAATCAACTGCTTTTTAAAGAGTCTGATCACCCAATGCCCCACTACAGTTGTAGCTGGATCTCCTCAAAACTACAAGCATGCTGACCACTGTAAGGTGTTTTTTTTCTGACTTTTCAAGAACAGAAAATAAGAAGGAAATCCAGAAGAAATTAATGAAAAGAAAGAGGTAAAGGCCCTAGCAAATGTCAAGTACAAGGTTCATTTTACAAAAATTAAAAACCACCTCTAAAGTAACAGATTTTATTCATTTTCCAGTGTCTTAGTGTCCTGCTAATAGTCATCAACATGCCAACAAATAATCTATGTAATGTTATCTTTGGCAGCTTTTTAGATTTTAGGAACATTACAACATGACCAACTAATGGGAGGATTACACATTTTTAATTTAGGCATTAGGAACACGTAGCCAGAAGTGTGTTCCTAATAGGAAATTTTCCACTGTAGAGAGTGTAAAGCTATCTCATTTGATACAGCCAAGACAAGAAAGGGGTGTCCCTTTAGAATTGCTTTCTGCTGTAAAGAGATAGTGCAATAGTGCACTTAAGCTGTGTTTAAGCAGCACATGATTAAGTGTTTATTAGTTTGCTTTGAATCAATAGTTTAAAACAAGTTGAAACAGTTAAGATGGTAAGTTGAAAAGACAGCAATTCAGCTTTAAAAAATACCAGAATTTTTTTTAAAATCTGATTTAAATCAGAATTTTAAGCTTATGTGCATTATATGATAATTTCCATGTTCTGTTTCTATATTTTAGGATCTCCTCCTTATATTTTATAAGTTTTGATATTTTTTGTGACCATGTTTCTGAAACGTGTAAATAATCCAGGACCAGACTATTGCCATAGAGTTACATAGTTGCTAAGTAATTGCTAAGCTTATTCATAGGTGAGAAGGCATTTAAAGAAATTCTTATGATTTCCAAGTTCTGTAAGTTTTGGAAATTTATATTTCACAAAAAATAGCTCAAGATATAATATGCAACGTACTAAGCTCAACAAAAGTTCCTTAACACACTGTTAAGGCAAATACTGGTTGAAAGATCTGTGTTGAATATAAACCATCCACAGCCATGATGTTCATGGCCATACCTTCAATCTTTTGCAGCAAATGAGGGTATTGTGAATAAATATTGTATGCTGTATAACAAAGTGGTTACACTCCTCAAAATGCTAAGTAATGTATTACATTTTTAAAGACAAGGAAATAAAAGCATGCACAGGAGACTGTTAGCAGTAGAGTTAGAAAAATATATGTCCCTTGTAAGCTGTGATTTTCCACATCTCTGTGTACTTACCTCTAAATTGCTTTCAGGAATATGTGCAGTTCTGCCTACCCAGGATAAAGCCTGCATATGAGTCCTGACAATGCCAGGGCAATTCAGCAAAACACCATAAATCTGCAGGCGTCCACAAGCATGTTCTCAGTTTCATGGTCAGACCCTAAGTGTGCAGAGTGGCATTTCTAACTATTTCACTCTAATTGCAGCATTTCTTTGTAATAGAACCAGCAAAAATGAACCTGTCAATTGCTTTTTAGTGTCATCTCATTCACTGGAATGCAGACAAGTATCCGAATGTAGCTGAGGCTTTCAACAAACCAGATGGCTTGGCAATTGTCACTGTTTCCCTGAAGGTCAGTTACTGACATGCTGAAAACACGTCTCCCTTCCCTTTCCTTATCAAAACTGCAGTCAGTGATGAGGACTAGGAAAAACACTTATTTGTGTAAAATCAGTGGAGATGACTGTCCCTTACCCTGATACAGCCTGTATTTCCAACTTTGCCCATGCTGCTACATGGATGTTTTACCCAAATCCCCTTCTCATCCACAGGCCCTTGAAGAAGGGCTGTGTTTTAAAGCATGGGTGCTAGTGAGCTTGCGATGTTTCACCCACCTTTGTAACAGGCAATGCTCGCACCTTTTATGCTTGTTTTTCACTCCATTTACAGCAATGTGAACTTTCACAGATAGATGGTTTGAGTCCCATGTGCTATTACTGTCTATTAATCAGGAAAAAAAAGCTAAATCAGAACTCCAAGAAATCTTGAATCCATGCACACGACATATTTAGCCTTTCAAAACCAACTGAGGCAGGAAAAAGAATTCCTTATTATTAAGGACTTTGTTATATTAAGGAAATATCATAAAATAATATTATATATTATTATATACTGCTGAAATATAATTACTCATACTTCACACTGCGAAAAAGATACCAGCAAAACCATCTTGCTGAATATTTTCAAAGTGAATTTCAAGGCTGAGCACATATGATCAAAGCAATCATATACTTCTGAACCACAGATTATTTTCACACTACTGTTTACATTACTCTGTAAAGCAGAAGCAAAACTTCCCATTATTTCCTCAAAAGTTCTAAATTTTGCCTTATTCATAGTGGGTTTGCAAGGCTAAACTAACCAATTTATAAAGCATATTCTTATTCTTGAGTCTGTCAGAATAAAACTATTGTTATGTATTTAGGATTTTAAAGTATTTTTTTATTTACAGCTTGGTTTATGCAATGAGAACCTGAAGGGTGTCTTGAAGGTCTTGGATTCAGTAAAGACTAAGGTAAACATCATCATAGCCTGATCATGATAATATATAGAGTAGTTAAGTTAAAAGCTACACAGTGTTTCATATGCCTTTTTGAAGACTTCAGAATGATGCAGGGTTTCAGCTGAAGGAGGCTGTTGAGATGTAGGAGCTGAAAGCATGATCCTGGACATGAGTTTATGGGATCCCATAAGGTATTTTGTATTGTGGGGCTCTACCCTGTAGACAGCTATGGGCTCTTTGTATAAGATCTCTACCTAATCCTATGCTTCCATCCATCTGTCTGTCTATTTAAAATTACCCCTGGTGTCCATCACCAGCACAGACAGTAACCAAACTCAAGTTTTTCTCAGTCAAAGGAAAGGAAGAAAAGGGAGAAATAACACCAGAACTGCACTTTTCTTAAGCTGTCTTGCAAAGCAATGACTATACCCACTCCCATAAGCCTCTCATAAAGGCACAGGATAAGCAGAGATAGAATCTGAATATCTGAATTTTAGTGAAGTATGTTAAAAATACAATACAGCATCTCCCACAGGATTTTAAAAAGGAATGTAGACTTTGACCCTGAACATACAAACATTATCAATGTGCATGAATCTTCCCTTTAGCCTCAACAGACAGCTGAAAATTAATTATACGTGGAAGTGTTGCTTGTTCAGGAGCACAGAGTTCAGTATTTTGAAAAAAAAAACCTCAAACACCACAACCCTTTAGTCAGTGATGACTGATCTCTTTGGTACATGATACCATTTGGTGAGAGGAAGCTGATTTTTGTTTTGTTTTTTTGAGTGACACTGCTCATTGTCAGCAGTGATAGCTTAGATGTATCTCAGCATCAAATTTATCACCAGGGCAAGCAACTCACCTTCTGACTCTATGAGAAAACACTGGAGTTTTGAAATTTCCTCCTCTGATTTAACAACACACTCACTTGTAGCCTGAGATGTAAATCCTATTTTACTCATGGGTTTCATTAACCCAGTGTATCTTCCACAGGGTAAACAAGTTTGCTTTTGTGATTTTCATCCTTCAAGCCTACTGTGTAAATATTCTAAATACCTGTATTACTGGACCTACAGTGACTCTGATTCATCCTCCCCTCCACGAGAGCATCATCTGGATTAGGGATTATCCTTAAAGAGGCAATTACTATCAGCTCAGAGCAGGTATGGTATTACAAGGAACAAGACCCTTCTTATCTTTTAGCTTCAGGAACATTATCACTTTACGTTGTGTTGCTGTGTTTTATCAGATTTATTTGCCCCATTTGTACTGTAAAATGAGTACTACCTTTACACCACATCATTGCTGTTAATAAACACTTATGATTCTGCCTTAGCCAGGTTAGGCTACTCACATCTTACAAAGTCTTAAGTGAATTGAAATGACTTCAGGTTTGTGGAGTTGCTTCCACTGCTCCAGTAAAGGTGATTTGCTTATTTAAACTTCCTTGTGGTTCTGTGTCTCCCAAAGCAGAAGCCAGGCAGAAAGCTGAATTATTTCCATCTTCATTCCTACAAGACTCCCCAAAAGAAATTCATATTTTCATCAACCTGCCTGACCAGGGAGTTTTATGATGTGCCACAAGATCAAATAGCTAGAGTATAGTTCTCCATTCAGTGCTATTGTAGAGTGGTCAGGAGCTGTACCAATTGCTTTATTATTGCATTATTTCCTAACAATGTCTGTAGGACAAGATAAATATCCCTCACTAGCCTTTTTGAGGTAAGTATTCTTTCTGTTCTAAACTCTTATGAAATTTTCTTCTGCAATTCAGTTATTGCCACCTGTCCTTCCAAAGGAGTTTGAATTAATATCTTTCCAGATAAGGTTAGCTAAGTACTTTGAATCTTTGAAAATAAGAAGCACACATACAGAAATAAATTGGGTATTATGAAGATCCTTAATATTTGTTATTAATTGGGTTACTTAATGTATAGGGAACAGAAATGAAGTACAAATAGTTTGACATAAAAAGTAGCATTTAAAGCAAAGTTGAATTAGTTCTAAGGCATTGGTTTTTATTTTCACAATTGGCAATATTTTTAATTTATCAAACCCCAGTTTATTTACATAGGTGATAACACAGCGGTACCAGTGTCTAAAAGTTTCTGTGATAGCTGGATATAGGAATGAATAGGATATTCAAAAACAGTTGTTTGTTCCAGTACTTCTGTGGCAGCATAAATCCTGACTCATTACTGGATTAATTAACTATTATGAAGCTTAATTTTATTAAAGAATAGAAAATTAGTTGGAAAGTATAATGATTTCTCACTAAAATGCAATACAAAAGTCAAAAGCTAAATATATCCCTTCCTTCTTTGCCCCGTTTAGCTGGCTGAGTTCCACACAATCCCATCTTTCGCAGAAGGAGAAGCACCTTGTCTCGTACTGAGCAATCACTGGCAACCCCAGCTGCTGAAAAGCAGAGTGGTGAGGGGCTAATTCCAGACAACAAAAGCAAATCTGGACCGCAGTTTACTCATGAAGAGCAACACATCCAGACAAAAACTATGGAAAAATCTAGCAAAGAAATTGCATATGTCTTTAGCTGCAATATTCCTGTCCTGCCAGAAGCTGTTGTAATTCACTGTGGCATTTGGCTAATGCTTTTTCTGCAATTAATCTATATTTTTTTTGTGGCAGGCAACTAATCTGTTTCAATGCACGACTTTTAACAATGATATGTACTTTAAAATTTTTAATGAATCTTCACATTCCTTCTGATATACTAAGTAAACCATGGTGATATGAAGCAAAGTTCAGAATGAAGTTTATCAGTACACAGCTTCCCACCAGAAGAGTTTATGCAACTGTATGAGATGTCTGTTGCTTTTTGCAGTGAAATTGCTACTGTTAAAGGCAATTACTAATGGGCTGCTGTTGATTTGGCTAATAAAAATGTTTTCTTTTTCTAGTTTCGCTGATATATGCCTGATTAAAACTAAATTAATAAAGAAAGTGCTTTGAGATGAAACAGTATTGTAACAGTGCTATGCTATCGGTATTTTAAAAGAAATTGTATCATAATTGCTGGTTTATTTCACCTGCAGATCTAATAAAGGATTATTAGACATATGTCCACAGAAAAGTAAAGCACCTTGGTCTGGCTGTACATCTAAGTCACACACTTACAGCACCAGTTTCACTCTTTCTGAAGCAGAGGAGTACTCAGCTTTGCAAATGGCACCGGCACTGACAACTGAATTATTTAATAGCCAGCAGGGGCAAAGGTCTGAAGAAGATAGAGTCAGGCTCTACAAGGAACAATATAAAGCGCTAGAACAGAAATTAGGTTTCCGGTTGACCCCATTATGTAACTTAAATGGTATTTGACTGAAATGATGAAGTACCTTCACTAAATTACGTGACTATTATCTGTTGGGGCTTTGCAGCACATGTTGCTACAGATACAGTTTCTTCTTTAACATTTGCATGCCCTTGACTATACAGTAAAAGCAGTGCTGTAAACATTTACAGTGCCTCACACTTCCTCTATAAATTACAGAATTTTTTCAAATCCATGTTCCCAACATACTCAGAAGCTGGATTGCTTTGTATCGCAAATGTCACCTCTGCTGCAGTGAGCTGCGTTCAGTGGGACATACTCCTAGGTCCACCTTTTCAGCTAACCAGCATGTGTATCTAGCAACTGGATCAATAAGGCCTTGGTCTGTGACTCGCAACCATAATGTAGTGGCAAAAATTATCATAACAGAACATGCAAAATGAATAACCAATTACTTGCTCCAATCAAATTATCTTATACCTGCCTGGTTTATGCACCCTTGCTGTCTTTTGCCATTAGCCTGTTAAGCACAATGACAGAAGGCAAGACTCTAACTTGGTTTGATGCAATGCATTTGTAAGAAATACAATAAAATCATACCAAGACTTTTCTTTATTCTATTGCAAAACAGGTGCCACATTTATGGCTAACTTTCTGTATGAAGTAGGTTTTCAGACATCACAAGCAATTTACACGTGAAATAATGGAAAGATCATTTAGTTTTATTCTCCTAGCTTGGAACTAAGGGAAAAGATGTTAATTGCAAGTACAGAAGAGTAAGCACAAACTGCAGATAAGCACATGGCAGCTAAAATGCAATACTTCAGCTTAGTCTGAGACCTCCACCTTTATGAACAAGAATCTCCCTTTTGTCAGAAGAGCTTCTTTTCCTAATAATCTCAATCCCTGATGCAGAATCATAAACAAAATGGGAGATCACCCATGAGCATGGGAATGAGGACCTCAGTATTCAAAAGCAGTCTCCACTTCTGTGCTAATTAAAAAGCAGACAAATCAACATTCAGTCAGATTTCCTGCCGTCTTCATCAGCAATACCTATTCCTATTACCTTATTAAGCAAAGCTGGTAAAATGCCTCTTTCTGTTCATAAGCATACAAAAAGAATTACAAAGAGGCCAATAATTCTCTCAGGTAACTGATACCTTCTTAATGAGCGATCCTGAAGCCACACCATTTGTCTCTGCCTTAGTGCAAGAACTGCATCATCCCTTTAACAGCCATGAACAGG
This sequence comes from Ibycter americanus, assembly GCA_035590275.1. NCBI lineage: Eukaryota > Metazoa > Chordata > Aves > Falconiformes > Falconidae > Ibycter > Ibycter americanus. Next base: position 33,705,384 of record JAVJGI010000040.1, read on the forward strand.
AAAATAAACATTTGCAATCCTCTCAGTTCTCCAGAAAATAATCTGATGGTGCTTGTGGGAAAAGTGAGAACAGAGGCACAGCTATATCACTTTGGTTTTGGAGGAATAATCTTCCTTGTGATGGGAAAAAAATTAAAATTCACAAACAGATCACAACAGGCACACATTTGAGAAATGGCAACAAATCTGTTAGGCAGAACAACAGCTTCCTATACAGAGCTGTTTCATTCAGAGTCTGTTTAAAAAGCCCTCTAACTAGTGTCCTAAAATATAATTTCTCAGATTTAGATTAGGCCTGAGCTGCAGAGCTGTGGGTTCAGTCAGTTAAAGGCCTTTGCATGTGGGCACAAGGGTGATGGGAAGTGGGCAGCTGGATCTACTGGTTTGTCTGAAGTTCATCTCCAACATAAATGTTGTTACCCTGCTTCTTTCTGTGTAACTCCTTCAGAAAGTTACTTTAATAAAATACGAGTGAAAATAGCAAGTAGGAACAACTGTGAAAATCAAATGGGCCTGATTATGACAACCAAGAAAATGAATAAGCAATTCATAGTCTAGGAAATGGCAAGGCAAAGGAATTGTCCTTGACTTGATCAAGGAAAGGCAAGGTCATTTCATAGTATCTCTAGACTTTGCCTACCAGTGAAGGAGAGATCTCTCACCTGTAAAGCAAGGAAAGAGAACAAAATACAAACAGGATTTTATTTTCAGACATAAAGCAATCACTACATTGACATCTAATGGTAGTTGTTGGCAATATAAAAGAGATGGAAAGGAAAATTACCCAGTGCAGTAGTTCAAATGAGTGATTTCTCAATGCCAAACACTTGAGGAAACAAACAGAAAACCATAAATATCTGATGGCTAATTTTAAGAATACCATTTCTGCCTTTTACCAGAATGAATAATTTCCTCATTTGCTGCTCAATATTTTATTTTTACATAAAAATGTTGGTATCTGTGTGCTGTGCGTCAATAGCCAAACCCCACAGTAAATCACCTTTAGTCCCAAACAACAAACAGGCAAATGCAAGCTACCACAGACACAACTCATCTAGAGAACTTCTGCTAAGCTTCTCCTCGTCTTGCAAAGGCTTTCAAAATACACTAACTCTGCTAAAGTAAAGTTCCCTTGCGTAGCTCCAGAGCTGTAAGAGTAGTTGGTATTTAGCATCTGATCAGCAGAATGGGCTCCAGGTCAGGCTCCAGCAATCCCTTCCATCTTGATCTCTGTTGGGCACATTAACTAGGACTCCATTTTTGGGGTTTTAAGACAAAACCGGGTTGGCTAATGTTCCGCATTCAATTTTCTTTATAAAATCCTTCCTAGTTCAACTTTTCCCTCAAGTGAAGAAGTGTACTGTTATAACTACAAAGGTGTCAGCTGCTAAGTGTGCTTTGAGAATGTCCAGATAAAACCCTGTAGATGAGATAGGTACCCTGAGCAGGCCTAGTTAATAACTCCTGATATAGCTTAGGGCTTTTACTGTAGGGTCTGTAGATCTTTCAGAAAAGGTAAGACCTCATACAACAAGTCTCACTTCTTTCACAGGACTTCCTGGGAATCCTCTGCATCTTTACTCCCATGTATAACAGGCACAGAAGTGCAGGGCTCCAGTGCTGAGCAAGCCCAGTGACACAGGATGGGAAACGTGGGACTTTGAAACAGCTAGCAACAACACTGGGCAGTGGAAGAACCCACTTAAAAATTAAGTCAGTCACAGCAAACCATTTAGAAAACTTCCAGATGTAATACTACATCCTGAAACTTTAAAAATTGTTTTTCAAACAAAACTGCTTGTCAAAATCAACACATTCTCTAGCTATTCTGAATTTCTTGATTGCATTATTTACCACAGAAAAGAAAAGAAAAAACTTGCTAAAAAACTTGCTAAAAATATCCCACCAGGGTTAATGGTAGACTGCTGCCTATGCTATGGTGAGGCATTATAGCTTCCTTGCATGCCTTATTCAAGTTTTTCTGCATGGGCACAGAGCTCACACAAAATGCATTTTGTTTTGACCACTTAAGCCATTAAGTCTTTTGCAATGCTCTGAGGTAACCAACAGATCACACCATAAAAACTTTAAAATGAACAAAGATTTTTGCCACAAAGTTCACCATAGTGTAGCTAGAGCCAAGTCAGCCTAAATAGTATATGCATAGGAAATACACACCGATGGGATTGTGTTCATGCCAGTACAGTATACTGTGACTGATTTCTTGAAGGGCTATCCATTGCAGCCAAGTCCACCAAAGGCGTAAGGTTCCTCTCAGAAGGGTGCTAAAGGCACCCGGGTGACAACAAGGCAGCTGCTCCCCTGAGGGACAAAGCGCCCTTTGTCCCCAAGGCATCCCGGACGCTTCCAGCAGATGACCAAAACATGGTGCTGCCGTGGGGTGCCGGCCTGCTGGGATCCAGGGAGCCTGGGAGGATGCAGGACCAAGCTGTGCCATTTTGGGAGCGGTAACAGCAGCAGCACTTTCTGTTCCTGCAGTCTGAAACGAGCACTTCCCTCACCACCAAACTATTGCCACCTGATGATCCCCTTTTAGATATCCATTACGTTCACTTCCTATTTTGTATGTGGAGAGCTACTGCTCACATTTGGATAAATCTGTGAAATCCAGAGGTTGTAGTATGTTGTCCGTGATGTTCGCTGTATTGGGCAATGTGTGGCCTTTACTTAATTTTCTTATAAATATACACACACAGAGTTCAGGGTGGAAATTTTAAAGTGAGCTGGGGAAAGCCCCAGGCTTCCCTCTCTCTTCCCATCCCGGAGGGGAATCGGCTTCATTCTTCACATACCCTTGGAACAGCATTTACCCCTCCTCAGGACACCCCTGAGCTTAAATCCAGCCTGCCCAAGCAAGAGAAACCTGAGGATGGCTGAGGGGCGGCCGAGCCCGGCGGCTCCTGGCTCATGTGGCGGATGGGATGCCGGCTGCCAGAGCCGTGCTCGGTAACCAGATATGGCGGGGCGGGGGGCAGCGTGTCTGCCCGAACGCCGCCGCAGAGCACGGCCTGCCGCAGCGCCCAGCTGCAGCTGCACCCCGAAGCCAGCCCCGGCAGGGCTGCTGGCCGCGGGGCTCACCCCACGCAGGCAAGCACCGGCTTCGCCAGCGTCGCGTAAGGCAGTTTCTTAAGCAGCGTGTTTGATCTTTTGGTCACAAAAACATCAGACCCGCGCAGGAATCCTGGCAGCGTGAGGACGTGCTTTTTTGAGACACCATATATTTGATTTGTGGTGATGATTTAGCCTGCCCTTATCCTCGCTGAAATCTTTAGCGAACCACCCGTTGACTGAAGTCGAACAGGACAAAGCAGTGAATGAGGCTGAAAGACTGGAAAAAGATAGAGTCTGTCATGACAAAATCTAATGCAGTAAAACCTCATCTCTATCTGGGACATTCAGTTACCAGAGCAATGTAATAATATGAGTCAACATAAAAGACCAAGTCATGCACTGCCAATACTTTTATAAATGTTACCTCTGAGCATACCCGTTCCTGCCCTGCTGTAAACTCACTCCTCTGGAGGGGCGTTAATCAGGAGAGAGTGGAGCGCCACGGCAATCTGGTCATCTGGGCCACCCCTTGAAACCAGACTGCTTCCTCATGATAAGGAGACACTAACCCCTGGCACAGCAACAACCTGCTGTCAGGAAACGTTTAGATTTACCCCTGAAAAATGTGGCAGGACAGATTTGGTAGTAGTGGCACAAAAAGCTGTCAGCAACTGATGCAATGCACCTCTGTCTTATCGGGAGGTTCCCCATGAGGAAGAGCAAGGAGGGGGACATCCACAGCCGCTTCTGTGCAAGCAATTGGGCTTCCCTGCAGTCCTCTGGGGGAGGCCAGATCTGCATGTCCTCCTCCTCCTTCCCTCACCAAACCGTGCACTCTTCCACTGATTCGCCCTGTTGTGAAGTGTGGCCTAATATCTTTTCACAGAACCTCGTTTCTTAATTATCTTCATGGAACCATACAGGCCTTCTCTGCAATGGCAACATACTTTGGAGGCATGGTCCAATGGAGCCATTGTGTCTGTGAAAATGCATATATGCAAGAGGAATGTCTGTAAAGGTCACACTCCAGCTATTCAGAGTGGCTTCATTCCTTGAACAAGTCCTGTAGGATTAACATTAGGCAGGGTTTTCCAAGGCTGCCAGCTAACAACGTTGCGTTTTGCATTTCCATGACATATCCCACAGCAAAGTTTGTAACGTGGATTCTTTTGTTATAGGGACAAGGGAGAGAAAAGCTCCAGGGGAAGCCTCCAGACAGCTTTAGACAATTATTGCAAAGGAAAGCTCTGCCAAGACCTACGGAATTGTTTCTTATCTCACTCGTATCCTGCTTCTGGCCTCCATGGTTTTGCTGGTATGAACACTGCTGACCTATCCAGTCATCCTTTAGCCCTCCTTCCAAGTGTTTGTTGTATGCTTATATCTTCCTTCAAGTGACATTTTAACTCATTGCAGCTTATCTGATGGATGAGAGGGAGGTGGAGAACAGATACTTGGCTCAAGCAGGTGCAAGACCAGACATTTGCCTACAGGAGATCAAGCTCTAGATCTGTTTCTGAAATCTCATTTCGGTGACACTACGGCAAGTTGGGCCAGTTGTGAAAGGAGCATAGACTGAATTCAAGTAAATGATTCAAAAAAACAATATTGTGAGTATAAAGGAGTATATATTAAAACCTAATTGTGTTCAAGGCTGTGACATACACAGCGTTCATACTCATGTTCTTCTGTGGATCTGCAAGCACACAGGGATATAGTTATTCCAATGGGATAGTTAGATTAATGATAAAATTCAGCAGCTACTGCTGAGCTTTTGTTCCCAAAGGTTATGCTTTGAAATCTCTAAATGTCACAACAGAAGTGACCCAGCTTGCCACAGGGCTGGCGCTTCCATTAACTAGGAAATCTCTTAGGTAGTCAATACTTCAAGGAAATTAAAAGCTTCTTTTTAAATGGCGAAACGAGAGTTAAGTACGAGTTTGAAAATAGACATGATGTGACTATTGCAAAGCCACAAAGAAAAGTGGTGCAAAGTTAGGAACAGAACAGAGTTGCTGTGCAGGGCTCCCATGCTAGAGGTGGCTCAATCCCCTAGAACAAACTTACCATTAAAACACAGCTTTCCAAAATCACCTTCCACTGCTCTTCCCAAGACAGATATGTGACCTGCTCCTGACCTAAAGTCAACTTCTACGTATCTGGTTTTCCAGGCTGCAAACCAGAAGGCTTCTCTTTCCTCACAGAGAACAAAGAGGGGGCTCAATTTCTAATTGCTCCTATCCTGCTTAATCCCACCTGCATGGTCCTGGCTTTGACCACAGGGCCCGCTGGTTCTAGTGACCACATACTTAACAAAGACTGGCTGTTTCCATAGTTAAATCAGCTTTACTTATGTGCTGGCTTTTGTGACACAGAAGTCACGAAAACCTTTAATTTCTGCTGAAAGACAAGAGGCTGATGAAGCATTAATGCACGTGTTTTGCAAATAAGGAGAGGCACAAGAAAGGCTTACAATAGGATTCAGAAGATGCATTTTGGCACCCATAATGAAACTTAGGATGAATGCCAGTGGCTAAATTCAGTAGAGAACTCCAGAAAGCAGATGCCAGCCTGCCTCTCTCATTTACGAGACATCTAAATACCACTGTCACACAGGAATACCATGTGCAGTGGTGCCCACAGAGCAGCCAGCTTATGGAGACTTTAGTGTCCAGACTGAGTGGGGACAAGGTGTCATGCAGCTGCTCCAGTGGGATTCAGAAAGGAGAGAGGTGCTGGTGAAGCCCTGGGTCATGCTGCTGCACATGGCACTCCTGACACAGACCAGAAGTGTTAGCCATGCCCGTACAAGCAACTGGAGAGGGACAGGGCTTGGCCATGGTCAAGTGGAAGCTCCCCAGCATGTTTTTGGCGAATGTCAGCTAGACCTTTCTGTGAGAGGGCCCAAACTGGATGAAATGATACTTCCTAATAGACCATATGGAGGAAGGTATGCAGGAAAGATCAGTTGTACAGACTCAAGACTTGTTACAACCCTTGTTCCAGGACTGGAAAGTGGGCCCTGGCTTGTTTTATTTACCACAACAGGTGCAGCTATTAAGTTCTCTGCAAAGCACAGCAGTTACGCTCCATTTCCCACTGGAAAAGCAGGGGGTGTTGGTAGTTAACACACTCATTCAAGAAGTAGGCATCTTTTCCATGCTCAGCCTGAGGGATCCTTCCTTGTTGCCTCTGAAAGTGTCTTGATGGGCACACTGGCTTTTAACATGAACTCTTCACTGCTACAACTGGATAGTACTTACATTATGGGTGTGATATTATGCCTCTCTGTAAATGCAGAAAATAAAGTGATAGCAACAAGAATATGCAACTAAGCTATTTCTTTTTAACTATCTAGCCATTCATTTGGTTAGTGGTTTTATACCTTGGCTGGGTAGCTTTTTCCCTGCCAAAGAGAAAGGTAACTTTTAGTGCCAGTAAGAAGCATGAGCTAATGTTTGTACAGTGCCTACCAATGCAAGAGCGCTAAGTACTAGAAGTGGAGCACATCTTAGCACTCAAAGACCTGCATGCTGAATAGTTGACCCAGTGCCCGGACTGGGATGAATACTGACTCTGAAGAGGCTGAATATAGCCTTAAGCCATAACAGAAAAGAAGTCCAGCACAGACATATAAGTAACAACATGTAAAGTGTAACTGAACAGCAATACACACTTTTCAGAAAATGAAATGGAGCTTTCTCTGTTTCAATACAAAGCAGTTCAGTCAGTCACATTTTCCTCTTGCATGAATTACTGGATGCAAGATGAGAAAATTCTTCAGTTTAACCTTTTTTTTTAATCTCAACCCCTTTTAATAGGATCTTAGTACAAGTGACTCTGCAAACACCCCTGAAGACATTGTCATGGTGCAACACCATGCCAGTCACTAAGGCAAAGTGAAGCGCAATCATGAGACTTCTGTATTATTTAAGCAGTATCTCACCAAAGCTGTGTGTATACCTGAGTGCTGTTCAGCTCTGATATCCTGGGTGTTCCTGCTCCCCTGCTAGATGGCTGTGCTGCAGGGCTAGATTACTAGATTACTTCCCGATTGCCATAACCCAGAGGTGGGGGCTGCATAGGCTGTATGTGTCCTCTGTACACTGACACAGAGAGTGAAATCCAGAGTAGTAAAAATTACAGTTATCCAATAAATAAATAAAATAATTAAAAAAAAAAAAAGAAGAAGAAGAAGAATCAGGCCAGAGAAGAACATTTTGGTAGTGCATTTTCCCATCCATAGTTACAATTCCCATCTTTCTGTAGTGGTGAAGATCTTTTTCCACTTAACACACATTTACAGAGTGCGTGTGTCAACCAAGAAGCCTGCGTTGAGTCCTAGCAGTGATATTTAGATAGCTCATAACCAAGAGACAGGTAGGCAAATGCTTTCTAGGACCTCACACAGAGAGTGAGGCGAGAGTGGTGCCATGGTTGAAGCGAAGTCGTCAGAATCAGTCAGGAAACTGAAGCAGAAACTGGTCAGTTTCTGGATATATGACCAGAATAGCTGGTCAGATTGTATGAATCTTTACTGCTTGCTTTGCAAAAAACCTGCTCAATGATGATCACCTCCACTCAGTTGTATTTACTGCACGTGTGAACTTGTCCTTGCATAGAGCTTGCTCCCAGAGCTTCAGGCACCGGCACAGTCCAACCTGCTGCCCATGCTCTGCCCAGCGGCTTCCCATGTGCTCCGAGAAGTCCAGCCAAGCCAGACCATGTCGGACCTCCAGAGCCTGCTTGGTAGCGCTGACGTGGCCATGCACAGTCCAGGCTCCCTTTGCACAACTGACTTAGATGCTTTTTTAACAGCTGGGGAAACTTCCAGCTCGAAGCAAACACTGAAAAACTTACCTTGCACCAACAAGTGGTTGTTTCTGGCATGTGGTTTTTAGACATGTGTAGAACTAGGTGAGGCTAATTGCTTACAGGAAACGGGAGCATCTGAATGCACAGATTCACCTAAATATGATCTTTTAAACGTGAACATCTTTTGTTAATATCTGAACGTAATCCTTTTTTTCATAATCCTTGTTTCACTTTTATGAAAGGGAGTAAGTCACAATCAACAGCACATCCTTAACACGTGAGTTATATTCCATACTCTTCTTCCACAGGCTGAGACTTCGGGACACCGTGGGTGTCTTTCCAGTTGTCCTGTCAATGGGAAGGTGACACCCAGATCATTGCCTTATTTACAGTGACATCTACCGGCAAAAGCAATCTGCAAAGGGCCTCTTTTTCTATCAGAAGGTTTGCTCTATCTTTGGCATTTTCTTCTTCTCCACATCTTGCTGCCCAGTCGTTCACAGTCAGTTCAACATTTTACATTATTGAATATAGTTTAATCTGTTATTATCCTTTCAAACCCAATATCCCTGTCCTCCATCATTCATCTGTCTCCAGAGTATATGGCAAAATAGAAGATTTTGTATCATTGGTACTATTTGCCGGTGTATTTAAGAGTGCTGGGCATCTCCAGCATCCAGGAGACACAGTTTCTGCTGAGGTAGCATTATCTCAACACCGTATATTTAGCATTCCCACATACCTGCCTATTGAATGTGGCTATCACTGACATCATCCACACACCAAAACTGAAGCCACTCTGGGCACAGGACCCTGTCTGCAGACTTCAGGAGGCTGGTGGAGTCCAGCGTCAGCTCAATTCCATGGGACTCGACAGCATCTGCTGTGCTCTAGAGTCATGCTCCAGCTCTTCCTGTGTACTCTACGGTATATGTGTGTATATACATATACACACACATAGCATGTACATCATATATTATGTATCTACTGATAAACATGTACAGAGAGAAAATATATACAGGTAGTTTAGTGTAGTTGCTAAATATTTTAGGAACAATATGTAGGAACAGTAATTACATCAATACCATCAGACTGTGAATACAGAAAAGAATATTTCAAGGATTTGCTCAGGAGACCTGCTGAAAATGCTACACACCATGTTACACTACTGAAATAATGTTAATTAGTAAGTAGTGTTTTGCTTTTATTTTGTCATTTACAATTATTGCTCTGTATCAGCCAGTTCAAAACTAATTTGGTCAAACAGGTTTGCTGCAGCAGACATTCATGAAGGGCTTTGCTCTTCCTACGAAGGTCCCCTGAACCAGTCATGAAGATGAGCTAAACTATTTTGAGAAATTCAAGGTTTTTTTCAGGCATTGGGCCAACAGGCTGGAAGTTCTTTGGCTAGGCTCTGCAGATGTTTTTAACAGACTTCAAAATTAATATACTGTTGAATAGCAGTGTACCATGCCCCTTGTATTATTTCGTTTCATACAACAGTAAGATATAACTCTTATTTATAACTGTATTTGCAGTGAAATAGCTAACATGCTACTTAAATAATTTTCAGCAATTTTTGGATTGCCGTTGCCATCTGCAGGCCTGGGGACACAGGATTCTTTCAGCTATTCATACATAGGTGCCTATGCCTTCTACATAACAATGAGAGTTTTAAAATGATTTTGAAATTTAAATTTGGATGCTGAGATTCTTAGTGATTTCCACGTAAACTGTTTATTCATGAAATCACAGACTACATAAGCAGCTGGAGTTTAAACAGGACAAAGGGACAACAGAAATCAAGAACAAACTCTCTGAAAAACACCAAGGGTGACTGGGTTCCTTTTTTTCCTCAAAAATGTCAAAGTGCTGGTTTTTTAAACTTTTATTTTATGAAGAACACATTTCTGTCTGGTTGTTCATGCAAGTGCATGAAAGAGAATAACGGGAAGCAAAATTTGACACAAATGGCTGGTGCTTTATTCAAAATATCTTCAAATCAGAAATAGAAAAAAATATAAATCAGGTCTTCATAAAAAATACATTTAATCTATCTGTTACATGCAACCTGTATGATTTACATCTGAAAAATGAAACTGTCAGGAGCATCTAAAATTATTCAAATTTATGTATTCAAGTATGTGGGTGAAATTTGGTAAAATAAAAGTGGCACAGGAACTGGCTGTGCAGCACATCAGTTCTGTTAAGCAGAGTCAGAGAATCTGTTTTCACACTCCAATCCAGTACTCTCCTGTCAGAGACATTCCCTGTCCTTAAATACTGCTGCACAAGAGAAGCCAACACAGATCAGACATGCAGATGTTCCACCACAGTGAAAACTTGTACTTGGCATGAATGATGGAGAGGCTGACAAACAGGAAATAAAACATTAATTTAGCAACGTTTTTGTTTAAGCACTTCAGCATTACCTCCTGTCTCACAAAGACTGCAGACACCCAGAAAAGGCCATTTGTCCATAGAGTAAGTACTTCACGAATAAAAGGTATGAAAATAACAGCATCTAAGAGATGAAGTCATGGACCAAACCTCTATTAGGCTAGATCTGTACAAACAATAGCAAGACTTAATATGAAAAATAAGCAGACTATCCATATGCTCAGAACATTGGAAATACACTACTGTATTTTTGTACGATGCTTTATAAGTTAAGATTTTTATCCTAAGTCCTAAAGAGATGCCAGGGAAGAAGAATTAAAATAAAATAAGCACAGGCAAGCAATGGTCATTTAAAACAAAAAAGGAACAAACTCTTCACTCCACAGCTAAAACTACAAAGCAAGATCAAACTGTGGGGGGAACAACATGTAACAGTTAGGTCAGTAGTCAGACGTAGTCCATCTAGCAGAGTGAAAAAGGAGATTGTCACAATGCTTTTTTATACCAGTCAATAGATAATAAAAAAACATTTCTAGATAAGCATTCCCCTGGCATTCGTACCTTCATGCTGAGGCTTCAATGTGAAGGTGCTCCAAGTCTCAATTATCTGCAACTTTTAACTCTGAAGTCTAGACAAGATTTATCTCTAGCCGTCTGCTCCTCACTGACCTAAAGCTACTAGAACCTAAATCCCAAATTTCCTTTCCATTAAGTTTATTAAAAATGTGTTACATATTTCTTTCTATTATGTTACTTTATTCATGTATCATATTCCACTTTTTTCAGTATTTTTAATTATTTTGAAATTGATTATTTGGAAGACTTGATTTTTCTTCTGGAATTGATTCCTTGAATTCTTTAAGGTCCCAGTTCACGTTTGGAAGGCCACCGAAGTCCTGTTTGCTGAAGCAACAGAGAGACAAATCTCTGCAGGGGCAGAGAAAGCACGTGTAGGTAGCAAGTGGATGTACAGCAGCAAACAGGTATCTACCTGATCTTCAGCCCACTGTACTCCAGAAGGAAAGAAAACTACTTCCCAGGATGGGGGTTGCTGACATAAAGAAAATTCTCAGCTGGTGTTAAAATCTGTCTTTGTAACATGAAAGACATTATGAGCGTGACTGGCAAAGGCTATAAACACAGCAGAGCACACTGCCTCCTTCCTGCGCCAACACCAGCAGAGCTGACTCCAAGGCTCTACTGCAGTTTTTTTAAGTCTGAGAATAGTTTATGGGTGACCAGCCATCCAGCTGCACACAATTCTTGACAGCTACTATTTTCATCAGATACCCTATATGTTTTTTGGTCACTGAGCATTTCATTCCTCTTAGTATAAAGGCTCCAAGTGTGTCAGAGGATAAAGAGTTGATCAAAGAGACCTGCAGCTAGGGGGTGATGACATATTTTAGCCTTGTTTGCTTTAGGCATCTTAGTACAGCACGGAGCCCACACTTGAGGTTTAATTCCCTGGGAGCATGTCATGTAGTCTGACTGAGATTCAGAGCAGCTTAGCATAGAGTAAATTAGTGATGGAGGATGCAATCAAGTGCTCAGTGCTGAGACTGGGTCCATGCTCTCACCTTACAGTTGCAGCAGATGGAAAATCTGGGAAGCTGTTCCCAAAGGATTTCAGGCAACTGAGCATTTCTAGTCTTTTTCAGATGCCACCACTAGCTTTCAGCCCAGATGCAGTACCATGCTAGGTCAATCTAATGTGAACACGGCATCTCCCCATTAGGATTACTGTGAATGACGTCTTCTTCTAAAACTTACTTGCATAACTATAAAAACAGTCAATAGTTCAAAAAAGCGCTATCAGAAACTTTATGTACAAATGACTGCATGTATTATCACTGCCAAAGACATTTCACTTGGAAGATAAAAAGATACCTAATACTACACTGCCCAAAGATAGACTTCAAATGAGGGGTGACAATTTTTTGCAAAACTTGAGCTGCAGGCACTAGTTATAAAATTGCAGACTTCTCTGTAAAACGTTAATCTCTTCAATAGAAAATACAGGACACATTCATAAAATCCATTTTTTATTTTGTTAAAATCCTTATAAATATCAAAGCACTGGATCAACTCCACTGTTTCCAATATGTAAAAAACATGTAAAACTTTTGTTTCTGATACAAAGCAGTAGCCTTATTACTTTCTCTTCTGAGGCAAACAAACTTTATAACCTTCATGCAATCTGTAAACATTTTGTCCACATTCTGCAGCTACTCACATGACAGGGAAACATCAGACCCAACACTAAGTCTAAAAAAGGGTGTGAAAACACGCAACACAGTTCTGCTCTCTCCATGCACACTTTCCAGATGTCCTCATTCAGAAAGAACCAACCTGAGGTCTTTTCAGCTGCGTTCTTCTCCCTATGCCAGAAAACAAAAAGTGCCTACAAGTTTTTCCCCTTTGGTTAATACTTGTACCTACTGCCACTGCCAAATGTCTTTTATTTCTCCCATGGTCTATGTGTGTTCTTTCCTTCAGAAAACATTCAGAAGGCATCGAGAGGCCTTGCAGCAATAGTAGCTATATTCTGGGGAAGAGAAAACAAAAAAAAAATAAATCCACCTACCTTAAACTAAGCTAAAATATCTATGTCTCTATGTCTAATTTATTCAGTTATAAGAAGGTATATAAAGTCAATCCTGATTGTGATTTCCCTCATGTTTATCCATTTAAGATCAAAAGACCTGTTGAGGTAAAAGGCACAGCCTAGAAAACCTGTAAAAACCCCCAAATTAATGGTGAGGAGTCATCAAAGATGAGCCCGTCAGAAGTACTACAGAGATTGCTGGTAGCTGCTGCCCATGTAACCTCTAGCTGCCTCTTTCAGGTACCACTGGTTTTCACTATCTAGTTCTCACAGTCTGAGGGTAAACCTAATCCTATACTAAGCTATATCCTATAGCAAGTTCATTAAAAATACTAAAAATAAATTTCGTGTAAAACAAGCAATTATATTCAGATAACAAAAGCTCCTGAGAGAAACACATGCTCAAGTCAATTCTTAAAGCCAGACATTTCAATGCATCGCTATTGAGGGCTGACCTTTTATTAGATATTGACTTAGATATTGACTTGATTCTGATTTCTTTGGCTTGCTCTAACTGCTATCTTTGGTCTTGGAATATAAGTGCAACCACACAAGTTCAGCTATGGCAGCAGAACATCAGCCAGTACCGAGGAGACACTACACACCTGAGTAGTGCTGTGCTCCACTGCAAGATGTGAGGTATGCGGCATGTGTTTCATTCACACTGCAGCGGGCAACGTGTCTAGCATGAAACAGGCTGGAGCAACAGCTGCCTCTGCCTCCTGATTTTAAGTGGTGGGAGCCTGATGCTCCATGGATATAGTGTTACAGTCCCTTATCGTTCACCAACTGCAACAGACTGGATTTAGGAACAAACAGGTCCCTCTATGCCCTTCCACCTTGCAGTTCTCAGGTTTCAGGACAATTTCACCACTATGCATGGTGGAATTCGGGAATACCTAATCCACCTGACATGATCCTGCAATACACAAAATCCTTACTATTTGCTTTAAAGAAAAAAAATCAATCAGCACATCATTACTGCTATGAAGCAGTCAGAATAACAGGATCATTTGAACAATCTGTTTTACTTAAACCCTGTTAGTCATTACGGCTTGTTGTAGGAAGATAAACACGGTATTGCAGAAGTCTGCAATGAAATTATATCAGCCTTAAAATATTTTTTTCTTCAGAATTACAGTGTGAAGTCTTATGTAGAAGCTAAATGTTGTGGTAGAGACCAGAAGAATAATCTCAGAACATCCTTCACCGACATTAATATCAGAGATCCTGTTCAGTAATACGGTGGCAAATTCTGGACAACTCCTTCACCACATCTTATCCTTACGATTAGCATTGCCAGCTCCGTGCATGCAACGCTAATGCCTCAACGCTCCCAAACCAACGCACTCAAACACAGTCAGACCTCTTAACACTGATGAACCTGCAACAACCCAGGACACACTCCTCTGTCAGAAATGACTGCATGGTAACCAGTAGTAAAACACCTATTTGTTAAAACAACTCACAAAAAAAAATAAAAAAAAATAAAAAAAAAATCACAAAGTATATTAACTATTAAAATTAATTCAGCTTTTGGTTTCAGAGGGAGACTACTCTGATTTTACTCTAATTTCTTCTGACTTCTCGTCCCTTTAAGGGCTGGGGAGGCCGGTAGTTTCTCAGCAAGCAGCAGGCGACCTCATCCTCAGCAGTGCTCAGGAGGCTGCGGAATTTGGCTAGCTGCAATCAAGAGAGACATACAGATCAGCAGAAAACCCTCACACCGTACTAATGAAAAAGCATGTAGTAAATATTAAAGCTACTTGTCACCTTTTTTCCGCCAGGAAGAATGAAACTGTATTTTTCTATGGCATGTGGGGAATGATAATTTCACCATTTCTGTCCTTGCACATGAAAACGATGACTACTGAGAAAAATCTCCCAAATTATGTGTATGAACAAAACAGTGCACAAGGACCATTTGTTTCCTATATTCACACTTTGTCTTCTATAACCTGATCTAAACCAGGGATTTTTATATTTTTTAGTTTTATTTTATAGTTTGGAGATTCTGGAATGTTTCATGTGAAAAATTAGATTTCTTATGTACACCTGTGTATGTCTTCTAGTTTAACTAGTATATTCACAATTAACCTGGAATGGTAGGTGTGGTGGTATAGAAAGCTTCTGAAATTAGCACTTTTCATATATTAAACTCATATATGTACTCAGACCAGGAGAGATCCCAAATTTTTCCCTTGTGAAGACAGAGAACAAGCAGTTATTCGTACCTCAGCATAAACTTCTCTGCTTAAGCTGATCTCAGCAGAAACCCACATCAGAGCTCCACATCTAAACCTTGGGAAATTCAAGTCTGATTTCTGGCCTGAAGTTTAGTATTTAGTCTAATTTCTAATATTTCTAATATTTCCTACTTCTATATACCACCTTACTTCCCCTCTAGGTTACCAACGGTAGGACAGAACAAAAATCATTCCATTATAATAGAGCATTTAGTTGTACGGCACATGGCCTCTTAATTGTATTAAGAGCAAAAAAAGTCAATACTATCTTACTTCACCCCATTCTAAAGCTAACATTTGTAATTCAGGCTCCCTGTGAGTTTCTAAAAACTTAAAATTTACTTTTAATTTCTTTTAACCTGAAAAGTTAAAAGTGCACCAAAAAGTAGGTAGTAAACTGTAAAGCCTGGAAGAAATACAAACTTGCAGAATAAAATTAAATGGCAAAACAGCATCAATTATGGTGATGACTGATCAGTCACAATGGTGGACATTACTGGAAATGAACATGTTTAGCTACATGCAAGCTTATAAGAATGAAGTACATTTATACTTTAATACATAAGATATAGCTACAGTTTATGTAAGATGACTAGTAAAGAATCACTGTATTTGACATTGTTTCTGACAACATATCCTCTGAACCTGTTACACAAGGGTGTTTTCATACAGTATTTCACATTTTAGAATGTATTAATTATAGATTAGCCCAAATAAGAACATTTTAACCTGAGCAATGGCTTGTCTTTGGGAAACTGATATCTTAAATTTTGAATCCTAGATTCACACACATTGCAGCGAGTCTTACAAAGGCAGACTGAGGGGAGGGGGAAGAGATACAGATAAGAAAAATGCACACGTTGAGCAAATACATGACTTAAATCAGTTACAAACAGAATTTGAGGCTTCCTGACGAAGAGGCATCCCATTCAGTGAGCTGTCTTAACATTTTGCACAAAGGCGTCACCATTTCTACTGAGTATCTGGCCCAGGGTATTGAATTTGCTGAGGTATTTGTAATACTGACCATGAATGAGACAAACGCTGTGGTGCAAAAATCTTTCGGTTTACAGTGTGCCCAGAATATCAATAACATGTTGCAGATGACGTATTTATCATAATTTGACATAACTTCACTGTCTCCAGTGGGAAAAAGTCTTTATACCCAAGATGATCAGCCCACTGGGTGTCACTGTTGCAACATTAATATATAGCATGAAGCTTAATTTAACAAGGAATGTAAGTAGACTCTTTTATGCAGTATCACACTTTTCCTAAGATAGCCTAACATAAAACCCAACTTATTACCATTGTATTTGCTTTTCATTATTCTAGTAAATTCACCAAGTTTTACATCTCTGGTATGAAGAAGGAATTTACTAGTGATGTACCAAAAAAAATGCCAGAGAAGAGGATTGAGCAGAATATGCAAATGATGGAAGCGAATGGAATTCCAGGATTTCTAAGTGTCACCAGAACCCTTTTTCCCATAAGTTCCTTGAGGGTTATTTTTGATTGTAAATTTTTAGAGTATGCAGATCCTTTTTAAAAAATGGGTAATAAATAGCTGTTAGGCAAAGAAAGGCAACAAGAAGTCAGGATAAATTTTATAGACTTATTCTGTCCTTTGAAAATTTGATAAGGTATGCAATGCCAAGGTCTGCAAAAAAAAATATATATTTGGGTGGCATTTCCAATTTCAAGTCTTACAAAAGCAACACTTCTACAGCAGTGAAAAATCAAAAATACCTGTTCAGAACAAACACTTATGGGCTCTCTCAGAACAATCCAGATGACACTCTCAAGAAGAGGTGGAACTGTGAGAGAGCCAAAGTAAGTCCAGTAGTCCAGGGACTTGGGAAGCAGACAGCTAGGATCAAAGTTTGTGAACAGTGCTCTTTTACCCTGGAAAGAAAAAAAATAGCTCACTGTGATTCTAGTTTAATATATTTATAAATTTATTTCTTATACAAACTTAAAAAAAAAAAAAAAAGAAAAAACAGGACAATACTATTTAAAAGCAAGATGCTAAGATATATCATGCCAAAGGAGGTAGAGTTTGTTCCACTACCAGGTGGGCTGGCAGCATCCTGGATGAGCCAGTGCCCTTCTGATGAGGTCTCACCTCTGGGACAGCTTTGCTGCTGCTACCCTTGATGCCAGCAGGACAACATCAAAGGTGTCATGTTAGTATAGGCTCCCCATAGTTACAAATGACCATGAGATGCAAGTTGGAGGGAGAGGTGAGATGATGTTAAGACACGCACAGGTTACTGCCACCTGCTCCCCTCCCCACTCACTCCTCCCAGGCCCACAGGTTACTACTTCTTCTCCCTTTTGCAGCTACCAGGCCAGAGATGCCTGGACAAAACATGATGTTGTGAGTCTGGCTGATATCTCTCATAGAAACAATAGCTTATTTCTCACCCTGTACCTCAGCAAAACAGGGGAGGAAACCTCTCCCGCATCTTTTTCACAACTTTTCATAAAATATGTTGTTCCCCTGTTATTATTCTCATAGCAAGAGATTTGTCAGAGACTAGGTTCTGTGAGGAATTAGCCTTTTCCTCTGATCTCTTACTGTATAAAAATTCTTTCTCTGCTTAGTTTTCAACTTTACTTAACAAGAATGTGCCTAAACTGTCCCAAATCAGAGTGAGATATGGACAGCTATGAAACTAGGGATTAGAGAACATGAAGGTAAAGGGAGTAGCAGCCAGGTTACCAAAAAAAACCAAACAAAGAAAAGCAACCACCAGTATTAGTATTCTTTTAGAAGCATTCGTTCACCTTGATTCTGATGGTGTCCAAGCGGTCAGTAATCTTCTTCAGTTGAGGGTTGCATTCACCAATCTATTAACACCAGAGAAAAAAGAAATAGTTGAGCTCCAGAGAAAAACAGCAAAAATAAATAATCAAAAAGCAAATGCATAATGAAATGGTTTTATATAACTTTACTGAAATAATAGCTGACTTAAAACACTGATAGATTTTGTGAGTACGAGCCTGTGACTAGCCGGTCCTTAGAAACAGCACTGGTCATAAAGAAGATCCACTCCCTTGCTGACAGTATTTATTCTGGCTACTCACAGTCATTATTTCAACTACAAAAGACCCACAAACTTTACAGCGCAGGGGAACAAAACCAATTAATTTTTCAAGTTGTATATGCAGGATATTAAAAGTTGCAGGCATACACCTGAAAATTAAATTGCTTAAAACAGTCAAAACATCACTCTTACGTATCCCAAGCAGAATCTGTGTGCTAAGAAATCCAGTGAAATTCCCCTTGAATCATTGTAATGTAAACTGGAAAGACAGAATTACTGAAGTGGTCTTTGCACCTGCTGCATGTAACGACTCCCTCGCTGCGCCGACCCCAGCACCGACACTGGCTGTGCTCACGAAGCTGTGGCACCCAGGCAGAAACCACAGATTTGACCTAAGCCCTATCCTTTGCCATGGATTGTGTGAATTCCCCATCATACAGAAGTCAGTGAAGCTGTTGCAAGAGTTTAATTTCATCTTGCAACAGGTACAGAAGGCAGAGAGGTATATAACAATTACAAGGAAATTCTCCGGTTTCTGATTTTTGGTTTTTTTTTTAATTATTATTTTTCAGAAGAAACTACCAGGTCAGAAACAAACCATTAAAGAAGCATTCAAATAAAATCAGATCACCCTACTAAAGAAACCTGTTCATCAAGTACAAGTTATCGGGATCCATATAGGGGCAGCTGAATTAAGTTCCACATCTTATGTTGTATGGGAGTGCAGGCTAGGCAAACTGAAGAGTCTCACTGTCTTGAAAATCTATTAATCTGACATTTTTAATCTTCAAGGAAGCACAGCTTTCTATATTAGCAAGTAAACAGTATGAAGGAAACAGTGTAATTTAATGCCCATATAAAACAAGTATCTCTTTAGCAGTGTTACACCAACCACCACCATTATTCTTTCGGACTCATAATGCAGATTTATGGGGAGGGCTGAGGCATTCTTGTCTTACCTGCAGAAATACAGCCATGACTGCTAATCCATCTGACTGACGAGCTGCCTCAACGAAGCTGGAATACTTCTCTGAGTTCCAATGGACCACGTGAAGCTGGAAAGCAAGAAACACAGACAGCATCAACTCCCGCTGAACTCAAATAGTCACAAATTAATACTACACCTTTACTGATACAGATACTCTACTCCGCTCTTTTGTATTCAGAGCCCTTCATTTTTCTAAACACAAATACTTCATTATATTGGTAAATATGTAGTTCACACAAATGGCAAAAGCATTTCCAGTGACTGGGATTATTCAAAACTGAGCAGCGATCACCACACCACGGTGCCTGGCAAATTGCTCTTGGGTCCCCAGATTTTGAACAGAGAAGCTAAAACAAGATATCCCATGGTTATATAACTAAGGCTTTTAAATCCATTTTAGTACAGCTGATTTTTAAAAGTGATTGAAAAACGTGAGGATGCCATTAGTATTTTGCTCCTCTTTTTCTTTAATCAAGCTTGCAATAGCATCAATCAGCCACACAAATAGCTAGAAAACAGGCAGAGGAACACACATTAAACTTGCGCTGACCCCTTTTCCCTTGTTTAGTTTAAGCTGAACATCAGATCTCATTTTTGAGTCTGTCCAAATGTCATTTTCTATGACTACCAGTAGTCTGGCAATTACAAGCAGCTTGATTATCTCAGGTTTGAGCATTTGCATTTCCAACATGCATTATTCTGGAACTGTCCTGTGGTAGTTGCTTAAGCAGCTTAAAGAGACCACCTGGCCAGGTGGGGAAAGGAAAAGCCCATGATGTCTACCCCCATACCACCGCAGTCCTTCCTGCTAAGCCAGGTTTCCTAAATCCTGGCCAAGCTCCACAGTGGGAGCTCCTGGTTCTTGGGAAGCGCCAGGACATCCCAGCCTTGAGCAACGGTCCAACCGCCAAACTGGAGAGAGCACAAACACACAGCACTTAAGACTAAGTACTTCACAAACATTAATTACTCTCACAAATCCTCAGCGCATTAGTAAATCTTATTTCCCATAGTTTTTAGATAAGGAAAGAGAGGCTAAGAAGCAGAGCGTGAGACTGGCTTTTCTGAAATTGGTGATCATCTTTTCAGACTTTGAACTTCACTCTTTAGGAATGCTGGAAAGCAACTGCACTGAATGACTTAAACTGGGATGAACCCCTGAAAAAAAAAAAAAAAGGCTTCCTTTCACAATACAGCACTTCAAGATCTCTAAAGTAAAAGCAATCTAGGAAAGCTGGAATTTGCTTTAAAGGTTTTCTGTGGAAAGCAACATAGCCGTGTGGTTGAAATAGGGATCTAGGACTGTAAAGATTTTGACTCTGAACCTCAATCCTTGCTTAATCTCTGAGTTTCAATTTTCCATATCTGTAAAATGGAGCTCTTACTTGGTGTTATAGAGTATAAATCATGTTTGTTAAGCCCTTGGGCTATGAAGTGCTGAAACATTACTTCCAGCAAGTAAGGAATCCAACTGAAATCAATAATAATACAGGGATGCTCACGATGAAACACATGCTGGCCCACAGCTTCAGAGATCCTTGAAGGAAAGTTTCTAAGAATATTATAAATTAAACTGGGAAGACAATATAGTCTGCTAAACCGTTCTCAGGTGCATTAGTATCCTGGAGCTCATAGTGCCTGCACCACTCGCTATTATACACTCACAGAAGCTACATTGAACAACTTTTAAACAATTACATTTTTACATACACAAAAAGGAAACAGATACTCTCAGTCAGAATTTACCTTTATTGTGGATTTTTAAAAAAGCAAAAAACCAACAAAGAACAAAAAGGAAAATTCCCGCAACTAAATAAAGCCCACTCCCGCTCCCTCACAGCTTTGCCAAAAAAACCCCAAACCACCCTCACCCAAACCCAAAACCCCCAAACAAACAGAGCTGTGAAACACTTTTGGGTACAGCCCCATTCTCAATGTCTTGTGACTTCTCTTTAAGGAATATATCCCGTCTTACCACCGCTCTGTCACTGCAGATCATGAAGAGACCTTGATCAGACCATACGTTGTCACAAAGAATGGAGCCACGGGTCCCCTCTGCTTCCCGGTGGGCTTAGGGGGCTGAACTTTGAAGTCTTCTTTACCTGTACACTAAGTCTTTCTTCAATTCGGTCGATGCTTTTTCTTGAAATCTTACACATCTTCCTTATGAAGGTGAGCACTGAAACCATCTTCATGTCTCCTTCTGAGGGATTTTCTTTTGTGTGAACAGTGCTCAGAAGCCTTGATCTTAATTCTGGGTTTCTTATCGCAAAGCCAAAGTGACTTCTAGAGAGCTTCTTGTGGAGGGTTACCCAACCAACAGGTAACGGAAAGGTTTTTAGACTGGCTATAAATTCAGAGATATTTTCTCCTTCCATTTGGTTTCTTAGATGGGAAACATATATATATTTTCTCAGCTAGAAATTTGGGTTTGGTACTTTATGGTTTTAAAGTACCTCTATTAATTCTTTATATTCCATCTCACCTGGTTCCTGTGGAAAACATAAGCCTTTAAATACTGCAAATGTAACTTTTCCCCATTAGTGTTAGAAAACTGATTTTTTTCTGACTGCTATCTCTTACAGCATTTCCAGTAAAATCTGATCACACCACTGTGCACACATTTCATTTTTTTTCTTCTTTAGCATTATGGGTTTTATTTGTCCATTACCATTTATTTTTATACTTTTTACTTCTTTATAACCCCAGAAAACTCGTCCACTGTCTGAACTATGTGTTGTTAAAGATCTCAGCCTCATCAAAATACTCCACGTTACTTCCATTTGCAAAGAGGAGTCGGACACTGAATACTTTTTAGTGTAGACTACTCAAACGCACCGAAGGAGACAGAGTCGGAGCAAACTGTCCGTGCCAGAGCAGACAGTGCATTTCTCCCTGTGGCATGCTGCCTCCAAATGCAGTACCTCCACGGACAGCAGGCACCCCACTGATTTTAAGGTGTGGTTCTCAAAGTCATAACCATCACGTTGTTAAATGCACGGCAAAATGCAACACTCGTAAGTCTTGCATATACTCTACACTGCACAGGCCCCAAATGAAATAATTCTGTGGCCTGTAACTGAAGCTGACTTTGAAAATACTCTCCAAGGAAGAAACAGTGAAAGACAAAGTTTAGAATAACTCTTGAACATTAAATCTTGCTCTTATCAAGCTCTTGTCTTCTGTACTCCTTTTTTAATCCTCTCCAAAGCTTTCAAATAGGTTCTCCTTTGAGATAGGACCACACAAGAACACTTCAGGAAGACCGCTTGTCTTTTGACAAGATGGGGGGAGAATAAGAAGCGGGACGAGGAAGGGCAGCATTATTCTGACGATGGAAAACTAGTCACAAGCTTAGAGGTACAGACGACTCCATGTAAAGCCTTACCTCTGCCGCGTACTTCATCCCATCCACCGCGTGCTCGGAGCCAGCCTCGTCGTTGGAGCCCCAGTGGAAGTGGATCTGGCGCAGCCTGTAGGTCCCGCTGAGCGGCCCCCCGGTCAGCACTGGAAACCCAAGCAGAGGGAAAGGCTTCACTGTGGGAACGGGAGCTGCTACCCACATCCTCTAACCTCACACCAGACTTCAGTCTTCGGACAGTCCCCTACTCCTTCTCAAAAGCTGTCTCAGATGGCTTCCCATTTCTTTGAACTGCTACAGACACCCTCACTTGTCCAGGATCCAACTTTCAAAATATCATTTATGTACAGATTAGTGGGTTGTGGCCCACTAAAGGGTATGTTGTTATCACCAGGTTTGTCTTGCTATGGGTTGAATATTTCTCAGAAGATGGGAAAATATTTCTGCTTTGCAAGTGGTTTCCTCTCTTGGATGTACTTAAAATAATCACTGAGAAATTAAGCTTAAAATATAGGCTTTATGAATAAAGGGGACGATCAGAAAAATATAATGTGTACATGATTTCTTCTCCTCTTTGAAATTTGGAGGACAGTAGGTGAAGCTTAAAAATTTTTTCAAGGCTCTTTCCTTAATTTGCGACTAGAGCCAGTTACATCAGATTGAAGTCTGAGAAAAAGAGGCGTATATTAACATAAATAAAATGAAGCCAACACTACATATGCATTGTACAACTGCAGTATTACTGACAATTATCCAGGGCTGGAAGGGATGTCTTGTGAGGAGCAGCTAAGGACTTTGAGCTTGTCCAGTTTGGAGAAAAGAAAGCTGAGGGGTGACCTCACTGCTCCCTGCAGCTTCCTGAGGAGGGGATGTGGAAAAGGAGATGCTGATCTCTTCTCCTGGGCATCCAGTGACAGGACACATGGGAATGGTTCAAAGCTGCACCAGGGGAGGTTTAGACTGGACATTAGGAAGCATTTCTTTGCCAAGAGGGTGGTCAAGCACTGGAACAGGCTTCCTACAGAGGTGATAGACGCCCCAAGCCTGTCAGCGTTTAAGAGGCATTTGGACAATGCCCTTAACAACATGCTTTATCTTCTGGTCAGTCCCAGATTGGCCAGATAGTTGGACTAGATGATTGTTGCAGGTCCCTTTTGATTTAAATATTCTATTCTATTCTATTCTATTCTATTCTATTCTATCCTATCCTATCCTACCCAACCTAACATATGGGTGGGGTTTTCATTGTTTTGCTTTCACAAGTGCTTGTCTTTTGCTAATCAAAGTTGGAACCAAACCATCTCTGCACAGAGACTTGAATGTGAATCACATGCAGAAAGATTCCTTATTAAGCGCAAAACAAATCACCCCACTCTCCTGGCTCCAAATCTCCTTTACGGGTTTGGGAATTAATCTGGGCTGGTTTACTGGCTCATTATGGAAATTTTAAGGGGAGAGGATGGGAGCTTTAACGAGACGGTTTTTAATTTAAGAGCACCGGGGAGGACAACAGTAATTTTTTCTCTCTTCTAAGTTCCGTCCAAAACCTAAACTTTGTTAGGAACAAAATACACCAAATAAAGATAAAAGAAGAACTCCTTAAGTCACCTATCTGCTAACACAAATAGCCTGGCTAATGAAAAGGAACTGCAACTGTTTATCTGTGGGGAAAAATATTTGACCTCCTTAAAACTTCAACTCAAAACCACACCTTTACAGAGCCTGTAAACCTAGCAAACAAAGGGGATGGGGAAGTGGCACTCCTATAACAAATTCCTTCTTTCAAGAACTGAAAATCTGGAGGCAAATTACCCTGGAAATGTGTAGAGACTGGTGTTCTAACTGGCTGAGGGAAAACAATTACGTAGAAATGCATCAGCATTCAATGAAATACTTCTGATGAAAAATGTGGAAAATAGCCTGATGATGTATCTGTGCCACATCATACAGTGATGGTAAAACCCTTCCATTCCAACAGTAACTACGTAAGAGGTTAGTCAAAAGGTGTTTAAGGCAAATATCAGTATTTCAAAGTTTGAAAAGAGCTGGAAGAAGAGGTCTTTGAAATTTCAGACCAGTTTCAGAGAATGGAGCTAATGTGGAAGCAAAGAGGATAAACAGAATTACACAAACAGTTACACACTTCATAGCCCAGTTTCAATGCTGGCCAAAGTGAAGAAATAGTTCATATGGAAGCCAGTTAATAATGGATTAAAAGATACGAATGTATTTGGTACCAATTAATTTGATGATATTTTTTTTTTTTTTTTTTTTTTCATAAAACCAACATATGGCAGGAGTGCTTACTTCACAGGGGTGCCCCATAGGCCAAATTTTGGCCCTAGAAAATTCAGTATTTTTTGATCAATGACCTGAAAGAAAACAAAAACATTACTGATAAAGTTTGTCAGTGACAAATATTAGGGAAAATAGTGAACAACTCAGTTTATGGATATAGGAGGATTTGAATTCTTTGACAAGCAAGGCATGATAATAGCCAAAATGTAAAGCCATTTATGTTGACTGAAGAATCTAGTCCATACATAGAAGATATGGAGTCTCCTGAAGGAGACTGGGGATAACATTTGTTAATTATCTGATCAACATCTGTCAGTGCTTTGCCACAACATGAACTATATCCTTGGAGATATGGCCTGAGGAAAGCAGTAAGAAGAGGATCACAATACTAGTTCAGGCCCTGTCACTTCATGGATGGAGTTAGAAAGTGGAAGACATTCTTGGTGTATTCATATTCACATTTATTACTTTAAAAAAAAAAAAAGAAAAGGAGTGTAAAGGCTGAGTTGATCCAACTCACACCAGTAATAAAGTGATTTGTGTTTTTTTTAATTGTGAAGGTAATTAACAATTAGAACAACTTACCAAAGGCTGTGGTAGGTTCGTCATCGCTGGAAATTTTGAAATCAAGATTGTATGTTTTTCTAAGAGATGTGCTTTAGTTCACCCACGCCTACTAGGCTTGAAGCAGAGATTAATTCTGGGAAGTCCCGTGGCATCTGACACACACGAGGTCAGACCAGATCACTGACGGTCAGCTGATGGCTTTCAGGCAACATCCAATGTTGCTTGTATCAACAGAAATTTTAAGAATTAAACTAAGACTGTCCAGGAAAGCAAAGTATGATGGTGTCTCCATCTACGTCTCTCCCTGTTGCCACTGTAAGCTAATAGGTCCTCAGGACTAATGGACAGGGTGATCACAAACTAGTCTTCTTCTGGCTCTGACCCTTGTGAAAGCATCATATGGGCTTGGATCCTCAACTAAGCCTCACACAACCACAAGAGGATTTTATTGCTTGAAGAATTTACACTCCTACAGTTTCAAGGGGAGGTGTGCTAGCTTGCCTACCATCCAAGAGAAGGCTTTAAAGATGAAGGCACTAACATCAAAAAGACTATGCTAAAACAGAGAACTTCTAAATAAGAATTCTTGCTTGCAAAAAGGGAAGCTACACACTCCTAGAAAAGACTGGGACAGTAACACTTTTCAGCGAAGAAAGGGGATCACTTGGGATATATATTTCATTTGTTCTGTATTGGCTCTTTCCTGACACAAGAGGTCCAGGTATGGATTGTAAAAAGGGTAAACATATATAACCAAACCTGCAGCTAAAGTCAGATAAGAGACTTGAGCGATTCGGTTGGAATGAACCTGTAATGAGACACAAAGGATTCATCTGCAGTGAGAGAGAGCAGCATTTGAAAAATTGTACACAACACTGTTCAAACAGGGGGGCTGGCACAATCTAGCTGGCTGGGGTGGATCAAAGCATCCCTGTGAAAAGGGAATCCTAGTGCTTTCTGAGAAATGCAACCTCGAACTCATGTCCAAATATGTTCCCACATTGTATCATGCTGAAAGACAGGGGAAAAAGGAATCTCTCATCCGGAGGAGCAAAGCCTTACTGTTTATGAGGAGCTCGTACCCAGCAGCGAGACATGCCCAGGCTGGATGCACGCTATTCAGGAGACGGTGGAAGAAGACACAGTGTCTGCCACAGGAAAGGAACAAACCTGATTTGTTGACGGTGTCATCAAACTCAACACTGGTGGAGTGCCCGTTGTTAAGGATGATTTTAGCAGAAGCTGGATCGTAATTGGGATTTAGAGGACGGAGAGAGGGATCATACTTGGTTTCCTCAGTTTTGATGTCGATGGGTGACTGACGGTCTCCATTAGCAACAGGAAAAACCTCCTTCCAGTGGGCAGGCCCTGCAACGCATTGGAGTAGAAGTCTGAAATGATGACAGCGCCCTGCTTCACACGAAAGAAAACTCTGCCTGAATAGTTCTTGTTTGCATCTTTTAAATTCAAAACGGGTGCATCAGAAAAAGATCAAAATATTCAGCTACTTTTTCTGCACCACACTGCAACAGCAGCTCTCAGGACCCCTTTATCTACCTTGCACGGTGTATCTAAATGAATTTGGCCTTTGAACAAGGACACATGCAGTAGGTAGATATTCAGTTATACACAGTTAAGACTCAACTATGCATAAGACATATCCAATAAATGCTCGTTTAAATCAAGCATCCTGTATCCAACAGGCACCGTGCCCCAATTAATTTTTGACGTGCCATTTTTGACTAATATCAAGTCTCATTACGTCTTTAAGGATTACCTCTTATCCACCCAAGACCCCTGCATTACGAGGTTTTTTACACTTTAGTCATTGGCTCCAAAAGACCTGAGAACACACCTTCCACTGACTACACTGAATGAGACAGGGAGATGTCAAAAAAGATAAAACGGCTGAGTGGTGTGCGGACTCTGCTGGGGCCTGACGGCAGCACCTGTACCTTAAGCACCACTGCACAACCCACCACCTTCTCCCAACCCATCAACTCTGCACACCAGATGTCACAACAAAAGAGAGACTGTCACCCTCGAACCATAAAGTCTGCACGTACACATGCACACATACACACACACTACTGTAGCACTGACAAAATCAGCAAAGCATAGGAACACTCTGGACAGCGGTGCCTGCATGAGGTTTGGATTTCTACCATCTCCTGCTGATAAACGTGAGCAGATCTTTCAGACACAGACTTATACCACCATTCACTAGAGTTAGCTAGAAATCAAAACACTAAAGAAGCTGTTAATCAGTTAACCTTCCTCTCTCCATGCAAGCTAAACCAAAAGCCTGCTGAAAAGCGTTGTCTCTGTAAATCAACAATATGGATATGAGAAAAATGGCAAATGCCATTCTAAAATAGTAACAAAAGCTTCACTGATGAGATGGGTGAGGTGTCTGCTCTTATCTGTCAAACATCAGAGTTCTCAGTTAGAATATCGGTGCCACTGTTGAACCATATTTGAACAATAAACAATGTGGAAAGAGGCCACAGAAGAAAAAGAGGAACAATAAGTTGTTTGGGGAATATGTTCTATAAGGTAAAGATAGCAAACAATGTTTAGGATGGAAAAGAGGGTGGGGTAAGGGAAAAGGGTATAGGGAAAAGTCTGGAGGGCAATGAGCATAGCACTTGTTTTTTCTTATGGCTTATCATGGGTAAGAAGCATAATAAATCAACTAAGAGAGACTGGATATAAGAAAAACTTAAATATGAGCATCAGAATCTGATTTTGTAAGATCTGCGTCACTGGAAATCCTTGTAACTCCCTATACTGAAGGTAACTGAAAAAAAAAAAACCCAACAGTCTAAAAATCAGCCTGTTGGTTTGGGTCTTTCTGGATGGCTTAGCACTTAAATAAACATGATGACAAGAAAGAATTAACATGTATGACACTGTGATTAATAGCCCAACAGCAAAAGTTGTTAGATAGGTTTCTCTCCTCGACTTCAATAGAAGTCAACATAGCTCAGAAGCTCACAGGTGCTGCAACAACCCCCGCGCCCCAGCAGTGCATCAGGGAGGGGAGCGCCCTGCAGCGCCGTGGGGACGCCGCTTGCACAGCACCTGGACAGGGATGGATTCTCCTCTGAGCAGCACCGAAAAATGGAACAGGGAAGGAGCAGCTTGTAAAGACCAGCCTCAGACTTCAACCTCCGCTAGAACAAAGGCAAGGGCCTTCAGTCCTGAGTTTGCTAAAAAGTCTTTGTTAATGACTTCAATAATTAAACTCATTAAGGGAACTGCTTCTAAGGCAGAAGATAAAAATCCTACTGGTTTGAAATATAAAGCTGTTTAAACTTAATTCTTCTCACTTCACAAATGGTCGTCAAAGCTATTCAATATTTTAATGACATAGAGTTTAGCATGTGATATAATTTTTATTGTTTAGCTCCTAGTACCCTGTAGTTCAAGATGCAATGCACAATTTTATTCATAAGAAGCACCACTCTGTCATTTATACCTAACTACTGTCATTTGGGATACCTAGAAAAAGCTTCTTGCTACTTAATTCTAATGTTTCAGATGTTCCTTAACTGAGGAAAGGCAAAATACATTTACGGGCTTAACTATTCGGTCCTATTGGTCTATCTCAGAAATAACTATAGTTATTATATATTAAATAATATGAATGATTTGCATTCAGAAATAATATGAACATGCCAAAAAGAGGACCCAAGGCTGTGATTCTGCTGTTAGCTAATTATTCAACAATAAACTTCAGTTCTAAAAAGACATAGTACCTGCTTTTGTACTTGTCCTTAGCTTGGATGACCAAAATCACGTTTTGCTATGGTGATTAAACATCTATCAGTAACACAAGACTGCCAGAAGTCTGACCTCTCCAAATATACAGGAAAACATCCAGAAACTTCAGCTCATTTTGTATGACTAGGTTATATCAAGTGGTATTCCTTACAAGATTACCTACCAACAACCTAATACAATTATCATACTTGTGCCACGCTAGGAAACTATGACTCGGTTCATTACTGCAGACCCCACCTCAAAGCAAACTTTGTGTGTATGACTGTTGGAAAATCAGTCATTACAGTTGGAAGAGATGCTCAAATGCATGCCATACAATCAGATTTAGGCCAATGGGATCTCCAGGGTGAAAATTCCTTCTGAATTTGGAACTGAATTAGATGCCTCCATCTCAACATAATGTACACTTTAGTTTTCTAGATATGTACTTTATGACGTATCCAGTACGTTGATGGGGAAATGTTCTGTTGCTGGAGGAAATTACCTCGTAGCTCTTAACAATCAAAGCCATCGTGACCAAGATTTAGGACAAAAAAATGATCCATCTGCTCTGAAGATTGCATGCCTTTATTTTGGACACAGAATTACCAAATGTGATGCACACCTCTGTCACTTTTAGATCGGACTATCGCTACTTATGGTACCCACCACCATTGCATGCATTCAGTTCATTAAATAGGTCTCATAATGAAAGCCGTTATGGATTTATCAGGAAATAGAACTCGCTAGAGCACCTAACAGCGGTGCTGGTGTTTATCCAGCTCAAGTTAATGATGATGAGTTTCATCAAAAGGATAGACTAACCTGAAACAAGCCTAGCTGAGACATTGCAGGATACAGTTCGGTTGCAGTGAGCCTCTACACTTGCATAAATAGAGCATGTACAGGTGAAAAAGTAGATTCAGGTTTTGGACAGTTTCCTATTATATGCAGATATTAGTTTGATATGGTTTGACCTTGGCAGGATCACATCCTCATTTATTGCTAACGAGACTCCATTTCCCAGTTTATCATACGCAAAACGCTTAAATTTATGAAGTTAGGTTTGTGAGTAGTTTAGTTGCATATTATGTTACAATAAAATTAGCTCAAGTAAAACCAAATGGAAATTCATAATGGGTAAAATTAAGTGCTGTTTTTTTAAAGCAGACATCAAAATTATGTAATTCTCAGGGAGGAAAAATAGTATTAGAAATTACAGTTGGACTCAATGATATTAAACTTCTTTTCTAACCTAAATGATTCTATGGCTCTATGAATTCACATCCTTTTTTATTTATAAAATGTCTCAGTGTTATAGTAGTAACTAGATCAAGAGATATTTTTGCAGTAAACCACAATACACGTAAGTACTTTCCATATAATTTATTAAACAAATAGCAAACTGAAGGCAATTTATTCTTGCTTTCTCTTTTAACTAAGGCAATTGCATAGTTAACTAAAAAGATTGTTTCTGTGAAGGGGTGAGAACATTTCCCTCTTCACAGGAACCTTGAGCAGCAAAGAAAAGCATGCATGATGCCACACCGAAGCCAGTTTTCAAGACCTCAGTATTACGCCTCCCTACATAAGCACCATCAAAACTGAGAGGTAAGAACAACGGCAAGAAAGCAAAGGCCAAGGTTTGCATAGAAATAAAATAATACCTCTTTCAATTTCAGAAATACGTGCATCAAAGCAGAGGAGAACATTTGTATTGGGTTTGCGTGGGAAAGTCGGGGGGGGGAGCAACAGGGGTGGCTTCTGTGAGAAGCTGCTAGAAGCTTCCCTTGTGTCTGATAGACCCAATGCCAGCCAGCTCCAAGACGGACCCACCGCTGGCCAAGGCTGAGCCCATCAGTGATGGTGGTAGCACCTTATGGGATAACATATTTAAGAATGGGGGGAAAAAACCTGCGCAACACCAGCAGCAGCCAGTGGGAGAGAGGAGCGAGACTGAGAGCAACAGCCCTGCAGACACCCAGGTCAGTGCAGAAGGGGCAGGAGGTGCTCCAGGGCTGGAGCAGAGGTTCCCCTGCAGCCTGTGGTGAAGCCCACGGTGAGGCAGGCTGTGCCCCTGCAGCCCATGGAGGTCCATGGTGGAGCAGATCTCCACCTGCAGCCCGTGGAGGATCCCATGCCAGAGCAGGGGGATGCCCAAAGGAGGCTGTGACCCCGTGGGCAGCCCATGCTGGAGCAGGGTCCTGGCAGGACCTGTGGCCCCATGGAGAGAGGAGCCCAGGCTATGGCAGGGTTGCTGGCCAGGGCTTGTGACCCCGCGGGGGACCCACACTGGAGCAGCCTGTGCCTGAAGGACGGCACCCAATGGGAGGGACCTACACTGGAACTGGTTCATGAAGAACTGCAGCCATGGGAAGGACCCACATTGGAGAAGTTCATGGAGAACTGTCTCCTGTGGAAATGACCCCAGGCTGGAGCAGGGGCAGAGTGTGAGGAGCCTGCCCCTGAGGAGGAAGGGGCGGCAGAGACAGCGCATGATGGACTGACCCCAGCCCCATTCCTTGTCCCCTGAGCTGCTGGGGCAACGAGGTAGAGAAAATCAGGAGTGAAGCTGATGCTGGGAAGAAGGGAGGGGTGGGAGGAAGGTGTTTTTAAGGTTTGGTTTTATTTCTCATCACCCCACCCTGATTTGATTGGTAAAAAATTAAATTTTTTCCCCCATAAGTCGAGCCTGTTTTGCCTGTGATGGTAAGTGGTGAGTGGTCTCTCCCTGTCCTTATCTCAACGCACGAGCCTTTCGCTATGTTTTTTCTCCCCTGTCCAGCTGAGGAGGGGAGTGACAGAGTGGGTTTGGAGGGCACCAGGTGCCCACCACAACATTTAATTCCGTATGTAACAGTCAGTCCATGTCCTCCTATATAGATATACCATACATGCAGATAGGTATGTGTAATATTTGACAGTATACTTTACATGCATCATGATTTATGTTGCAGTTATTATTGCTAAGGGGCAAATGAGTTTTCCCCTGGTTTAAAAAAAACAGCACTTCTATCACTGCAAGTAACAAATGCAGAACTCAAGAGTGAATGCAGATATCTTTCCAACTCTTCAGGAAGTCAACTTCAATATATGCCTGCACCAGATTAAACTAGTTTCATTTTGCTTCTGCCTCATTAGTTGCAGAATTAAATCTTAGTTCCCAGGGAATTATTTTTGGGGCCATGCAGGGCAACAAAATTTTTCAAGAATCAGAGCAATCTCCTGCATCTGTGATTCAGCCAAACAAGAAACAAGTGAACCCAACAAAATAAATGCATAAAAAAATAAAACTGATAGCTAGGGAAGAGCTGTGAAGTGTTGGATATCCACACTCCTCTCCTTTAGCCTCCTGTGAGAGGTAGGGGGAAGGGGGTGGGCTGATGAGGAACTACCCACCCCTGCAGCTGCTGGGGGCTCCAAGGAAGGAGAGGGAGAAAGCCAAACGCCACCCCTAATGTTGTGTCAGGCAGTAAACAGGGTTTTATAGAAGAAATGGGGCCTCAGGCAAAGTCCAGGGCCACCCCGATAGAAATTCTGGTGCCCTCCCCTTCCTAGAAGTTGAGAATAGCAAAGGAGGAGGGATAGGATAAGGGAGGGAAAGTGGGCTTCTTATCTGGATGGTGCAGGTGAAGTCCACAGCACTCTTGGAAAACATACGGAGAAGCAAATTTGAAAAACAAGACCCATTTACGTCTTAAGGGGAGGGGTAGAGTAGACTGCACAACAGTAGATAACACACGTAATCATTGCAACATCACTGTGATCCACCACCACCCAGTTTTTCAGGAAAAGTATATCCATCCAGAAAAGATGGAACAAAAGGACCAGGAAGGAAAGGTAGTCCTTGCACAAACAATATTCCAAACTCTAAGTAATAATATACACAAAGCATACTCCTCTAGGCATTAGTAAATGCAAATATATAGCTTTCTCCTTTTACTATCATGGTGTTTTATTTCTCTGTGTATCATAACAATGTAAGTTATTCCATTTTTTTTTATCAGAGCTGAGTCTCCAATTTACAAAAGCGCTTTCATTTCTACTTGCACGACCTGTGAGCCGGTCTGCACACAGGAGCAGCGTTTGCATGACTTAAAATGCAAAAGAGAGGAATGTCTTTAAGACTGCCGATGAGCACACCTTGGGACTTCAAAGACTGACAAGACGAAGGAAACTATGAAACAACCAAAATCCAAAAGCATCTCCTCTTAGGTGCACGGTTGTACATTCAAATGACCGATCCTAGTACCTAGTATGTCCCACCATGTAACAGAAGAACATCGCAAGAATCGGAAAGGCACTGCCGGGACAGCAGCTCCGGTCAGTGTGACCGTCTAATAACCAGCCGGTGCGCAGCTGCCCAGCTGCGGGGACACCCGCAATCCCCCCGGGGAACGAGACGGACCCCGCTCAGAGCCGGGCCCTGCCAGGCGAGGCGCAGGCAGGGCACCCCGGCTCAGCAGCCAGCCTTGCCTCACTCCGAGCCCGAACTCCGCTCGCTCTCATGCTGCAAAGCCCCGACAGCATTTCAGCGCGTTCCGCTCGCTCAGGGGCTGGGGAGCTGCCGGAGGCGGTGCCCTGGGGGGCGCCCCGGCCGCCCCCGGCCCCCCGCC
>JAVJGI010000040.1:33740489-33759869 GCA_035590275.1 Ibycter americanus
GGCCTCGCCGCCTCTGGGGCCTCCCCTGCGGGGCGCGGGGAGCTGCCTGCCGGGCTGCGCTCTGCCGGGCGCACAGCCGCGAAGTACGCGGTTTCCACCCGGAAAGTAGGTGTGTGCGGGGACGTCATCGGCTTCAGAAAGCGAAGCGCAAGGAGTTGATTTGACGAATGTCCCGCAGGCGCCTGCCACATAAAGCTTCGAGCCGTTCCCCTGGAGGGGGGTCACTTAGAAAGCGTTCAGTGAGTTCAGGCTGGCTAGACCGCGCGTGCGGCGTCACTGATGCTGTAATTCAGGGTGCGGTTTGACAGAATGGCCTGATGCAGACCACCAGGCACAGATGCTGCAGGGGGAAGACCTGTTCCTTCCGCCGTGTTCCCATCCCCAGCCCCGTTTACCAGGCTCTGGGCTTTGTTCCCACAGCTCTCCTTGATGCTGGCTCGGGAACTCATCGCATACCAGGCGATTCAACTTGCTAAATCAGCAGCAAAAGCAATTAAAAATGCGGTTTGTGTTTTTCTGTGCTGGGTTGATGAGTTGAACAAACTTCATTACGAATGAGTGCAAACAGAAACATTGGGGGGGGGTGGGGGGGGGTGTGGAGAACCAGAAAGGATGGAGCCTTTTCTGATCCAGTAGCTGTTTATTTGTCCCAGCTGTGAAACAAAACTGTGCCAGTGAGATGCAGTGAATAGCTCTAAGAGCACACACTGCCTTATGTTTTACTCTTGATTCCTCTTCTCCCCCTTCTTCCACCTTAGATGGGCTGTGATGCTCTGCAGACCCTTCTGTGAGCTTATTTAACACACTAAAGCAATGGAAAAGTAAACAAGCAAAAATAATATTCTGCCATTTTCGTGTTTGGAGAGTACCGCAGCCCAGAGGAGGGAGAGAGCGAGTCATGTGACTGGGAGCGATGCAGGGGAAGAGGGAGGGGGGTGATCTGAGCAAGAGTTTTCCTCTTGGTAGCATTAAGTCATTAAAACAGTATCTTCTCAAACCTTGCCTCCAGCCTGAGCTGTGTGGTCTGCTGAGAGTTCAGCTGGTCCCTTTAGAAGGGCATCTGATAATAAAAGAAGAAAGTTGGTGGTTTACTGTTCCCATCGGACCATCAGATTTGGTTGCAGTCTGCTGGGCAAACAGAGTTAAACAGCAGCTCCAAAAAAAGGCCCTTTCAGATCTTCTCCTGCAAGCTAAAGCCACTTGACAGGCTCATCTGGTAAACAGACAGGAACATAACAAACTATGAAAATAAACATATTTCATGTTGCTGCTGTCACATCTCTACTTGGTCTAGAGGGTTCTGTATAATAAAGGGAGAAACAGGTTTAAAAAAACATATTCATGAAAAGTCAGTAGCTTATTAGGAGTAAAATTTTATTCTGTGTGTTTGAAACTATTCTTTAATTCATTAAGCCTTTGGGGATTTACTTAGCATTAAGCAGTATAGGAAGATGATCAGAAAAAGATGTTAAAATACATTTATTCTTTAATAGATAAAAGCCCATTATAACTATTCAAACAACTTTTGATGTAGATACACTTGCTAGTTAGAGCCTCTTTCTATGTATGAGTCCTGCTGGAGTAGCTGAGGATGTCAGGTATTAAAACTGACTGGATCCTTTCAGCACCCCTGTGAAGCTGCAAAATGGTAACAAGCCCTGAGGGGAGACCTAAGATCTTTGTAAATTGGGTTGGCCACAGTTGCATCGACTCTGATTTGAGCTAGGAGCTGAGTCGATGTTTCTCAAGTCACTGTCCAGTTTATTACGAATTAAAGCGCTAATCTGAGTAGGCTTGTTTTATCAGCCTCTGGCCGCTGCTTTCTTACTACTTGTTCTCCTGGTCACTCAGGATAAATGGAATTACTGTTAATGTATACATTTTCTGAAATTATAGAAGCTTTGAAAGCAAAATGAATGTGTGTAACCATTCACAGTTTGCTTCTGCCTGTGTAAATTGCTGAGAGGTGAATTACAGGGGCAGCCTTTGGAAGAGCAGTAGGTATCCTGAAATTTGGGGTCGCCTGAGGACAGTGAACGTGCCTCTGGAACATTTGCAATGTAATAGGCCCGTATCTGCAGGTGCTCCAGGCGCTGGAGCAGAGGTTCCCCTGCAGCTTATTTTGAAGCCCATGGAGGACTCCACACCAGAGCAGGTGGATGTGCCCAAAGGAGTCTGTGACCCCATGGGCAGCCCGTGCTGGAGCAGGCTCCTGGCAGGACCTGTGGTCCCGTGTGGAGAGGAGCCCAGGCTGGAGCAGGTTTGCTGGCTGGGCTTGTGACCCTGTGGGGGACCCACACTGGAGCAGTCTGTTCCTGAAGGACATCACCCCGTGGGAGGGACCCATGCTGGAGCGGTTCATGAAGAACTGCAGCCATGGGAAGGACCCATGTTGGAGAATTTTGTGGAGAACTGTCTCTTGTGGTAATGGCACCATGCTGGAACAGGGGCAGAGTGTGAGGAGAGTTCCCGCCTGAGGGGGAAGGAACAGGAGAGACAACATGATGAACTGATGGCAACCCCCATTCCCTGTCCCCCTGTGCTGCAGGAGGGGGAGGAGGTAGAGAAAATCGGGAGTAAAGTTGGTCCTGGGAAGAAGGGAGGGGTGGCGGGAAGGTGTTTTTAAGATGTGGTTTTATTTATCATTACCTTACTCTGATTTGATTGGTAATAAATTAATTTTTTCCCCAAGTCATTTGTTTTGCCCATGACAGTAATTGGTGTGATTTCTCTTGTCTTTCTCTCAACCCACGAGCCTTTTGTTGTATTTTCTCCCCTGTCCAGTTGAGGAGGGGGAATGATAGAATGGCTTTGGTGTGCACTTGGTGTGCAGCCAAGGCCAACCCACCACACAAATGAAGGAAGAAACCTTTCCTGGAACTCCACTACAGCTGAGAAGCTGAGGGCGGTGTAGCAGGGCTTGGCTTTTGTTTTCTCTGTGTTCTGTTTCTGGATCACTATGGGCTCCATTTCCAATAGAACAAGTTTAACTGCTTTCATAATTTTCAGTTTATTAGAACATTAGTATCACATGACTAGAAGATGTAATTAACAGATACCTCCACTAAAAAGCTATTTTGGAAGATATGGATATAACACTGGCTGTACAATAGTTGTACAAAAATGGTGTAATTTCACATGCCAATGGAATTTCTCTTAAAAATACCAATGTGTGTTTTTTTTCCCTCCCAGATAAACATTAGAAATGCTGAGAAAGTTAGCACAATAAATAAAGCATTTGCTGAAGTTCAGAAAGAAGTACAGCAGCTATCAAAAGGCACTGCAGCAGAACCTCAGAAGAATCATCAGGTAATTTCCCTTTGTAAAAATCTGAGGAGGGAAATTAAAGGAATGTGCATGTTCAAAGCATTATATTCTGGCTCTAAGACTGCAGGCAATTCATACAGTTGCTTTAAAGCTATAAACCCAGCTTTATTAATTTCAGTTGTGTTGTAATGTTCAAATCTGGTCTGCATATTCAAGTGCTAGGTAAATACTAAAGTAAAGAGAGAAGAGGGTGGGCAGCCAAGCTGGAGCGTGCTTCCAAAACATACTTTTAAACTATGTTCTAGCTGTTTTTTAATTGATTTTTTTAAAAGTAGGTTCCAGCTCCGGCTCTTTGAGACTTATGTCTCAAAATGAAGAGACATAGTAAAGATGAAGCTTGCTGTTCCCTACCTGAAGCATCTGATAGTGTTTTGAACCAAACAGTTCTGCCTCTTTTTGTTCCCAATTCCTAAACCTTCATATTCCTTCATCAGAAGTACCACCACCTGCAACAGCAGTTTCTGTACTGCAGCTCTTGCCTGTAGCACTTAGGGTTCAAGACAGTGTTTCACTTGTCTTCCTTTGTCTAGTCTTTTAAACAGGGCTACGTGCAGTTTTGCGCCAGAAATAATTCACAGAGTGTAATCGCTGGCAAGCTCCTCCATATAAACTCTTTATGCTGACTCTTTCTGATGCTCTGGGCATGGTTTGGGGGAGAGAGAATGCAGTGGGCTAGGATGAGGTACAGATGAAGCCAGCGTGGCTGTTGGGGGAAGTGGAGGGAGTTGGGAGAAGTGGACGTGAATTTTGTGTTATTTACTGTGCCTGGAGTGATCAAGTTTCTGTATAGCTGGGAGCAACGAAACGTGTGTCAGATACCTGAAGGAGAGGCTGAAGGGCAAAATGAAACAGGTGACAGTGCTGCCAGTGCAGGATGAGGCCAAGCAAGGGTTTCAAGGCAGTTGGTGCCAGCTGACCTGTCCATGCTGGCTTGCTATTGCATGCAGCCAGGAATTCGGACTATACCACTGCTCCTGTGCTAGTAGGGCTGTACATGATCATGCAGGCTGTAATAGTAGTTTCTCCAAAGTTGCAGAAGTGTTGTCAAGAGCACTTCTGAACTAAAAGCTGAGCCGATTTCCATTTGGCCATGTATGTTGCATTACTGGCATGATGCTTTGTCTTTGTCCTGCAGCATAAAGTACTGGCTGCTTGTCTGTCAAGTTCAGTGAATCCTGTAATCCCCCAAATCACTGAATTATGACTGAAAAATTAGCCTAAATCAAATATATAAAGACAAACTAATCTTCTAGACAATGGATGTTTACTACTGGAGCTTTTTTCCAAGCAGAGTAAAAAGAAATTGCTTTCTACTTTAAACTGAAGCTTGTTTTTTTTCAGGTTTCCACAAACCTGGAAGAGGAACCAGCAAACGTGGATGCTGCCACAAACCTATTATCTCAGTTGTAATGCATAATGGACAATGAAGGGATCGCAAGAAATTAAGCTCACAGATACAGATGGCTTCGTTTGTACAATTTTATTAAAAAAATCTTGTTAATATACAAGTATTGGCACACTTTAATACAAACTACAAACAGACCTTTCCTATTATCTAGGAAAGTGGAATGTCAGAAGTCAGTGTGAGAAACTTAAAGTGCTAAAACAGAAGGCACTTCACAAAATTGGTTCACTGAAACAATTTAGCATAACTCAAGTTGATATCCTTCACTTTTCAGCTTGGCAGTGAAAGCTTCAAAACTGATTGAAAGGTTAAAGAAAAAAATACAGAAAGCTTCTTGGCAGTAAAGCTTCAAAGAAAATGCTGTTAACTGTGAGCAAGAAGCCTAATTGTTTTTTTTAAAAATGATCAAAAGGCTATAAAGCATTTTCACTTCTCTTACTAAAGAAAACTCCAAATAATTGGATTACACAGAGGACACTTAGATGAAAAAACGTGCCAGAATTTTTTATAAAAGCCCTTTTTTCTGGTTGTTGAATTTGTTTTGTGAAGTCGTGAAAGGAAGCAAAAGGAAATATACTCCCAGAGTCAGTGAACTAAGAAGTTATACATTCAGTATTCAAATACTTAGGTTATGAAGAAGTCTAGAATGTTATAGTTAGAGGTAGATAAGTAGTCTGGTTGATACAATATCTAATAATTTAGTATCTGCACATCAAAGAGATCACAGACTCCTTCATTATCATCCAGGTTAAAGTTGTAGTCATCTCCAGGAGTAGGAGAGAGTCGTAAGAGAGGAAAAACTGTAAAGCAGGAATAGTTTAGTTTAAATTAAAACACTTTTGGAATATCAGCCCTATCTCATAATTCAGTATGTTTGTCATCACCAGTATCAGGGTTAGTCTTAATAATTAAAACAGTCTTTATAATCTGACAAGCATGCTAAGATACATACTGTGAATACCTGTATTGCCTTCAAACTAAGGCAAAGTAACAGGTCTACATGTTTTGCTTAGTATTTTAGAGTGAATTTGCTGGAATAGAGAGATAGCTGTGGAATACAGACTTAATTTCTCCTTCTGCAGCAAAGAAGCTCCTGAGCAGCTTTCGACACTTTCATCAGAAAGCCATAATTTATATTTACATGCCTATATTGCATATGTCAGCCTTCAAATTTTATCATTTTAAGTAAGGAAGTTACCATGATCCTTATTTTACAGATGAAAAAGGGAGGCTAGCAGTTTCTTTGTGCATGGATTTCAAGCTGTCTTTGGGGAGGGAATGCAAGAGAACCCTGAGCCGTCATGCTGCACCTCAGGAACACTAACCTAGTACCTCCTCTAAAAGCAGAGACTATTTCCATTTTAGCTATGTACTGACACATTCACGTAATTCCATCTTGCCCCTCGGATCTTAGAATTACATGGGGTTTTTTGGGTAAGCTCTGAGGTTGTCTGCTTGAAGGGCAGATACAGGCTGCTTACAGAGCACAGGGCAAGAGGAACAACCTCAGCCAAATTCACCTGGCACCTCAGTGAGACAGAGCAGAGAGACGGGGAGCATATCAACTTACTAGCTGTGGTTCAGCTCTGCATTCGTGGCCACTGAGGTGCAAGAGCAGAAACGGGTGACATTTGTCCTGCTAGTGTACCACAGCTGGTCATGTATCAGTCTGCATGCAGGCATGTATGTTCTGAAATGTTTACTGAAAGCACCTGCAGGAAGCCTTAGGCAGAACAGAATTAAAAAAAAAAATACCTGGTTTAAGGTAGTACTCTAGTCATCAGTTTGTTGTTTGTTCCTGACTTAAGGATTGGTGGGTTACTCATGCATGTAAGTATTTGCTGGATTAAAGCTTTCATATTTTGCTTGTTAAGTAAAACTCTTGCAGGGAATGGAAAGGGGAGCAAAGACAAGAATGACAAAGATAGAGAAGGCAGTACAGGGGAAAGAAGTAGTTTCATACTGACTCTTGGCATCAGATTTAACGTACACCTACTAAGAGTGCTGTTCACACAAAACCCATGCTGCTACTTGTGATTATAGAAAAGTAAAGATGCCAGATACTTACCATCAGAAGACATGAGTTCATCAATAAGATCCCCACTGATATTTCCTGTGAAAGACATAAGCATGTGTTTATGGAAGCCAACATATATTCTCTGTGTTGAAACACTGAATTGGAAAGTATAGTATGGCTCATGCAGTGTAGAAGCTGTACAGACAGCGTGCCATATATATGCAAAATATATTCATCTTTGTATCCCTCACTTTTTCCTGATACATTTCTCCCACTGATCCCTCATAACCCTAGAGCCATGTACGATATGAAGGTTATTTGGTGGCAGAGGTGAGTATTTGCTCAAAATGAGTTTGCTACTCAGAGCTGGCTCAGTGGCTTCATTAGGAGATAAACAGAGGCCTGACATTTCCTCTGTGTAACCCATTGGTAACCTGGTCACAAAGAAGGGCTCAGGAAAATAATAAAAACACTTAAGCAGTAACTACTGCTTCCTACCTGCGGGTTCTTCCATCTTTGCTATGTCGAATGAGTTTGGCTTGAGAATGCAGTTAACATCCAGGGGCAGCAAGCCCTGGTAGTCATTTGAAGTAGCTGTAGCTTGGGCGACATCTCCTGAAAGGCTGGGGTACAACACCAACTCTGGAAGGCTGGAGTAAGGAGCTGCTGGGGTTGTATTGTCCTGCTGCACGCTGCCGTCTACAAAGCCAGAAAGGCATGTTATACAGTCTGTTACAGTACAAGGGAACACAAAATGCCTGCACCCAGCTTGGTCTTTTGAGGAGAACATGGCCAGTGTCTGGGAGGAGGTGAAAGGAGTCTTCCCCCTTCTGAAGTCACAGGCACAATTTAATCAGGACCCCTCAGAAATGCAGTTTGTAACACCAACATAATTTTCTTAAACCTTTTCCTATTACCTTACTATTGTTATGAAAAAAATACCTGATATTCAGGTAGTCTCACTGTGGCTATGTGGAAGAAGGTAAGTGACCTTGTGGCACAAAAGCTGGAACTGGTGCCTCTATTTTATCTGTCCCATTAAAAGGTACACGTTCAAATCGTATCCTGTCAGAGGCTGGTTTCGTCCCACGCTGCAATCTGAGAAGCACCTCAGAACTAACAGGATCTCATCCAGAACCTGTTCGGTATGAGATGCTAAGCTACAAGGGAAGAATCTGTTTCACCAGAGAGAAGAGGAAGACGCTTCTCTGTTAACCTCCTGAGAACTGTCAGTAAGCCCTTGGGGTAGTTTCTTAACAGACAGGTGCTCACTATGCAAATTCTTGATCTTTCCTTTACCTACCACCTTTTCTAACAGTTTCTTCTCTCCCTCCAGTTCCCTTCCTCCCCCACCCATCTGAGGCAGGCAAAGCCCTGGACCCACCTGATGGCGTGTCTGCAACTGATGTTTGCGGTAACTCTTGTCCTTGGTTCAGATCATGTTGTTCTGGTGGATTTTGAGGAGCCGCAGCAGGTTTGAGGGGAGTAACTGGAGCTGCAGGTTGAGATGAGGGCTGTGCAAGGTCATCGGGTGGAGGAACTGGAAACACCATGGGCTTGGAGGAGCTTGATTCTTTATTTATAAGCAGCACATGGATAGGTCCTGAACTACTTTTAAGATTGATCTGGTATTTCTTCTGTCCGTTCTGTCCCTGTAAAGGTGGTATATTATGAAAGTCACTGTTCCTTGAGAACTTGGAACTTTACAAAATGTAACAGTAACTACATCGTTATTTCCCACAGAAAGTAATGAAGATTTTTGAACTTAATTCTCAAACTGACGCAGAAGATAAATACAGTGCTGTTCTAGTTAGATCACTAGGAAGAGCTGAGAACTGGCATAAACTTACCAAACCATACTCAGGAAAAAAAATGTATTTAAAACTAATACATGTCATCTAATTAAAAACACAAGCCAGATTACAAACCTGTTATGTATTTATCTGACCAGAACACAGCTACAGAGGACACAAATATCCAATTCTTCAAAGTGCTTAACTAAATCAAATTCAAGTTACATGAGACTTATAGCAGGGCTACATCTTGCCAATAACAATGACAAATAATGACTTCTATGCATTTGCATTTCTTCCTTTTAAATGGAGCTTCAGAATGATCCTGGTTGGGACCAAGCATCTTATAAAACATTTGGATATCTCACCCATACTGAGTGAACACTGGATCACGAGTCAGTAGAAACAATTTCTTAGCTGATTTGCCAGGACTTCTTTTGGCAAGTTACTTAATACAACTAGGACTAGCTTCCTCTAGCCCAGTCTCGATGAGACCACTGACTCCGCAGTAGCTAATTCAACAAACAGGTTTTCAGCAAGTATGTTCTAGCAAAAACATGAGCATGAGAAAAGTGGGAAAGAAGCCTCAGGGCTGGGGAACCAAAGCAAAAACATCCATTTGAACTTGGTGCTAAAGACCAAGATCAGCTGTTTTAGTCCTCGACAAAAAGTCGAAAAATCTGCAAACTCCCAACATCACAGCGGCTAACTTTGGTCCCACAGAGAACCTTACCATTGCCTGAACTGATTTCAGCAGAGATGGACAAAGATAGTACCACTGATAAGCTTCACAGTTCTAGCTTTGGATGCCTTTACAATATTAGACTGTGCTTAGCCTCACTTAAAAACAGCTTGTGAAACCTCTCCAGGTGAATTTCAGCCTTCTACAAGCATAGTGGCTATCATGCTTTATTCAACGCTCTCTCCCAACTATGTTAAGCCCTGTTTAAAACAGCACTGCAACAACAACAACAAAAAAATTGAAGATGGACAGAGGTAAATAATTTGGCCTCCTATTTTAATCCTGCCCATTTAAGCCTTTTGCCTAAAGTGAGACTGCAGTTTGTTTCTCTATCCAGTCTAGTACTACAAGACTAAATGTAAACTAAATCTGAACTAAACCTACAACTAAATCTAAAAGGCCTTTTCGTAAGATAGCTGTGTTAACAATACAATAGAGAAATTTGACACATAAGAGTCACTGCTAATAAGTTCTCAAGGGAATTCATGACACTTAAGCCTGATTTGGAAAGCTGCAACATTTAAAAGCAAGACGGAAGAAGAGGGCAAAGAAACCCACTATTATATTTTGTTTTTAATAGAAGACAGAGTTACCATTAGTCTATCTAGGTGTAGAAAAACCACTTTTCCCCACCCAGACTCTCCCTTCTCAAGCGAAACAATCTTAATTTTTATTTTTTCCCCTCCCTTGCACACAGATAGAGGTAAATTCTCTGCTCTAATGTAGCTCTTTCTTTTCCACTGTCCCTCTAGAACACTTAGGTAAAAAAGAAAAAAGTACGTACCATTTCGGGTATAGGTACTTCTAACTGTGTGCCACAAGGTGCTTGAATTGCTAGAAGCGTGTCTCCTGGTTAAGTAGCAATTTTTAAGAAAGTGTTAAGTGTGAATATTTTTCTTAAGTCTTGCATGGTATCCACTCAAATGAGATATGGTAATTCTCCAAGGCTACTTAAAATACTGCATAGTTCCAGCATAAACAAACTTGTGGTGGGACTTGCATAGTCCCTATAAGATCCAAGTATATCACATCATATAAATCACAGAATTCCAATACTTAGATCATAGTTGCAAGAACCTTTTCTCATAGCAGTACAAGATTTACCACTTCCTTTACCTGTTTGTTACTGTCCCCAAATCTCCTAGTTGTATACGTAATGTGAGATGAAAATACTTAACTAGTTTCTTTTTAGCGAAAACAGCTCTCTGGCCCAGCTCACTTTGTGGCTTTGAAGAATGGTGGGAGTAGAGACATTTAACAGAAGGAAGAAAAGGTATTAATGATTGTCTTCAGTGCCAGCACTTCCAAGTGTCTGAGCTTACAGCTTCTGCAGCGCATACAACCGGGACGTAACAGCCG
The DNA here is from genome assembly GCA_035590275.1 of Ibycter americanus. Lineage (NCBI taxonomy): Eukaryota > Metazoa > Chordata > Aves > Falconiformes > Falconidae > Ibycter > Ibycter americanus. The sequence goes on from JAVJGI010000040.1 coordinate 33,751,133, forward strand.
GCTATCAAACTCACCCGTGGCTTACTACGCACACTAAAATGTGCTAAATGACTAAAAGTCAGGAGATCGCAATTAAATCAACAGGACTGCCACAACCTGCCTTAGACTGCAGGTAACTCACCTACCTGCACATCATTTCCCCTCTGTCCATCACTTGGAATAATGCTTTTCCTTCTCTGCCTCCTAAGAGACACTTAGATGAAGTACTACGTGACTGCTGTACTAGATGCCTCCACATTTTGTAATGACTAACTTTTTAGTAATGGCTCATTTGTGTTAAATTCTGCAGTAGTTGTCTAATCTCACATTTTTATTCAAAAATTAATCCAACCTTCCTTGTGGCAAAGAAGAGATGGTTCTGAGCCTAGCTGGAGGCTGAACAACAATCTTCCCTTGGGTGCCCCAGGATCAGGAGAGGATGTCAAGAGGAGTAACTTCTGCCAGCAATTCTTGGCAATTTCTTCAAACCTCCTGTACAGAAGGAATCCTTTTGATTTAGTAGCAATGCCCCATCACTGAACTCCAGCTGGCTCCATTTATATAGCATCATCCCTCGGGCCACAGCTGCCACCAGAAAATGCTATGAAATTTGGGCCTGCTTGGTCTTTCTGGTGGGTTGGACCAACATGTCCTGTCCCTGGTTTCATTAGTGGCCTAAGGCAAGCTCCTACAAACTATGAATACAGAAAAAGACATTCAAAACCAGTACTCCAAAACCACCTGAGCTTCCATTCCATACAATCTGTGACTACAACAAGAAAATGCCAGAACTTGCTAGTCATGAACATTGTGAAGGACAATCTACTTAGTACTGATCACTATTGAGTACTCCTAAATTCAAAATACTTGCAGGAAAAAAAGCAGGTTAGTTAAGAAGTTAGTTTTCAAGACGAGGATCAGGAAATCCCTCAATTTAAGAAATACAGCCTAGTAACAACTTACCATTGAAGCAGTTGCAGATATCTTCATGGGTGACATATGAAAACGTAATTTATGTTAAGGAACATTTTTCTTAAAGCAACATGTAACTGGTATTGGTTGCCCTTTAAAAGAAGTTTGTCCAAACTGAGCCTGTCAGAGGTGTAATCAAGGCATGACTTCTGGTTTTCAGAATGGCTAGTTAAAAACAGCAGAGTTCTGTCTTTTAAAGAATAAAAACTGTGTGAAGAAAATACAAAAAGTTGTGTAGCTTGAATGAGAAGATTCTTCTAAAAAAAGAAGAACATGTATAATCTTGTGTTGAAGAATACCACTTACCTCACTAGCTTGACACTACAGAATTAAAGTATGTATTAGGACTTCCCAAAATCACACAAAAGCACTGCCAGAGGGGATTTGAGAGTTCATCTGCCATCCCATTCCCCCGCCTCAAGGTAGGATCAACTGTTAAGACATTCCAGACAGATGTTTGCCTCCCCACTTCTGGAAAACCTCCCATGATGGATATTCTACCACCTCCCTGGGGGGTCACTTCCAGTGCTAGCTCTCCCAAAGGAAAGTTTCTCATAACATCTAACTTCAATCTCCTTTGCTACAAAATCCATTTTACAGGAACAGTTTCTGTAGAGCAATTCAAGTAATTTTTAAGTACTTATCACTGGTGCTATAGATAAGAAGGGCACTTTTCCTGCTCCCAATCTCAGTTGTCTGGTTTGCTCTATATCTTGGAAGACAGCTAAACACATGGCTATGAGTGATGTAGCTGGAACTCTCTGCTCCTGGGGTATTTACACACAGGATTTTTTCCCAGTTTCAAACACAACTTCTTTTTCAAACAAAAGCTTCAGGACTTTGTCAACTCAATTTATCCTTGGATAGTAACTTAATCTTTTTAAAAGAAGGAAGGAACACAAAAAAAGATTCATGTAAAGCACTGGTAAGAAAGTATAAATTCAAGTGCCAGAAACACCAGGGTTATATTATGGACTTAAAAATTACTGACACACACACACACATATATATATATATATGTATCTGTGTTAAATTATTTCCAGGTTACCAATCATACAGTCAGTATATATCATACATGAGTTAAAAAGTCATGTAAATAAGATTTATATTTTCTTTCTTTTTGAACCAAAACCTGAAAAAAGTACTTGCCTTTCCTTGCTTCTGGATAACGTGGACTACATTATGCTTTATCCATTACCTACACTCTAACTATTGCTTTAATTCTAGTTCCAAGATGCACACAATTAATTTAAAAGGATATTGGTAGTTTGTAGAATCATCCATGACATTCTTGATACTTTGCTGAAGCCACAGTTTCTGCTGATCCAATTCTTTTTCTTTTAGCTCTAGATCTTCAATTTCAGCTTCCAGATACCTCAGCCTGTCTATGACTTCTTTTGTATTGCAGCCAGCACCTACTCCTCTTAAAAAGGTGTAAGGGTTCATGAAACCACAAGCGAAAAACTAAAGTAAACATGCAAAGATAATTTCTTAAAACTACTTTCAACATTTTTACAGTCTACTGATATTCAATATGACGGAAATGAGCGTTTACCCTCCCAGCAGTTTTTTAACAGAAAAATGAAAATTCTTAACTTTACATCAAATTTAGAATTCCCCTCTACCGAAGTTTATTTTCTTTTGGAATGCAGGTTTTTTGCTGCATTGGAGCTGATTTACAGGCCCTTTCTCCTTCCCCTCTAACTCTTAGCTTGAGCTTTTATGTTCAGTCACCGAAGAGAAAATACGCAAGGACTACAGGAGGATAGATAGGTGGAGACAGTGTGTCCCAGTACCCCTCCCAGATTCATCTAGAGTAAATTTTTCAACTACAAATGCTAGTTATAAAGTAGCACTACTAGTTTTCTGAACGTGTCTCTCCTCTGTGCTTTAAACTTGGTATTATGTATCAAAGACACAACTTAGAGGGAAGACAAATACAGTTCATTTACAACTTTACTATAATTCTAAAATGTCATACTGCTCATTGATGAGCATAACATCAATTTTGTGGTGTCATATTTAGTCAGGACAAGTGGGAAGAAGCAATTTTTGTTGCTTTTGAGCACATGCAAATTTGCAGAACTGAGAAGGCTTACTTCCACTGAATGCTGTTTTTTGACTTCTTCTCAATGAGATCAATCCCCTCCAAAACGTTGGTGATATCATAGATCCTCCTCTTCTGCCTCACAGCAAGCGTATCAGCAGCCTGCCAAGAGAACAAGTATCAGCAGCTTGCATGCTGAGGGCAAAAGACAGTTAAGGCATTCCCTTGGAAAAATGCCAACTAATGTCATTCTGAAGTGAGAAGGTTTAGCTCTTCAAGAGACAGATACTCAATCATGAATTCAAAAGCTCAGCACCTGCATGCAGCGCTACAAAGCATGCCGAGAGGAGTCACCTCTTTGAAGGCCAGCAGGCCTACCCTCATCAGAGAGGAGAGTTCATGTGTGTTGCAAAGACTGTGTTTGGTACTTGGACCATGCATGGAAGAGCTTGCAAAGCGCTTTTTGCAGGTAGGAAGAAGTAGGGAAGGCGGACAGCAACGCCCTGCAGTGGACCAAGCCTCTGAAGCCAATGACGTTTGAAGTTTATCATCCCTTCTGCTGACACTCGAGGTATTGCAGTCTTTGTTTGGACTAAACTGTGCCAGGATATGAAATAACAGGGCTGTAATTTCACAAAGTGGCTGAAAGAGAGCTGCGATACTTCAAGCCAGCATCATCCTCTAATGCACGAATCCACCTCACAGCATACCTGGGCTTGCTCAGTCTGTCACACTGAGTACCGAGAGCCCTTTCACAGCCACCAGGACCTTGGCACAGCTCACAGGGATGCTTGCTGCTGTCACGCTATCACTTTTACGTTACAGCTAGCTATGCTGTGTGCCAGTGTGCTGTCACAGCTCGTCGCTCACAGCAAAGCAGACTGCCAGGCAGAGGAAACAGTCTGCTTCGTGCCATAATTCTTTCCATGGTGGCTTTTATGTACCTGATGCAAAGACCTAAGATAAAGTAAGCAAACCTGAGCTAGTCCTGCCTTCCGCACCCTCAGCAGTTTCTTGCTGTAAAGTGGCTCAAGTTCAAAGAATATTAGTTAAAGGTGAGAAAGCGAAGAGGAGTCCAACTTGGGACACTCAGACACAATGATTACAAGGGCTTATATGTATTAACCAGATTAAAAGAAAAAAAAAGAAGAAAAATAAAGAGATGGCTGGCTAGAAAAGACTTCCGCATCCCAAATTTGAACCAATGCATAAAGCCAACTAATTTCCACTATAAGCACATGATGATTTATTTCAGTTTTTCCAACAATCAAATTAATGCTTTGAGTAAAGTAGCCTATACGAAGAGTACAACCTGAGACAAGCACAAATAGGAAGGAAAACCAAATCCATTTTATAGCAAAGCCCATATAACTCTTTCACAGTATTTTCTGGACCATAAACAAACTCACTAATCTTCCAAAGAAATGACATTTTCCTATTAGCAAGTTAATTACTAGAACTTAGTAGTATATTTTTTTTTGCCAGTGAAGTAAAATTAAAAGGAAAAAATGAAAGAAGAACGGAGATTAAAAAAAATACTCTCATAGCCATGAAGCGTAAACACTGTTCTTTCTCCTTGACAGGGATGTACCTATTAAACAGCGTTTCTACCGATACAGTTATCAACATTAATCTTTTGTATGGTCTTCTGTTAAAACCTTTTCCTATCTAACAAAACAAAATACAGACAAATACATACAAAGCACACACTTTAGTTCTCTCCAAGGAAACAGGCTCTTCAGTCATTTATATCAGCAGGTACACGCGCGCTATCTTAACCTGCTCTTTTTGGTGCATGCATACACACTGCTTACCATGATTGTAAGAGAAGCCTTCAAAATCTAGGAAGTGGCAAATTTGATGCCGCCTGCACAATGTTTAACCAACACCTCATATATCGCACAGTCTTCAGAGGCACAATTTCTACAAGCTCTTGGCATTATTCAGTGCAAGGAATGGACAGCACACACTTACTTAATCAGCCGCTATTCAAATTTCTGCTTTTTTGCCATTGCTCTACAGATGGATGTAGGATTAGTCTGCTGCTCACAGTCTGAACAATGAAGAAACTGCTCTGGAGACAGATTTCATTACCTCTTGAGATCTTCCAAAAGGCATGCCTGTACAATATATAAATGCTTTACTAATCTTAATGTATTTTCAAACTGCACTGGTGGTAAAAGATACCAATGTACATAAATTTGTAGCTATGATACCAAAGTTTAAGAATGAAAAAAAAGCCACTAATTTTGAGTGCCCAACTTCAGATGTTTCAAAGCTGGCGTAATCTCAGTACTCTAAATGCTGTTGCATTTTGTATACCCAAAGCACAGCTCCCACGAACACCAGGAGTGGACATTCACCATGGCTGCAAACCATGCTCCAGGGACTAAGAAAACGTACAACACAGTTAGATATGTATTCAGCTTGACTAGCCGTGTATATAATTCAATCTCAGCTACAAAGTCCAACTACTTACACCAAGAATTCAAAGGTGCCAAACTGGGGCCAGTCTGGGAAGTTTAATACAGACATTCACCAGCTTTCTGGTGCTGGTCTTGTAACCTAATTATCTTTCCAAAATTTTATGGGATGTTTCACAGATATTTTCAAAACCAATTGAAAAGTTCCTCCTTGACACTCTAGCAGTTACCAGTGTGCCACCTTCCAATAGGTGTATAGCTCAGACATTAAGTTCAGGCACTCAGTTCCTCCACACAAATCACCCGCTACTGACTTCAGTAATTAAAAGAGCCTGCTGAGACAAACCTCCTGTTGTCAAAACCACTTCTAAAACTTAACCACTTCTAAAACTTATCATTTCTCAGCCGATGTCAAAAGGTTGAAGCAGATCCAGCAGCACAAGAAAGGGACATCTACCACAGTGGCCCTGCTAACATGGTTTGACACAGCTTCCACATTCCTTCCTCTGAATCATTCGTATTTGAAGTTCCTTCATAAAATCTTCTCAATATGAAGCTGCTGCACTCTAGTCATTCCTTCTAGTATCTCCTCATACTTTAAGTACATATCCAAGACAAGCACTGTATGAGCATCTCACAGACAGGTTTGGAACTGAAAGAAAAACACCTAAGCACAGGGCTTTGGTTCTGTGTGCATTCAGATCATGTAACTTCTGGAGTACAGAAAACGCGCTGTTCAGCACAGTTTCAGCTGTAGGCATGCACACACACACACCCCCACACACACCCCCACCCAGAAATAAAACAACCAGCCAGAAAAAGTGTTCGGGTGCACTCTCACACAACTACTTCTTTGCTCGCAGGCAGCTGACAAAAGGCAGCAGGAATCATCAGCTGCACATTTGCTGCGTTAGCACTGAAGAGCAGAGGAATTCGCTAGAACACCATGACAGAGTCATTACTGAAAAGCTTAACAAAGCAGAAAGGCCAGCAAGGCCTGCTTGCTCTCCATGTGTCAAAGAAAAGAGGTCCTGCGTCTCCTGGACTGTGCCAGTAGCAGATGATAACGTCTTCTCCCCAAGACGACTGTCAACAGTTCGGTGTGAGTTTTAAACCGAATGGCATGCTTGGCAATCTATACGTACAAGTACTGAGTATCACTGCATGCATAAAGGTTAAGGGAATGTAAAATTTAATAGACAGGCTTCTTCTTCTTCTGTGGAATAGGGCAAGTGTAAGGCAGTTGTCATTTGCACCCAATCAATACGTTTCTAAAGGTAGAGGCAAACAAGTAGATTTTAGAGTACCTGATGTTTCGCACCGATGATCAGAAACACTACTTAATCATCAGTATAGCAGGGATGGCATTCTGCTCGAAACCAAGCTCATTTAAGAAATCAAGGAGGCAGAAGCAATTGTATGCTATTGAAAAGAAAATACACGATGTTTTGGGCATCATTTCGGGTGGCTTATCCCTTATTCACTCATCTTGCTCTTTTTCTCTCTTCCCTGCAATTTGTGAGTTGCTGCCTACAGGAACTTTGTTTTCTTTCCCTTCTATCTCATCCCTTTATATTTTAAACTTATTTGCATAACTAGATTTCTTTATACAGGGTTATTCGAGACAGTTATGCTGTTATTTGAGAATAGCTGTTTGATTTTAAAGCACTGTAGAATTCAAATTTCAAGTAAAGAAAATCCTTGCTTCTGCTCCCAGTTTGTCAGATGTTAGCAGAGAAGTGTCCAGCACTAAAACATTTCAAAAAAAAGTTCAGCATACAGAACTCGCAGGACTCCCTGCGCCTCAAGTGAGGAACAGTGCCCCACATAGGCTGATGCATCACTTCTGCTTCATAATGGGTCAGCACATACATCCCAAAGTACCCTCTTAAAGACCGCTTAACTATAATTATAGGCGTATCCAAAGATCACGAGGAAACATCCTATAGAACAGCTTTTCATTCTCAGTTGCTAAATCACAAAGTTAGAAGTACACTTAGTGTTTCCAAATTGTATTTTCTTCATAGTGCCCTGCTGGTTTTGCTACAGAAATACTAATCAGCAGCACAACATTAGTCAGTCAATACTTGTCAGTAGGGAGACTTCTGAAGACGTTCCCTGCATGAATCATTTCTTGGAACACTCTGTTCCATTTCAAGACTGTCCTATTCTTCAGTCCCCCAAGCACACTGACATAACATGTGTGCTGGTTTTCATTTTTCCTTAGATACGTGGCATGCTTATGAGAAATACCAGTTAAAAAAATGTACATTCTGACTCACTGTTTATGAAAGTACCAATGATTTATGTGCTGCAGTCAGTATTTACTTCCAACAAATGGTACCCTGTAATTCAGAAACCAGTCTCCAATAGGTCTTGAGCAATAGGTCTATGACTTGTTGCAGTGCCCACTTACTTTTCCCTGGCTATCAACCCTTCCGTTCGCGCTGGGTGGATACCTTCCTCACAAAAGGGAATCAGAGGTGTCATTCCATCCCTCCACACAACCCAACTTTACTGTTCAAATCCATCCCCTTTGGCTCTTTAAGTTGAGCTTTTTGGCCTGATGTCTTGCAAACAGTATGTTCTGCTTCTCAAACTGACTTGGAACACCTCACGGCACGCGACTGATAATACAGCAAGCTGCACAACAATCCCTGAGGTGGGGGCAGCCTAGTTCTGTCAGAGGCAGTTAGATACTAAGAAGTTAATCAACTCAATCAGACCACAGCGTAACTAAAGGAGGAATATAAAACCTATTGGTGTCCTTCTCAGCTCACCCTGAAGTTGCACAAGCCGCAGTAACATCACTGAAGTGCTCGCTCTCTGACCAGGGATGCACAAAAGAGCTCTGAGAACACCATTCACCTTCTGGAGCCCATTAAGGATCATCAACAAATAACGTCAGTTTTCCAGAAAGGACTTCAAGTCACCAAAACGCCAAGCCAGCCTCTTTGAGCTTCGCTTGACTCCTCAGCAGTTCGCGGAGGACCTCAACCTGCCAGGCAAAACACGCCTTTGCCTCGACGCAGAGGCCGACAGCTGGAGGGCCCGGGCAGACCCCAGCCCCCTGCGGCACGGCAGCACGTCCCAGGCTCCGGCTGGAGGAGTCGGCACCCAGGGCCACCCTGCCACTGCCACCCGGCCCTGCCACTCTGCCACTGCCACCCTGGTCCCTGCCACCCGGCCCTGCCACTCTGCCACTGCCACCCTGGTCCCTGCCACTGCCACCCGGCCCCTGCCACCCCTGCCACCCGGCCCCTGTCACCCCGGCGCACAGTGGGCCCGGCCGGGGCTTCCCCGGGGCCAGCCTCCC
>JAVJGI010000040.1:33760812-33785176 GCA_035590275.1 Ibycter americanus
GGCGACCCCTCCCGGTGCCTGGTGTGCCCCCGCCGGCCTGCCCTTCCCCTGCGCCGTAGCAGCTCCCTGTCACTCGCTTCACCGGCCGCGTTTGATATAAAACCGCTGAGATCAGTTATAACCGACGCCCTCACGTCTCCTGAGGCCGCCAGGCACGGGCCGCGCGAGGCGCCGAGCCTTTCGGGCGCTCTCCCCGCCCCGTGCGCTGGTGCCCTGATACACCCGGCCTCAGCCTCGCTCCAGGTGCGCCGCGCAGGCCGCTCACCGTCACACGGAGGTAAAAGAAGCCGTGAAGTCCGTACGGCGTAGGGGTTCAAGAGATGCACTTCAAGAAGTAAACGCTGCTGGGAAAAGGCACTGGGACAGCCCTTCACACGAGGCAGCGGAGCACCTTACGGAGGGACGTTACACCGAACGTGCCGTGTCACGTAGCAGCTGTACCTTCACAGATAATAGCACATTCAGGGCAATGTATGTATGTATAGAACTAAGGAGCAAGCAGGGATGCACTCTCTCTGGACCTTGAATCATACTCCTCCTGCTCTCAGGTGACACAGGAATTTCCTGACTGACTACACGTTCAATATTGACTTAAATAGATCCATTATCTTGTCTGGAAATGAAAACACAACAGAATCCAATAATGGAATCTGTTTTAAATTGTCATGACTAACGCAGGAGAACATGTGTTGCATCCGACAAGGTCAGAGTTCACATTTCGCTTTTATTTATTTATTTTATACCTTTCAGTAACCTCAGGCTGAAATTTATCCTGGTGAACAGGTAAATTTGGCACAGCCTTGACCTACACCATATATTTATTATTTTATCATTTTGAAGGTAGAAATCATTTAAATACCTATTTAAAAGCTTTAAGGAAGCCATGCAAGCATAAAGAGGGAAACAATGCCAAGGCAGAATTAGCCACAAGACAGACAAATCCAAGCACTAACGCGTGCATGTACCAAGTACTGTGGTGTGAGATTTCTGGGCCAAGAGCCGAGGAATAGAAAGAATTTATACTAAAAGCAGTAACAACTCCCTATGATTAAGTAAAAAAAAATACAAATTTCTGAATTAAAAATTTGGAGGAAAAACACTGAGCCAATATTAATAAATTGAATCAAGGTAAGAGGAAGTTCTACCACCTTCCTGGTGCATTCCAGGTATTCAATTACTTCGCCCAAAGCGTAGCTTGGTTGAATAAGAAGCAAAGAAAAAAGAAGTGCCCAAGGAAACACTTGATAAATGTGACAGAAAAGCAGTCTGAAGCAGTACAACCTTTCTGCGTCAGGGATATCCATTCAAATACTATTGAACAGCTTTCCAGGTATTTCCTCACATAACACGGCCTCTGAAGAAGCAGGCGTGTGTTGAGGACAAAGTAAGAATGAGAAGTCATTTTCTTCTGCATTTAGATCACATTGATATAGTTGTATTAGGGAATGAAGAGATCACTGGGATGCTAGTAGACCAATAAATTTGGCTCATTTTAAACACCACAGCAAAATTTACTATACTGACATTCATTAACCCATTGTGCTAAGCACTGGCTCTTACACCTTGCTATTACCACTATGTATTATTTTTTACAGATTATCAACCGTTAGTACAGATTCAAAGCAGTCACTCCTTAGCAGCTATATCCTGTCTTAGCTGGGGATATACAGTACCACAGAGCAGATGCCTCATCGCTAGCACCGATGGCTCCTGTCCTTGGTCTCAGGGGCCAGGGGCAGGAACTCTTGATGCAGGGAGCCAGAGCTGAAGCAGATACCCACTTCCTGCTTCTCCTCACAAAGTTGGGCTCTTACCTGTTTATGAGGCTATGCAACCTGTAGATAATTCCCAGCCCTCCACCTCCACCCTAGGACAAAGTTACTGTGCCAAGCAGGGCAGGGGTGTTGTTTTCCCAGGCCACTGCAGGTGCCTTATACAGTTGTTGGGCTGGTTTTTGTTTTAGTTTTTTGTTTATTTTGCTTTGCTGCTGCTTCCTTTCTTAAAGCAAAAGCAGTCTGTGCCCAGCTATCAAGGTTGTGCTTTGTCAAAGACCAGTCGCTGACCATCAATGAGTTGTTTTTCCTGCCGTGGCTCCGCTTTCAACTCCTGCCCGCGTTTTTCAAGGCCTTTGTTACATCCCACACATAAGCTGCACCTCGTAACAACAGGCTGCTGGTATCAAGCTCTGGTTCACACAAAGTTTTTTTAACACGTTGATAACAAGGCCAACGGGCTTTGCACAGTTACCCAAACAAAGGCCTGGGCCTTTTACTAGCAGCAGTGCTTTTACTGGGCACAAAACCCCATCCTATCAGCGTTCTTACGCCTGGGGCCGGAACAAGCTGATGGTACAGTCGGCTTGGTGGCTTCTGTCGTCACTGGAGCAACAGGGCTGCTTTAGCTACTGCAAGGTGGGAAGAAATAGCTCCACCTGGTGGACCAACAAATAACCGACTTTACTATTCTACTTGCTACTGCAGAATTAAACACTTCAGAGTATGGTATAGTACAGTAACAGTTTAGGATCTTCTGGGAAGATGCATACAAATGAAAAGAATGCCCGAGTACAGTGGAGATGGCAAAGTCTCCATCATGAAAGAAGTATACCAATCATATTAACATAAGGCTTATGAGTAGCTTCCGTAGAAGCTGTTCATTATCTCTTGTTTTTCAAAAGCCACTCTACATTGCAGGAGTCATGCATCCTTCATCAACAGTGCAGATTAAACATACTTTCAGGTACATTCTTGGATCTCTCATTACAAGAATCTTTACCCCAGTGAAGCAAACCTTCAAGCTCGTCTTAGAAGCAAACGCCCAACCTTCTTTTCTCTTATTAAACACACTAATTCCTAATTTCATACGATGCTTTTAACCTATAAATGTGTTTTGACCCATTTTGACAAGACTGTGAAAAGTAACAAAAAGCTCTAAATAACTATTATGAAAATAATGTAAAAATATTTGTCTGATTGCTGAACCATCAAAATACATCACAAAGAATTTGTTCACTAGAAAACATGGAAAAGTGCATTGTAGTATATGAATTTGCATGTTTGTGTAATACACACTTTTAGTGTATCTATTAATAATCTTCAAAGATCTTGTTGAATATCATTCAGTGCATGTGTAAGTCGTCTTATTTTGTTTTCCATGGCTTTTTTATTGTTTGCTGTTTCCTGCAGAAGCTGCCGCATTTCTTCTTCAACATAGTAAACCTGAAAGAGCACATGGAGATCAAATAGAATTCCTGCTTTTCCTTAATATACCTAAAACCATATAATCCTGGCAATTTTTAACACCGATAAGCTATGCAAGAGTTATATGCTTATGTTTAAATAAGCAATGCACTACTTTTGACACTGGATGCAGTAGCAGAATTTTGCTTTAAAAAAGGTCTTAGTTTGCTAGGAGATACTAATGTATCAAAACCAAAATACCTACTAGGCAGAGAAAGTATCAGTTGTCACACTAAGGAAGAATGCAGTATATTACAGGAACAGTAACTGTTAACACTGGCATAGGTGAGTGAGATGGATTATCTGGCATAATCATGATTATTCTTGCCTGTATAGATAAGGAAATATTAAGCTATCGACTCGTAACAGCTATATAGCATGGCAAATTTACTTTGCTTCAATACAGAACCTCATGATGGTACAGTTCTACAGACCTTCTTGCTATGCAATGATCGAGTACTAAACTGAACTGCTGGTTGACAGCTGGCTGAACATGAGTCAGCAGAGTGCCCAGGTGGCCAAGCCTGGCATGTATCCCGACAGTGTGGCCAGCAGGACAAGGGAAGTGATTGTCCCCCTCGACTCGGCATTGGTGAGGTCGCACCTTGAATACTGTGTGCGGTTTTGGGCCCCTCACTACAAGACAGACAGACACTGAGGTGCTGGAGTGTTTCCAGAGAAGGGCAATGAAGCTGGTGAAGGGTCTGGAGCACAAGTCTTATGAGGAGCGGCTGAGGCAACTGGGGTTGTTCAATCAGGAGAAAAGGAGGCTCGGTAGTGACTTATCGCTCTCTACAGCTACCTGGAAGGAGGCTCTGGGCAGGTGGGGGTAGGTCTCTTCTCCCAGATAACAAGCAAAGGACAAGAGGAAATGGCCTCAAGTTACACCAGGGAAGGTTTATATTAGGTATTAGGAAAAATTTCTTCACTGAAAGGGTGGTCAAGCGTTGGAACAGGCGGCCCAGAGAGGTGGTGGAGTCACCATCCCTGGAAGTATTTAAAAAACACGTAGATGTGGAGCTCAGGGATGTGGTTTAGTGATGAACTTGGCAGTCCTGGGTTAACGGTTGGACATGATAATCTCAAAGGCCTTTTCCAACCTAAATGATTCTACGAATCTGTGGTTAAACCAGGGCTGTTTCCATCCAGAGATTAGCCAGATAGATACAAACAGGTGACTTCCAAGCACCACTGTTGTAGCAGCTTTAGAATAAAACTGCAAATACAGTAAATGTAAGTTTAGTATTAAAATTACTTTTTCATTTGCTGCTTCGATTTGTTTTTCCTTTTCGTTTGCCAGCTGCAATAGTTCTTCCTGATGAGCTGCCAACGTTGACTCAAGTTGTTTTCTAAAAGCATTATCCATTTCATGAAGCTTTTCCACAGCAATCCTATAAAATGATAAAAAAATTAAAAAAAAAAATCACACTCCTGCAAACAACTGAAGTATTTTGTTTTGCTCAATTCTGCCTTTGATAAGGTTTTAATAGCATAGGCACAAAGACAATTATTTCAATATCTAGCATCAGAACATGTCCTATTTTCTCAAGTATGTGTTCTATGCACTGCGTTTAAGGCTTCTGGCACTTCTCTCAGCAGAAGCATTTAATCACTAGCAAAGAATACGAAGATTTAAGCTTCCTACCATCAACATGGGTAAGAACTCCATCTATTTTCAAACATCTACTTATGCTTTTGCTTCCTGAGAATTCAATGACTGAACTATGCAATCCTGCAAATGGCCTGTAAGCCCGTGTCTCACAGAAAAAGTGTCTGCTTCACAGTAGTGAAGTACTTCCTTGACTCCAAGCAAATTCTGCTTTTAGAGGATAATTCTATAATATGTAGCCACAGAAAGCAAGGCAAATTATTCCACTACACAACTGATTTACAACAAAATTTTGAAACAAAACAGAATTATTTGGGACAGAATTTCAGTTTCACTACTGATCTTCCAACAATTCCAAAACCTAGTACTACTGACTATTTGAGGTGGTTGTTTTTTTCTTAATTGTTTTTTTGTTTGTTTGCTTTTTAAATCAAACTTGACCATCAAGTTATTTTCTTTCATTTATTAATCAATAACCTTCCTTAAAATAATACTGGAAGTATAATTCAAAGTATTTAATTTAAAATTTTAAAGCAAAAAATCTTCATCATACTAGCTTATTCCTTCAGTAACACTATGGCTATCACTGCTAGATAAATTTGTAGTCTTATTAACTAGCTATTCTTTTCTTAAGAATAGTTGGGAGGGAAGAAGAAAAATAAGAGAAAGGGGCCAAAGAGTAAAGTAAAAATCATACTAACAATCTGAGCTTATCACAGGCAGCAGTCTACCATACTTCTCCATAATTGAGCACATGGAATAACTGATCATCATCTAAGCCCTGACTGTTTTCTGGGTTATGAGTATTTGTTTCTGTATCATCTTGTATTTACTAGTACTGTCAATTTTTTTTGAGCAGTTAAAAGAGGAACAAAAGAAATTAAAAACTTGTTTCTACTTGTATGGGAAGAGAATGACAGGTAACGTATAAACAGTCTGTTTGTCACAGACTGAAATATTAATTAATAGACACCAAGCTGGGCAGGAGTGTTGCTCTGCTTGAGGGCAGGAAGGCTCTACAGAGGGATCTGGACAGGCTAAGGCCAATTGTATGAGATTCAGCAGGGCTCAGTGCTGGGTCCTGCACTTGGATCACAATGATCCCACACAATGCTGCAGGCTTGGGGAAGAGCGGCTGGGAAGCTGCCTGGCAGAAAAGGACCTCGGGGTGCTGGCGGATGACTGGCTGAACATGAGCCAGCAGTGTTCCCAGGTGGCCAACAGCAACCTGGCTTGTATTGGAAACAGTGTGGCCAGCAGGACGAGGGAAGTGATCGCCCCCCTGTACTCAGCACTGGTGAGGTCACACCTTTAATACTGTGTGCAGTTTTGGGCCCCTCACTTCAAGAGGGACATTGAGGTGCTGGAGCGTGTCCAGAGAAGGGCAATGAAGCTGGTGAAAGGTCTGGAGTGCAAGTCTTATGAGGAGCGGCTGAGGGAACCAGGGATTGTTTGGTCTGGAGAAAAGGAGGCTCAGGGGAGACTTTATAGCTGTCTGCAATTACCTGAAATGAGGTTGTAGAGAGGTGGGGGTCGGTCTCTTCTCCCAGATAACAAGCGAAAGGACAAGAGGAAACAGCCTCAAGTTGCACCAGGGGAGGTGCAATTGGGTATTGGATATTAGGAAAAATTTCTTCACTGAAAGGGTTGTCTAGTACTGGAGGGAGGTGGTGGAGTCACCATCCCTGGAAGTGTCTAAAAGATGTTTAGAGGTGGTCCTTAGGGACATGGTTTAGTGGTGGACTTGGCAGTGCCAGGTTAACAGCTGGACTCAATGATTTTAAAGATCTTTCCAGCCTAAAGAATTCTATGATTTATTAGTATTCTTGTGACAAATATTGAGCATCTGTCCTCAATTTCCTCCACAGCGCATGAGGTATTTTCGTCATCCTGCACAGACGTTACTGAAGCACTATGGCCTCTCTTGTAAGCCCACATGTAAGCCACAGCTGCTTGGCTTGACCTGCAATTTGCAACCAATTTGTCCCACGTGTTCTGGTTACAAGCTAAAAGGTTGACAGGCTCATGCTCAAAGAAACTCTGCTACAGACTGTCCCTCATGGGCACAAGCATCTTCACTGCATGACTCCAGCCAGCATGTTTGATGACTATGTAAGAGTCCCTATCGTGTAAGCGTGACATGGAGTTTCCTTACAGAGGTGACTCAAAAGCATTGTGGTGGAATGGGCATACTAGGCAGGAAGGAGTGCAGGCTCCAAGTATTTTCAAAGAAAATGGGAACATAGCTAAGTTACATGAAAAAAATACTATAGCTGAATGCTAGTTCCACGAAATCAGTCACCTGTATAGCAAGAATTACTTCTGCACACACAGAGTTTGCAGCAACTAGTCTCACCAAGTACTTAAAAAGGCATTATGCATTTTTTCACTATATAATCAAACATATTTGTACACTTATTAACAGTGCAACTCTATACTAACTGAGCAGTCACAAAATAAGCTATTAAGGTGTTCACCTCTGAGTTTGAAGACTTTTATTTCTCTCTTCAATCAGCTTTTTCTCTTTGATATCGAAGCTCTCCTTCATTTGTTTAACCTGCACCTCCAGCTGGCTTAATAGGTCTCCTTTACCTTGCCACTTCTTTTTCAATGCACTGAAAAATAAAATGCACCCATTTACAATGAATATAGATACCACTTCTTAGAAGGAAAAAAGTTTTCCATGCTTCTATTTTTCTACATTTCTGTGGGTTTTAATAGCAAGAACATATTCTCTGAACATAGAATAACTTCAGAGCAGTGTTGTATACTATGATGATCTCAAAGAATTATTGCCACTTTTATGTCACCTGTGTGCATTCTTAATGTCATCAAGTTCTACTTCTTTTTCTTCTAGCAGTTGCTTTAATTCCTCTTTTCTTCCATTTAGCCTTTCTAATTTTTCCATTAGCTCTTCAAGTTCAGCAGCTTTTTCATCCAACTGTACTTGAAAAAGTTTCTGAGCTTCCAGATTTTCTGCATGATGTTTTCTGATTTGTTTATCTTTTTCTTGTAAGCCCTTTAGAAGATAAATATTTTAGAACACAAACTCCCTTCATTTTAACTTTATTGTTACCCTTTATGAGTATCTGTTTAGTCTATGCTGGAATAAAGCAGAGGGACATGTGAAAATTTACTCTTTAAACATATTATATGGAAAATACTTAGTAAAGTGATAGCCAGTTAAATAATCTTCATCCAAAAGAAGTTAGAATTAAAAAACAATAAAACATCAAAAACATAAATCTGAAGTTGAAAACAAGTTTAAAAAAAAGTGTAGAACTCTAATACAACAACTTATTCTACATACACAAACCACTGAGCTCACATTCTGTTACGTGGCTATATAGTTTAATGAGTAACGCATCTAAACTTGACTAATTTAACATGCTATAAAACTTTGATTAATTGTCTAAAGTCTTAAGTCTCTAAATGACATGAATGGAATTAATAGAAGAAAACATAGTAGCTCTTCCGTTAAAATACTGATTTACAAGAACATAATAAAGAAAAAAAATATTTATATTGTAAAATAGATCTGAAGCAAACTCTTTTTTCCTTTTCTTTTAAACACACAGGAAGTATTATCCTATCCTAGTTTTTCCTCTTTCAAAATCATTATCAAGAATAACTTGAAGCAAGGCAATGAGAAGAAAGTCTTTGCATATATATGGCTCAATGAGAGATTTTAAGCAGCATCTCTGTACGTCAAGTTAATACAAGGCCCCCATCTCCACTCAGTGAAATCAATTGCCACTGACAGCCTGATCGTGCCTGGTAAACTAGGGAGTGCAGAGCCAGCTTTCATTACAGTCTTTTACAATAACGTTCACTGCAAGTCTTAATTTTAACTAAGCACACAAACTGTCAGACATGGCACTTACTTCTTTTAATTTCCTAATTGTTTCTGTCTGATCGTCCACTATTTTGTTTTTAATTTTTATTGTATCATTGTCATGTTCCTTTTGCTTTTTTAACATCTCAATCTCATTCGTTAAAACCTCAATTTTTGCCTCCAGTTTTCCCCGATCCTGAGCAAGATGAGCTCCTAGATAAAACAGGATATTCACACTACAGCACTCATTTTACAGATGACTTCAAGATGTAAAATGCTGGGGGAGGGGGAGGAAGGCAAAGGTAATAACCACCTTAAAAATCAAACATGACCATTTTGCCCACTAGAAACACTGCAGCGATTTAATCTGTAGGTAGGTAACACTCACATAGGAAATGTAGAACTGAAGGTCTGTATTTTATCCTTTGAGAACTTCTCTGATAAAAGTCCAGTAATTCTGACAGACCCAGATAATCTCAAACAACCCACAAGGTGGTGCTGAGTTACATGAATAGTGAAAAGTGATAAAAGCCCAAGCTTTTTTTCACCCAGCAGTTAACACATTTTTTTTTTTTAACTTATATACTGAAATTTTCCCGTTAGACTTATCTGATAGACAAGTAGCATTACATAACAATATTTAAAAATCTGTGTTTTCCTAGTTTCATATTTAAAAGTTTTTTGCATAATGTCATGGTATTTTCATATTTGGGGGAAATAGATAAACCGTATTCGCAACTAGCTCCCACTGCTGCTGTTATAGTTCCTATAATGGCCTGTGTACTACAGAAGATCTATTTTAGCATACCATCTTTACAACTGCATAAGATCAACAAGGCATCCAGAGACCCTGTCATGCCTACAGCTATGTTGGAGTGTTTATTTGAAAGGTATGACATTGAATACCAACATCTTTTCTAAAAAAAAAAAAAAATTTTAAAAAATTATTTTACCCTGTTGTGCCAACTCCTGCCCCCATATTTTCCTTTCCATTTTTAACCCGTCAATCACAGATTCCTGGGCTGTCAGCTGAGAAATAAGCTTTCCATTTTCCTTTTTCAGAAGTTCAACTTGAATAGCCTTCTGTTTGTCCTCCTCAATTACAGTTTCAAGTTCTCCAGTTCGACACTGTATAAGTGAACATTAGAAAAAGACAATTAGATCTTTTAAAACAACTATTCAAAATTTCACATCAATATTAAGTGGCTAGGAAACTAGTACTTACATGTGACAAATAAAGAATATAGTGCTTGCATACAGTGTTCTATCTGCATCTCTTCCCAGTAATGAAACACAAATGGTTTGCTTCAAATAGGCATATTTCAATCCCAGAAAACTGTAAAGCTGATTTCTAACTAGCCACCTTAAATTATGCAGTTATGCAGGCTACTTTTTGTTTTACAGATTACAGCTGTTTCACATAGCTATTTTTTAACTTCGTTTTTAGCAGCATCACTGATGGGCAGAATCTTATTCTGTATAGCAACACAGTGTTTGGACACACCGACAGCAACATGTAGGGAGCGGATTAGAAACAGCTGTGCAGGGGTTGTACTGCACAGAAGGTTTAACATAAAGATGGACTGGATACATACATGGACTGGTTCACAAAACAGTTTAAAGGTTGCGTTTTCAAGATTTTTAAGGATTACTTAGAGACAGCCACTACTACTGTATGTTACTATACAGTGATCAGTAGTATAAGATAAAGCAACTGTGCCCACAGTATTTAACCTTAAAATTAGACAATTAGTAGATCGACTAATACTGCTAACTTATGCAACTCTCAGATATTAAGCTGCTGATAACTACATTTGATTATTTATTCAGTTTCATTTTTACCTCACATACAGTGGCCACTGCAGAACCATATTCCATTACTTTGAATTTACAAAGGGTCAGGGTAATTAATGTAGGTTTTTAAATCTCAGTGAAGAGTGACCACTTGATTATACACAAACTGTTAGTGCAAACAAGGCAAGAAGTGCACTTCTGAAGACACGAGTCTAGATTTTGCTTTATGGGGAGCAGTGTTTGTGAGAAACAGAAGTGCAAGATGCAAGAATAAAGGGTGATGTGGAGTACTAGGTTTTAGTGCAACAGGAAACGTATGTCTTTAAGTCAATCTACCTTGTATGGAATTGTTAGCTTTTATAGATAAAATATTACCAAAAAATCATGTAGGTAGTTGAAATGTTTTGAAACAAGTACCTTTAGGTTTGCTGTAGCTTCTTCATTTGATTTTGTTAATTCTGCAATCTTTGCTTTCTGTTCTTTCACTATACTTGTCAGGTCTTGGATCAGACTTGCCATCTCCTTTTCCTTTTGTTCAAACTCAAAGAGCGCTCGTTTATGTTCAGCTAGATCAGCAGCAACATTGTCAAAACCCTCTTTTACCTAAAGTTTTATAAGTTAAGACTTGAAAAATGCTAACATTTGGAAAAAGTGTGAATACATACACATAAATGACATCTGAATTTCAAATAAAGAAAGAAATAGAGGTTCCTCAACAATATGGGAAATCAGTTGATATCTGAAACTAGTTTTCTACCAGTTTTTTTGTGATATTTCAACTCTAAAAACTGGTTCTGCTCAGCTACAAATTTGTAAAAACAGATTAAAAAAAAATCATGGGTAGATGGGGAAGCAGAGCAGAAAACACGTATCTTAGGAAAAGAAAACAATGTCTTGATTTAATCTTATTGTTAAGGTTAATATTAAAGTCTGGACAGAAGAACTTAGAATTAATTATATTTTTTTCCCTTGCAAGAGAAAGCTTTGAAGGGTGAAAACCCAGTCTTTTCTTTCCCCTCTTCTCCCATGTATCCAACTGATTCAAGATGAAGAAAACCAAGTTTAAGTGAAGACCAAGCATTTAAAATTTTATTTAACATATAAAATATTGTGAACACTAGCTATAGAAATAAGTTATCTAAGGAATTTCATAACAAATTTTGAATTTGAATTTCAAAATGCTATCAAAAATTCAGTTTTGAAAATTTAAACAATAGGGAGCTTTATTATTGATACATTAGAATATATGTAACCATAACCTTATCTAAACATGACAGATTTTACAATAATTAAATATATTCTAATAGAAGGTCAACATCTTTTAAAAGATATTAATACCACCAGACAGAAGTATTGCTAAACCCTTGTAACTTTTACTTATGAGCAAAAATGCTGGGTTTTTTGAGTGCTGACTTGGCATTTGCTGTCTGTGTTCTAATCATTGATATTCCAAGGCTTACTACCCATACTTTTAGATGAATCCTTGAAGCAGAGACCTTGGATCAAAAAAACCTCAAAACAATTCCCCCCCAAACCCTACACATTTAAAAGAACTACACCACCACCTAGTTTGAGATTAAATGTTCTCTTAGTCTTACCTCTTTAAACTTTTTTGCTTCAATGGTTAAAGCTAAACGAAATTCATCTTCTAACTCTTTGTACTTCTGGTTTAACGTATTAATTTTCTCCTGAAATTCTTTAACATGCTGTTCATGCCTCTGCTCCTCTTTAGCCACTTCCTTTGACAAAGCATCTTGAAATTCAGGTCCATTTAAAGCAACTCGGGTTTCAAGTTCTTTCCTGAAGTTAAACATATACTTGAGACAAGAACTGCAGTATCTCACAATACTGTTTCATTTCCATAGTATTTCTCAAAAAGGACAATAAATTACATAATAAATGGAGTAAACTCCTCAGTTTCACAGGCAGATTTTAGTCTTGTATGACAATGGCCCTGGATGAGGAAAAATGTGCCGAGTACTGTTAAAAACACCCAAAGGAATAAGCTTACTTTACAGTTCAAACTTCTGTAGAAATTATTCAATTGCTTTTTTGCTGTTAGCGTTTGTTTGCTTTGCTGTTAACAAAGATCTGGAAGGCACATTGGAATCAGGGAAAAGCACTGTACAACCTCTTTTGCAGTCATTCTCTTCACCCTCACTCAACAATTGTTGCTTCTCGCTCAGACCCAAAATCTGAAAAGCAACAGCAATGGGGACCTAAAGAGCTCCAGAATGTGTCCTTCCTGTCTGAAAGCATCCCTATAGGAGAATGTTGAAGCAAAAGTACCTGTACTTTAAGACCATTCTGTTCATCTGTCTTAAAAGCACAAACACAAAATATACCTGCTGTCCTTCACATTATGTCTTTTGAAGATGTATGAGATAATAATTGGAAGTTCTCAAAACACAGCTATCAAATTATTCCCATCTCAACATGCAGTTATCTTGGTATTGGAATAAATCTATCCTTCTAAAATTTAGCAACTGTAACCAGCTTATTTTATTAACAACTTCCCTCACATACTAGTATACCACACACCACTTGTTGCTTTAGTTTGTACATATACTATTTAGCTAATACAATCAAATATAGATCTTGTGTTCAAGTATTCTCCAAGAAACAGGAAATTTTGAAATGAAAGAAGAAAACAGCCAAGTTTTCCTCTTCAAACCAAATGGGCAAGTCACCCACCCACCCTAAAACAAGATACTATAGAAGCTGACTTTTTTTTTTTTTGTAAACACTTTGTGTTATTGTAGTATATGCCAATCTTCAGACAATAATTCAAATGTGATTTTATTTTTATCTGATTATTTCCTGGATTAAAGTATTTAAAATAAAAAGTTCAGCCATATAATAAGACAAGAACCTATTAAATGAAAGGCTGGAAGAACACAGTTGTCTACATTGTCTTATGAGTCAGGAATCTACAAGATATGAAGATATTCTTAAGTGAGCAAGAAAATGGGTAGGAAGACACCTACATTTTTACAAAGACCATCTCTCCCATTAGAAAAATCCCAAACTACCAAAACCACACCCATACTTTGCAGAATGCATTTAAACAAAATACGTTTGCAACACTCGCATCTCTATTAACTTCTGAAAAGAAAATAGAAGACCCCATACCTTTGCTCTTGCTCTCTTAATATAAGAAGTTCATGTAGTTGTTTTATCTTCTCCTTCTGTTGTCGAAAGGATATTCTAAGTAACTGTACTTCTCTTTCATTTGCTGATGCTTTAAGCTCTGCTTCTTGCACCTGTTTCATCTGTGTTGAATTCATAGAGAGGAACAAGATTTTCTTAAAACTGTAATCTGTTCTTCATGTCTTATACTAGAGTACAAAGGAACAGGTGCTTTATTAGAAGTTTTATACATGTCTACCTGTGCCATTATGTTTACAGCAAGCTCCACAACTGTATTTTCCACAAAATTTTATGGAATGTTATTATGTTACCTAGCCCAAGACAAAGGAAAGTTTTGTGGTGTTTTTTTAAAAATTTGTTTGTTACACTTGCAGAAATTTAAGACAAGATTTTAAAAATTAAGTCTTAGCTTAACTTACTACAACACAAAAAAAAAAAAGCAACTTTCAGGGAGAACCAAGGACATTTACTTAATTTAAAGAACCCGAAAGTGCAGAAGTGGAACAAGTATATTTGCAGAATGATTTCCTCAGTTCCAATCTGTGGTATTGTAATACTTGCATTAGTTTCAAGAAAAATATTTTTAGATGTATGCAATATAACTTTTTTTTAAACACTCCAGTTACAAAAATCTGTATATTTAAGTTTTACAGTTTAAAGTTGCTGAACAGAGCTTCTTTCTAATGATTTCATGAAAAATAGAGAATCAGTATAAACACCAGGTGACATAATCCACTTTTTCCATTTGATGCAAGTTTTTATGAATAAATCCATCTTATAATCTTCAGCCTTTTACATACAAAGCTGTCTTTTCTGACTCAAGTAGGAAAAAAATATGAAAAAAAGTTATAAAAAAGGTTTTAATTACTCACGAAACATAAATTCAGAATCAAGACACTTCAGAAGGCTGCAAGTTAGAATGTGCAACAGAAACAGTGGAAGTGGTGTTAACGGAGATCTTCTTACTCTTAATCATTACTTGTAGCATTCATTTCAATCCTTTTGAGCTCAAGTAGCGAGCAGTGACAACTTCACTATCTTGTCAATCTGTACTCCTAAGCAAAGAAAAGGGCCTCCACATTCTGTACTTCCACAATTCTAATCTCTCTGCTTTCCAGAGTATCAAATCTGTGAATGGTTAATGGACTATTCAAGATTACTCTTAAGCCTCGGTTATCTAATGGCAGAGCTAGAATGCAAGACACAACTCAGTCTGCTTTCGAACTCTCACAATAAAACAAACAAAAAAACCCCAACCCCCACAAAACAAAAAAGACCAAATAAAAAAAAAAATCCCAAATCTGTTTTCTTTCAGAATTCCATCACATCTGTTCCTGCAACTTTATTTTTGAACAATTAATCAAAATGAAAAATAAAAAATTAAGGCACAGCTGTAAGGCATGTCCTGCACCGATAAATAAAACATTGTTTCCAATGTTTATCATCTCCTGCAATGTCCCTTAAGATAGGTAAGTGCTGCTGCATGTTATGAGTTCTAGCTTGAAAGTGCTAGAGGTACTTAAAGTTCATACAGTAACTTCAGTTGTATGAAAACTGTTGTGAGGCTTGGGTGTGAACATAAGTTCTCATGCTCTACATGTTAAGCCTCTTCATGAGTAACACAGACTCATCCTCACTGCATTCCTGTTGTTTTGTGGATGAAGTGAAGCAATTCTCTCCTAAATTGCAGTATTTAAAACCAAAAATTTCAAGTGAGAACACATACAAAATTTAAAGACTGCTAGAAAATAGGGTACACATTTAGATCCATTGTAACTTATTTATCTTGAACCCCTTAAAGAAGTAATCCAGTAATGTTGACTGAAAACCTTGAACAGTGACTACCATAAGTAACCATAATTCACCACTGAAGTTAACTGCCAATGTGTACTATAAGAAAGCTCTAAAAATATTCTGGAATTTGTTAGGCTTAGAGTTGATAAAATAGACCAGAGGTATATTAAATCTGAACATTCAAAAGGAGAATTTAGTTTAGAGCATCATGATTATTCTTTGAAACATAATTATTAAAGAATATTTCCTACAGAATCTTAAAGACAGGAACAAAGGCCTTCCCTTA
The DNA here is from genome assembly GCA_035590275.1 of Ibycter americanus. Lineage (NCBI taxonomy): Eukaryota > Metazoa > Chordata > Aves > Falconiformes > Falconidae > Ibycter > Ibycter americanus. Next base: position 33,776,520 of record JAVJGI010000040.1, read on the forward strand.
AAGTTCTGCAGTTAATAAAAAAGATGTTACTACTGTCAAAAGAGATTACTTCTACAAACTCATTAAAGGAAAAATAAAAACCTCACACACCAATGAAGTATTTTCTTTCATATAGAAAAAGAAAAAAAATAACTCCAAAAGCCCCCAAACCCATCCACTCTTCTCTAAATCACTAATTTAGCAGTTTTCAAAGTGACAAGCAGATACCTGATCTAAACTGAAGGTCACTTCTAGATCCGTAATAGCTCCAGGGTATTTACAGGTAAGGAAGGAAATGGAAGAGCCACTCAGGTGCCTAAACAAGCCTAAAGTGGAGGGTGGCTAATCCATAACTTGAATGGGTCTTGCAGTTTGGCTGTCAGCACCCTCCCCAATTCTGTTTCCTTTCAGGGTATCTGAGCAACAACACGTCCTACAGCACCACACTAGCAGTTCAGACACTTTTCCGGATAGATATATTAGGATTCAGTTTCTGTAAGTGGATGCATTCAGTGACACAGGAATAAGAACATAATCAAACAACAGGAACAGATACTGGAGGATGCAGCATTCGACCACTGAAAATTCACCCATTAATTATTCAGTCAGAAATAGTGGCAGTATCTGGTCCAGCATCTTGATTTTATGTATTTGTATACTGAACAAAGTGCCTCTGGCAACAAAAGCATCGTTATCTTCTCCAGCTGTAAAAACAAAACCAAAAATCCAAAGCAAACACCTCCCTCCCCCCAAAAAAACCCAACAAAAAAAAAACAATCAAGCAACCCAAAACAATCAGAATCTTTAAAATAAGTTCTCAGCAATTACTGTTTTGTTCTGGTCACAATTAAAATCATCTAATTCTTTAGGTCTGCAAAACAAACAGAACCACCAGACTTCCATACCATTAGCAAGATCTTTATTGATTTCAGCAACATTTTAAAAAATTTGTCTTTGTTACTGTATATTTTCAGAAAATATCAACTCTGTGTTAAGTACATAGGACTTCTTATTCTTTATCTTAAGACCACATCCATGACATATTTATAAAATACATTAATTGACAACTAAAAAGGATACTTGTTTCTTTGTGGAAAACTCAGACTTAAAGCTTCTAAAATATAGCATTTATTAATATCTAGGGCTATAATAGCCATCCTGTTGTCATTGTGTTATTTACTCATGAAAAATATTTACCTCTATTGTTCGTTGCTGCAGCCTCTGTGTCTCCATCTTGGACAGTGTTTCTTCTAAAGCTTGCATGGCCTTCTGATGTTCAGCTTCTTTGTTTCTTGCCTGATTTAACTCATTAGTCAGTCTTTCAGTTTCACCTTTCAACTGCTGGACATCTGCTTGCAGTCTTGCTTTAATATCTCTCTCTCTCAATATCAATTCCTTTAGCCTGAGAATAAATGTCAATAAAGTTGTATTACAAGCATTTTAGTATTTAGTTTGATGCCAAATACATTGAGAAAAAGATATTAGCAAGTATTGTAGCACCGTATCTTGTTCTTTGCTGAGTTTTACTATTTACAGCACTGTCATGTAACCTGTTTAAAAATATGTAAAATATTGCTGAAGTAATGTGTAGCATTTCTAGACGAAGTTTCATTTTGAAAGAAACTAAGCTGGAGACAACCTCATACATTGGTACTGGAATGTCATTTCCTTAAAGACCTTTTTGCTTTATACAGAAGTCAGACATATAGCATCAATTTGTAATTTAATAATTTTCTTCAGAAAACTTTAAAATATCCTTAAATATTCTGGTAATTTTTGATATAAGATCTATTTCAAACAAAAAGGAACATAATGAGACTCTTATACAAGGTGGTAACAACTAAAGGTGCAAAGTGAACCTAAAACAAAAAGAAAAAAAGAGGAAATAATCAGAGCCAGACATGGATGGCAACTCAGGAAGCACTTGGCTTGTTTCTTCCTTACAAGACGGAAAATGTATCTTCGATAACTACAATCCAGTTAAGAAAAAAATAAATAGAGCAGACATCTCCAATCATAGCTGACAACAAACAATACTTTGTTAAAAGGGAGAGCTTTGGGGGCGGGGCGGGGGGAGAACAAAAAAAGATGCTGCTCAGAACTTAGAAGGATGATGGTAGCAGTCTATAGGAGATATGCTAGGCCTGACCTGCACAACAGATTGCCTATTGGCCAACTCTAGCCTGACACAAACATCTTTGTTCAAGTGCACCATACAGGGAAAAAAGAACACTGTATGTATAAGTGGAAAGGGAGATTGGGAAGTGGAAGATGAAAATACGACGTGAGACAGCTACTAAGGCTTGAGCTGCAAGAGAAAGTGTAATTATGATAGAGACTGCTTGCAAAGTAATGGCTAGAAATGGAGGTAATTGACATACTGATACTGTTCGGAGACAGGAACAGGAAGAAAGCTGCAGAAAGGAATTTCATTAGGTAATACTGAGAGAAAGTCTAACACTATGTCTTGATGCATTATTTTCCAAGCATATTGTTTAAAGTTGTTCTCATTTCCTCAGTCTATAAATTGAATTGTCTTGAATTAATAACTAAAACAAACTCTTCTACTACAGCACTGTTTCCCCACCTGTCTGTAGTGTATACAGCCATACTTTGAATATTTTTTTCTTCTTTTGCATGTTTCTGTAGCTCTCTGACATGTTCTATTAATTTCTTCTCTGCTTGCTCTGCTTTCCATCTCTTTTCTTTCTCCTGATCCAGTTCTCGAATCAGTACCTAAACAGTAAGGTGGTAAGCATCAACTTACTAGGAAACATTCCTGTGTGGCCAAAAATGACAAACAATATTCATAATTGTAGAATACGATATTTTGTCTTTCTGGAATTCATGGATGACAGAGGGAAGTGCAAGCAACCAGGCCCAAAATTCCCATAAAATAAATTCTCTCCCAACTGACAGTGCAAGAACTCCACAATTTTTTTGATACTATGTACATGCAATTATTTTTGTCACCACCCATGTTAAAATTTCACCAGGCGACATATGGTTGTCTTCAGGTGAAGACATATTCATATTTAACTTGAAATGATGCAAAACATACTCGGTATGTTGATTCCTCTGTGGCATCCGAATTCATTTCTTCTACTCTTTCTATATTGCTCTGTATTCCAGTTAATATTTCAGCTTTTCTTCCCACTACTTCCAAGTCTCGAGTATCTGATGATGAATTGGGATGAGCGTGTCTCTGACTGGAGTGTGGACATTTTGAGGAACTCTTCTTCTCTTCCCTGTAACAGCAGGACACCAAGGCGTGTTTAAGAAACAACAGGGGATTCAGACACTTTTACAGGTCAAAATTTTAGAGTTCGGTGTAGAAGTTGAATTGTACAGAGTACAAAACCACACAGAAAGTAACTTGCAAGCAAACCATAAAACAAACAGCAAAATTCAAATCTTCAGGTGTAAAAAAGGTATGTAGGACTAGCAGATGCTATCTGAAAAACATCTTATGATCATGTAGCTATTAAATAATTTAGAGAAGCAGAGTAGCTGCAGAGCTGCAGTGGCTGACTAAACTAATATATTCCAATTTATATCATCTTTTATTCATCACTTCTGATATTTACTATATAAATCAAACTACTATGGCATTCTCAGTTTCATCACCAAATATGGGCAGTTATATTCTTGACCATCATTCTGACATTCAGGAATCTTATTTTTATTTTTTAATGACTCAGCTCCTCTGTCTGTGGAGAATTTGTCTGTCACCACAATTTAAAACAAAGATGAAAATGTTAAGTTGTTAGAATTCTGAAAGTGTTAATTTTGGAAACTTCAGATCAATTTCCTTTTCACCTAAAGACAGAAAATGCTCATATAGGGAAATGACCAAGTGAAGTCTCAGAAGCTAGTAATTTTTACAGCATTATTAACAGAGCTAATTTACCCAATCTACCACTTTCAGCCAAATGTTTCAAGTCAAACTACGTTCACTCTGACAATACTAATCTTAATTCATTTTGGCTTTATATGGCAAATACTGGGATACCTGTCAATTATTTTCTTCTTAAGATGATTTGCATGACACCTAGTAGATAAAGTAGTTCTACGGTAAGTAGGGATCTTGCTTCTTTTCACAATCTTTCTGTTGTTCTCTTTCCCACTCTCGTTTTCGCTCTCAGAAGTTGGATCTGTGTCTCTCTTAGCTTTTAGAACATTTGGAGGAGCTTCCCTTCTTGAGGTATCAGATACCTAAGAAGAGATCAAAGTTTTATCTATACAATTTACAATTTCTAACTGGTTAGTTTCTAACACTTATTCAGGTGCTGTTTTTAAAAAGTTCACACAAAATAATTTTGATAGGAAAATAAATAATTCCTTCCAAACAACCTCCTCCCTCCTTGCTAAAACATTTCATTGCTTTGAAGATAATATAAATTCAACAGAACAACATGTTTGAGAACACAGCTGTATCTTTTTGAAATACCTGAAGTTTGGCAAAATCTTTAGGCAGAGCAGCTTGGTGCAATATGTAAAACAAATACAGCAAGGTACACCACAAACTTACAAAAACATTCCTGACAAACATATGAGACCAACTTGGACTATTAGCAAAATTAATTTTCACCAACCCTATAAGCCAGGTATTTTGCTGCATTTCGTATTTTACTCTGGTTCAGTTACTATATTGATGGCTTCAGAGTAAAAACCAGAAGACAATTTTCCAACATAATATGATCAGATAGTTCTCTTAGTCCCATACACTAGGGTTTTTATTCAGTATGAAAGTTTTTGTGATTTAAAGTGCAATTTTCAGTTTTAAGGACTTATTTTTATTTTATTCCCAGTTTCCCAAAATTACCAAGAACTTTAATTCTTAGCACGAAGTTAGCACATAGATACCAGAAGAACTGCTCCAGTCTGTCCCAGCAAACTTTTGCATTATCAAAAGGTACACCCCATTTTACAAACAAAACTTTCTGTGCAATCACAGAAAAAAGTTCACCTTTTGCAGTATCTGTGAAATTTGATCTTCTATTTTTTTAATCCTCATCTCACTGAATATTTTATCAAGTTCAGCCTTCTCTGGTTCTGAAGATGAGACAAGCTCTGTAGAGGAGCTGATGGCACTTTGTACTGGTATTCTTGTACGCTGATGAAAATGAGCTAATGCCTGGTCAATATGTGGTGTCAACACCGGTAAGGTAACATAGTTCTATCAAAAGGAAAGACAATCCTTGTAACATTAATGAGTTGCATGCAATATAAAAATAAAATGTATCAATTTTAAAAACTGTACACACAAACTATGGCACCTGGTCTCTGGATGAGGGGAACCCAGATGAAACTGACCAGCCAAAAATGTCTTCTAAACACTGCAAATCTGAACAGTTTTCTTCTGCTGGGTCCACTGGTTCAGCAGAAATATTTCTTCCATCTAGAGTTGTTAGCTGAGGCAATGCCTGAAGAACAATTTCTCTATAACCTTGAGGAAAAGATCACATTTAAATTGAAATTAATCTCTGAAGGAAATATCTAGTGTATGTTAGGTACCCAGTCATCTTAAATTATTAATTGCATTTTTAACAGAAGACAAAAAGGAGTGAGTTAAGACAAAAAGGAGTGAGTTATCTGCAAGTGTCTCAGCTTTCCCAACCCACGCGGCTTTCAATAGACAACATTACAAAACAAATTAACTGGGAAGCTGCCTGCCTAGTCTGGTCCACACGGGGATTTCCCCACCACCATCAGCACGTTGCAGTTGCACAGTCAACCTTTTAATATTGGCCTACTGCACCAAAACAGTTGCATTAAGTGCAAGGATAGACAAACATAATGTACGGGCAAGTCCTGAAAGGGTTTAGGTAACCTCATGCTTTTTCAGTTAATGAAATAAGGTGTTATGAAACTGTAAAGCATTGAAGATAAATTTATTTAAACTAATAGAATTCTGGCTTCTGAACATTGCAGCTTTGAAAGCAAGTGCCACCAAGAGGCAGATATGATGAGGTATGTAAACGCTTCAAGAAGAAAACTAGTGGAATTTTCTAAGTTATCCAGATAACTTTAATAGTTCTGTTACTGCATCCGTGGTGACTGAATGCATTTGTAAAACTTGTTCATGGGTGCTTTTGAAAATCTCAATTCTCTCTGAGGTTTCTTTCTAAGAACTGTACACATACTACACCTGTATCAGCTACATGCTCATGATATGGTTGCTATTTTGTAATATTGTAATTCCTACTGTTCTACTCTTTGTAATGAGATTATCTTTCAGTGTCCCAAAAGTACCAATCCTCCACTTCTACCTTCCTGTAAGAGATTTCCCCCTCTCTTATACAGAAAGAAAACAAACAAAACCTGCAGCAAAACAGGATGCTACAGTTTAACTTGTTTGAACACAAGGTGTAACATTTGAACAGTGCAAAAAACCTATGCCAAACCCAGAAGCTCTAGGCAACACAACTGAAAGGGATGTATCCACATGCATTCCTCCAGCTTGGCTCCATGCTGCCTAGTGAAACCCCTGCCTGCTATTCTGATGAAAATGCTGATTACTGCAGAGCATCTTAGTCTTGTCACTGCTTACTGAAGCTGTGGGACAAGGACAAAAGGCTAACAGTGCTTATTACTGATCTTCCTCTTGTGGTCTCTATCAGTAGACAACCATCTACTCCCCATGCCTGCCCTCATTCTATATAGTTCAATATCTCTATGGACATTCTTCAAATTCTCCACCCACCCACATTATAATATTAATACTCCTTTCCTCCTATTTCTGCAATACTTTCTCTTCCCATCACTCTTTGCCTATCTCCAGCCTTAATCTAAAATAGTATGTGAAAAGTTGAGCCTTACCAAAGCATACAAGTAGTTAAAATGTTGAGAATATGCCCAGGGGGAAGAAAAAAAAAAAGATATTGTATTTTTTATGGCAAACAGATTAATTTTGACATAATTTAGATTCCTGCAGACTGACCAGTTTACAAATGGGTTTGCAAGCTTCAGAACCTGGCACACAGCTTAAGGGAAATCACTGACCTAATGAGCACAAATTATTTACCTAACATGAGATCCATACCTGCTCTGTGACAAACCGGATTGGCTTTTCCATTTTTTTCCAGTGTCAGATTTGTCAAAGAGCACAGCCCCTTTGTGCACTGAAGTAAGTGATTAATATTGTTTACACAGTTGCTGTGAAGGTCAATATGGCTAATCTTATGACTGGTTCCATGAAGGCACTGAAGTCCTGAAAATTTGAGAAAAACCACAAAATAATGATTTTTGAAGCAATCCTAGACTATTGGGTTTAGAACAAATGGCATCCTGTTGAAAAATATTCAGTAAATAACACATCATAACTGGAAATGATCTAACAGCTTTTGCTCCATATCCTTGTCTACATATATTAGTTAGCTACGGTATACTACCACACAGTGCAACGCTTAACCTAGTTACGAGAGCTAACTTCAAAGAAACAGATTAGTTTCTAACTGCTAAGCAGCATGTAAAAATAAACATTTTGCTTGAAGTTCCTTTTTGTAACTCAGTTCATTAACAAAATTGTTACCAATGTTCTTTTTAATTTTCTATTACAAACTCCCTTGATTCTAGAGCTTAAAAATCTTAGAAGCAACAATTGACCATTTCAACAAATAGATTTGGAAAAGAACTTCCACATCATATACAAAGTTGCATTTTTGCCCTACAAAAAGGAAAGATATAAGTCTTTTGGAAATATCTTCCAAAATGCTTCCAAAAGCATTTTTCACTTTGGAAATAAGTTTGAAATGTTTAGTATACTACTTTGTGAACAAGCTTGGCCTCACCAAATACAGGAATAAAAAAAAATCCAGTTCAGAACAGTCCTTGATGTTAGGAACTTGAAAGCTGATAGTAGCAGCAATTGCACCTTTAGTAGCATTACTCAGTCAATTGGCTGAATTTCTAGAAACTTCTAAAAATACACTTGGTCAAGTTTTTCAGAATTAAAGTGCGGCAAATGCTTTTTACTGCACTGCACATGCCAAAGTCACTTACCAGAGAGATCATGTATGTGATTATATGACAAATTCAGCATAGTTAAATTAAAGAGCTTTTCCAGTCCTAAACAAAATGAGGAAGAAAAGAAACAGTAAGAATTTCAGAAGAATGCTCTGCTTTCATCAAATCAAAATCTGCAAAGTAAGCCTTTAAAAAGCATAACTGCAAATTACAACAATAAAGTATGATCATATCTTGAAAAAAATCAGTTTCCCTTCTAAGTTAACACAACATTGCTATGATAAATCTTACAAAGACTATATACAGTTTTTAAAATGTACATAATAGTATGGTTAGTAGCTCATACTAACTTCATATAACCTTAATTATATGCATACTTTCCAGAAGCAAGCTTTAATGCAACTCTTAGAAAAGCTTCACGAGTCGCTAAATAGACATAAATAAATATTGCGGACCCTCCACTTTCGTTATCAGGTTACAGGATAAACTTAGGGTGCGCAGATTAGCCAGGGAATTTAGCCCCTCGATCCGGCGGATCTGGTTCGATGACAGATCTAAATGCTGCAGATTCCGGAGCTGGCTGAGCCCTTCGATTCTGGCGATGCGGTTACAGTGCGCGTTGAGCGTGTGCAGGTCCGAGCTCAGGGGCACGTCCAGCAGGCTGCGGAGGACAGGCGCCTGTCACCACCGGGACAGCCTCGCCCCCCGGT
>JAVJGI010000040.1:33785557-33799455 GCA_035590275.1 Ibycter americanus
TGTGACCAGCGCTGCCTACAAGGGGTGGAGGTTTTGGCTTTGTTTAGGGCTGGTACGATATTAAGAGTTCACGCCGGGCGCGGCTCGGAGCTGGGCTCTGGCTCAGGCAGGCCTGGCGCGGCCTGGCCTCGGCCCGGGCCACAGGGTCACTCTGTCGAACGGCATTTTCTAACGCACTGGAGCTCTGGCAGCACTTTGGAGCGTTCGTTCAGTACTTGCCCACGGGCCGGCCTGCTCGGGGGTCCGTGTGCGGAAATCGGGGGTCCCAGCCCGGTATTTGTGCATGGCGTGACCCAGCGGGGTCCTGAGGAGCGGGGAAGGCACGGCACAGTGCTCAGCTGCTGGCGCCTTCCTCCGGCCGTGACTCTGGGATCTCCCTTAGTGTAGCCTGCCTGCATGGCTGGGGGGAGCCTCTGGCTGACTGTAACTGCTGACAAGGCACTGGCTGTTACAGTACAGCCAGGAATTTGAAGAGAAATGTATCTGAAGGTGAAGTTTGGTTAAACAATTTCAGTAAGGCTGGACTAGATGTCCTAATGGAGTTCTTCCTTGGACTAGGCACTGTGCATGCTTTTTAATATCAGTGCTATTGTAGTGCCCCTTTACAATACCACATTGACATTTCTTCATGAATGGCTTTATTTTTCAGGGCACTATAGCATCACAGTATAAGTTTACAGTGCAACACTAAGCATTTACAGCGCAATGCTGAGCATTTGATGTAGAAATTGCAAGCCTGTCCTGATAGAAGGAGCAGATTCATCTAACCATCTAAAAGTAGGAGGGGAATCATTTTCAGTGAGCAGTTAATAAGCCATTGAGACTTATTGGGTAAGTCTCAACCCACCTCTTGCACGTAACAAAGTCTAGATGCTTAGTTTTTAAGTGTCTGCATTTACACAGATGAGTGCTGCTGTTCGTCATGCTCACCAGCCAGTGATTATTAATATCTGTTTACTGCAAAAAAATCCATCATACTTTCCTTCACACTTTGCAGCCCAAAAAACGAATGTATACAGTAGGTCATGCAAATGCACTTACATTGCTATTTTATCAAAGAGAAATACTTAAGAGAAGTAAACTCTATGGCTATTATGAACAGCTGTATAGGATGCAAGGGCAAACATCATAGAATGTCACAGAACAGTGACTTTCCCCATGTTTTTCGTTTGCCGATAGCTGACAGCTATGTGGGGTCTGTTTCTTGGTCAGTAATAAAAGTAGAATGATGTATCTGCCAGGGAAACAAATAGATCCTTAGGATGTACAATAAGTTTGGCAGAGTACCAGGAAAACAGGAATATTGCCAAGGCAGTAGATTGTCACATGTCTCTTATGTGCAGACTCATTTTCTAAGTAAGTTTGTGAATACATCGTGGGGTCTGGTGTGGCAAATGGTAAACTGTCTTCTGTCTAATGGGACTTAATGGAAATCCTTGAATAGCTGTTGAACTCCTTTCAGAATGCAAGACAAAGAAAACTACTTTGAAATGTAATATTCCCCACAAAAGGTGTGCTGAAGAAGAGGAGACCAAAAGGGAGGATCAAATTCATCAGTCATATTAAATACAGTGTGTTCCTGGATGTCTGCCTGTAGAGGAACTGTAGAGGGTTAATTAACATTGATAATATACAGTTGTGGGCTTGCTTCGGGGGCGGTGGGTTGGCTGATGTGGATAATGTACAGCTGTGGCTTGTTGCTGCCAAGTAGCTAAATAGCACTGAGGAGCCTGGAAGAAGAGAAGCACTGGGTGAAGAGAGGAGACTGGATGAAGAAGAGCCCAGGGATGTAGGAGAGATGAGGAGAGGCCCTGGGAGAAGCTGAGAGAAGAAGGGGGCCTGGATGAGGAGAGGCTGGCTGGAGGAGAAGCCGGGAACTTGGATGCAGCAGAGGCAAGAAGCAGGGTGAACTGGCCTGAAGAGGATGAAGAAGCAGCACGGGCAGTAGATGAGCTTTTGGAACCTTGTGTGGGAAAGCCTTGTTGCAGCTTGATAGTTTGGTAGTGCTGCAACATCTGCCAAAGAAGAATAACACTGACTTTTTTTCCTGGAAGGTTTCTTCAGGTTTTTCCTTTGTTCTGCTGCTTCTTTATCCTTTGTGAATGTCAGCAACAGGAAGCTTCTTCAGAGACAACACAGAAGAGTTATTGAAACTTTGCAAGCCAGATTGGGTTCTAATTTTTGCTACATCTTCTCCCCTTAAAAGATTTGGGATGGTGCAGTGATAAGTCAGTACTGTGCTTGAAACGCTGTAGTTAATTGAAAAGGAACTAAATAAATGTTTTAAAATCTGACATTGCTTAGACAGATGGGCTTCCTTCTAGTCCGTCTAATCAGTGAGCAGATCATAGGAAGGACCTAGTGAGTACACACAGAAAATTCTTGACAAGATTGAAATCAAGGCTCTTCATCCAAGTACATTGAAATTCAGTTAATTACAATTACAAGATAATACATATTGATTTTAGGCAGCAAAAATATTCTTCCATTACTTTTCTGTGCTGGTTTCTCTCTTCAATCTAGACAAACTGCAATGACTGAAGGTATCATTCCTGATAAGCATTAGGTAGCTGATAATGAAAAACTTGACATTGAAGTCTAAAAGAATTTTAAAAGAAAATTAAAAAGGAAAGTCCTAAATGCTAGGAGAACTGGAAATGATCAGCTAAAGTTTCAGCTTTCAACCATAGCTGTTATATAGCCCTCTCTTGACCTCATTTTACTGTCAAAGAGAGCTCAGTAGCTGGCACTCAAAAGAAATGTTGTTGTTCCCTGTTGACTATAAAAATTGTGGTACTTTGGCATTTTATTTTGATGATGATATAACCTTTTGGTCTATTCTATGTATCAGGGGAATCTTAGGCTTGTCTTACAGACGTGTCTAGGTTATTTTAATCATTTATCTTTGCCCTATATTCAGTGGTTGAGTCTCTGGATAGCGTCATCAAAGTGAATTTGCCCAGGTATTGAGTACATAGTTGGGTGTGAGGCAGGAGACACTGACATATGACACCCTGACATAATTATATAGACTGTGACAATTTATCCTCTTAGCCAGAGGGAGGAGTTCAGCACCTTCAACAGAAGAACTGGGAAGTGAATATTTATGGCATGCTTCAGAAGACTCTGCCCTTACACATTGAAAAAGAAAGCAGTTTGGCTGAAAACTACCCGTTGTTGTGTAACCAGCTGTGTTTTACTAGGTTCTGCGCTGGTAATGCTCGTGTTAGCGTACTGTTTCCAGAATGTCAGGTTTTGTTGGATTTGTAGGAATGTTGTCGTTATCTCTGCTCTTACCTCTTCCTACTCTGGCAGCAACACACCAAAATGAGAAGCATACTTTGCATAAATCTCCAAAGCATTTCACTGAAAGTCTAGAAACATTTATCTGAGGTAGGCAGAAAGCACATGCAAGAAAGTAGTAATCTCAGTGGGGTTTTCTGAAATCAGGCAGCTTTGTCAGAAGTAAAAAATCCTTATTAATATGCTGCTTGGGAGGTTTTGGAAATGCTTCTGTTGTACGAGAAATTAACATACTGTAGGATGAACAGTATAACAAAATCAATTACATCTGTATTTTAAGCCACCATTTAGTATAATACTGATTTATTTTAAAATAGTAATCCAAATCCAGCTGTACATGGCTGAACACCTAAAATAAAGAGTTGGAAGATTGTGGGATATCAAAAAACATATGTGTGTTCACAGAGAAGGAGACTTGGAAAAGGCATGGAAATTAAACAGGAAATTACCTATTTTAACCATTTAAAACATTTGTCATACTTAAGTTGCAATTCATGAATACTGGTGAATAAATATTTGAATTATTATGAGTTATTCATAATACCTCGTACATGCATACTTGAACTTAAATACATATTACAATTTGTAAAGTGAATAAATGCAATTTAAAATGCATGCAAATTTTTATAAATAGAGGTGTGTTTCCTGTAGAACTAAAGGACTTGCTGTTTTTTAAGGTGAAAGTGTATAGTTGTCCTGGTTGTGGTACAGTGATTTGCAGAAGATAGAAGAATTGTCTTATGGTTAAAAGCTGGATTCTGTCACTGACTGTGCTGCACAGTTTCTGTGTGGTGATGGAAACCCACTTTAACCAAGTAATTGAAAAAATTAAAAAATAACAGTCTGTACACATGCCTATTTTAACTGAAGGTCTTTCACATGATGGCATATTACATAAACCTAATTTTTCACACTAATTTATTTTGTACTTGAGTGAAAATCGTGCTGTTCAGGACTCATCTGAACCACTGCGTCTTTCAGGTTGGACCCTATAAAAGCCATGAGTTTTGATCACTGCATTACTGAGCTTTGACCTTTGCAACAAAAGTGGTTCCACGACTTGACTGGCAAAAAGTAAGAACTGTGCAGCTACTAGTTTGGGTGCATAACAACCCTTAAGGTATATGCTTAGCTTCTTTTTCAGTTAGTTTCTTGCTTTGTGCCCATTTTCCTCTATATCTCTTAAAAAAAAATATACATTTTTCTTGGGGCAGAAGTCTATGGCATTGATATATCCACATCTGATTGAAGAGAAGCTCCTTTTCTGTATTTTGAACATAAAATGTACCACAGATTGGTAAATACATAGAAAAATCAGTGGCTGCACCTTAAAAGGCACACACCAAACTGGTGGGAGCTTTCATCTGTCTGTTCCACAGCCCCCATACAGACAATGGAAACAATGATACAGCCCCTCCCCCTCAGCGCAGTGTCTGAAGATTGATACTTGCTTAGGAAGTGCTTGGGTACTGCTATAATGATGAATGCTCAAGAAAAACTGGGAATAAATTGGTAATTTTCTTTCTAGGGCAGTGTTTAATGAATATAGACTAAAGATTATATAAACAAGCTCCAGTATAGCCATTGAGCGATGAGGATTTGGCAAAATGTACTGGTGATGACTGGTTATCACTGTTCATTTTATGTATTGATGGTGGAAAAATAGTACCAGGCTGTTCAGCTAATGCCCATGTCACTGTCAATAACATAAGGAGGGCTGATTTCTTTCTTGATGCTGCCATACCCTTCCCCTTTCCCTAGGCCTGATACAAAGGTCACATTTACCCACCTCTCACAGTTGTCTCGGAAGACATATGTAAAAAAAATTGAAATCTGTTGCTGATAATCAGATGAGAAGTGAGCATTTACTGTGCATTATTTGTTACACCGTTTTCTTTAAAAATACCTCCAGACCTTAATAATTTCTGAAGTACATATTAAACCAACATGTACATGATTTGCCAGTGTTTCTTTAAGTATTTGGTTAATCATCTTCACACAGAAGACATCAAAACCCAAAGCATGCTTTTATTCTGAATGATTAAGCCAGGCTTCCCGTAACATTTCACTAGCAAGTAGGACCATGACAGTCTGCTAAGAACAAAGCGAAAGGGCAATACTTGTAATCCGGCCTCTGAAGTCATATAATCTGCTGTGAAAAAACAGAAAAAAATGGGGAAAGGAAAAAGCAATGATCCCAAAGATGTGAAAAGAAAAGAAAAGGCCAAGATACAACTCAAAAGAAATATAGGTTATTTTGATGGGGTAAGTTTTATTATAGGATCAATTGTTGGGGCAGGGATCTTTGTGTCTCCCACAGGAGTGTTAAAGCATTCCTTACTCAATGTCGGCGTCGCGCTAACGATCTGGATTGCGTCTGGGCTGGTCTCTCTGATGGGTTCCCTCTGCTATGCGGAGCTGGGAACTGCGCTGCCCTTCTCCGGAGGAGAATACAGCCATATTAAAAGAGGCCTTGGATCCCTGCCTGCCTTCATGTTTATCTGGACGTCAACGTTTACCAAGCCAGCTTCAAATGCTGCTCGTGCCTTGCTGTTTGCTGAGTATGCCACCCAGCCCTTTTACGGCATTTGCCCTGCACCCGAAGCACTGAAGAAATGCTTGGCCTTGGCCGTTCTCTGGTCCCTGGGCGTTTTGAATGGCTGCAGTGTCAAAATGGCTGCATGGGTGCAGACAGTTTTCACGCTGCTGAAGATGATGGCCTTGTCTGTAATCGCTGTCGGTGGCATAGTTCTCCTCGCTGGTGGGGGAAAGGAGGGTCTGGCCAGGTTCGAGGATGCATTCAGCTCAGAGATGCCCAACCCGTCACAGGTTGCCGAAGCCTTCTTCCAAGGACTGTACGCGTATGGTGGCTGGTGGTCTCTCAATTATATGGCAGGTATCTCACTGTTCTTCTTTAGATTTTGTTTTGCAGTTGCCATTCTTATAACGTTCCTCAGCTCAACTTGGTAGAACTTGTTTCTTCTTTGAGACCATAGGATCTCATGTTTTATGTGAGTCCTGTGTTTGTGGGGGCTGGTAGAAGAGGCATTGTTCCTCTCTAGGGAGGTTTCTTCCTTCTTGTGGAGTCTCCAGAATCAGACTGACATTTCCAGAGGAGTACAAGAGAAATCAAAATAGTTCATTTAAAATCTCATGCATAAACTGTTTTTTTCATACTTTAAAAAGTTACATTTTGTCTCAGTCAGTGTCGGTGTCAATGCATTTTTAGAAAAGAATTAAGGTACCCATGCCAAACTACGTGCACAGTAAGGACCAAATTAAAAAAGATAATTGATTTATTTGTATTTAAATATCTGTACCTTCTCTGAATCTATGCAGCTGGTTTGTACATGAACAAATTCATTTTGAATTGTGTCAAAATATAGTAATTTTATGGGATATATAGGATGGTAGCCACTTCCTTGGGAAAATAAGAGTTTTGCACAGGACATGAGGAAGAATCTAAAGGAAGTGGTATAAATCCTTTCATATATCTTGTGTTCAATTTTAAACATTCAAAACCTTTTTGAATATCTATTTACTTTTTCTGTGTCTGGTGACACATGTGGCAGTAATAAATAGAGCAGTTTTTCATGGAAGCTGCAGAGATAATGTTCATAATGTTAATTACACACATCATGAGTTAAATGAAGTTTTATAGTATCATCAGATTTATAGACTTAAGTTGTAAGCAACTGGATGTTGCTCATATCTTTAACCCTATTTATCCATTGACCTCTATCACATGTAAAACATTAAATAAAGTGAATGTGTGAAATGGATAACACAAAGTTCAATGGTGAGAACAGTGTGAAAAGTGGGTTAATGTTTAAAAAAATGACTTAGTATTCCAGCATTAACAATATGCTGCAATAAAAAAGGATATATATATCAGCAAAGCATAATTTTGAAATCTTAGGATTTCCTTAAAGGGAAACATTTAGCATTTTAAGCCCAAGAAAATAAAAAAAATTTGGTAAAATATTAATTTGCTTTCTGATCAGTTAGCAGTAGTAATAAATACCATACACTGGGCAGCACAGCTGTTTACACAGATGCAACCTGTGCAATAGTCCCCTTCTGAACTGAATTTCCTATTCTTTAACAATAACTTCATTCCTGTGAGCTTCAGCTAAAGCATCAGTTGCCAGCTGGATGGCAGGACTGTAATGAGCAACAAAACAAATGGAAAGATAAATTTAAATTGGCAATTTTGGTGATTGTCCTCTTTTGGGCTCAAAATTACCAAGTGTATTTCTTACATTTGAAATAAATCCCAAATTCTCGTATAGTTCGTGTCTGAAATCCACTGTTGTGCTCATTCAGTCCCTCTGGCTCTGTGTGCTGCAGGTGGTGCTGGGGCCAGCTCAAAGCTGATGTTCTGAGCAGGAGACAGAAATTATATTTGAGGGAGGAAAAGGATTTCTCTCTCCTAAAAAGAGCTTAAGTAAACTGCACATTTGACTTTGCACTTCTTCTCCCTTGTGAATTATTGATTGATAACACTCAGGAATTCTTTAAATGCTGAGGGAAGTGAGGAAGGGAAAGGGAGCGAGAGGGAAGGGATGAAGGACTGAAAGATATGAAAAAGACCCTGTTTGACTGAGATGAGGATGAATTACCAGGGTTCCGGAAACCAGCTCCATCTTTTGCTGGGACTATCACATGGTCAGGAATGTGTGCTGAATGTGTGCAGAACAGTGCCTCAGTTGTTCAGCTGCAAAATTTGTAGTTTTTCCTTATTTGGTAAGAGTAGTTTTAAGCTAAGATGCCAGGCTTTGCACTAAAAAGTTTTCCTCTTCCAGTTTTGCCATGGAAAAGATAATCAACAGCAGAATCCAGCTGGGAATGGCCCTCTTTTAAAACCACTGCATTACTACTCTTCTGTCAATACCTTCAGTCTCTCCCTTTACTTTTTCTGCATGTCCTGGTATAAGGGCAGAGAGAAAAGTTTTGTGCAGAAATAAGAAAATACACTCAGAAGGTTTCACATTAGGACTCATAAGGTGATGTAAGAATAAATAGTCTGACTTTAGACTCACATTTAAACTAGTGACTTAAAAGTATGGCTACTTGGAAATTTATTACCAAATCGTTTTCTAATGTAAGTCAAATATGTCTTTAATCAAATCAAATCGAAGTTATCAGTCCTTTTGTCATTTTTGTATCAGTCTGTCAGACCTGCATCCATGTCTCCTTCCAAGATAGTTACAAAAAAAAAAAGCTGAATAAGAAAAAAAATTAAAACATGAAAACAAGAATTGTTTAGGCTTCTTTCATAATAAAGTATTTGAGCACCACTGTAGGACTTAGCTTAGTAGCCATGATTAGGGGTTGCGGCAGGACTTTGGTATCAGTGTTGTCAAGCTCCGTGCAGATTCACTACTAAAACACACTTGCAGAAGCCACACCGCTTGCTTTATTAGTCTTTTTAAATTGTGTTTTTCAGAAGAGATGAAAAACCCTAGCAGAAATATCCCCTTAACTGTGATGACTGCTGTTCCTGCAGTAATTGTTTTTTATTTACTGGTGAACATCTCATATCTGACTGTCCTCACACCTAAGGAAATTGTCTCTTCAGGTATGGATTTGATTTTTTTTGTTAAAAAGGTATGGTCCATTAGCATACCCATTTGATGTCAATTTACTGGGTTATTTCTGCTGATCTAACTTCACAGTCCAGAAGTTTGAGTTTCATTCTAAGTTTTAACAGAGAATTCTTGATTTTAACTGTATGACACAAGTTGGACTGAATGCAGACAGAATTTATTATGTGTTGAAAATGTTGGCTTATACTTGCACTGTCTAAAAAGAAATCAGAAGTGTATTAAAACCTGGAAAATCAGGTGGAGATCAGGTCTCTGTTGAGTATAGAGAAGGCCTTTGTTTTCCTGTAGTTTTAATCCTCTCTCCTCCTTCCTTCCCTACCTCATGGTGTCTCAGGCTAAAGCCATTACTGTTTAGGAGGTGGACAAGTCTACCTTTAGTAGCTAGTAATATAGAAAAGACTATGGACACAAAAATGTGGTCATTTTGTGGGTGGGTGGGTTCATGATAAATATTGTGAATCCTTAGAAAAGCCTATACAAAAGTCCAGTGTATGTAAAACCTCTCTCAGATCTTGTACCAGTAAGCTGTCCATGAAAAGGTCCAAGAGGAGCTGTATTTCTTCTTGATTGTCCAAACAGCACCTTTTAAATACTACTGTAATGAGACTGAGCTCTTAGACCTTGCCTCCAGGAGTGACAAAAAAACATACCATCATTTGGATGGATCAATTATTTCTTTTCCTGTGAAAACAGCTCAATAACATAAATGGGAGCAGTATAACTGTCACTCAGCAACCCTGTATTATTGCTCAGCCATTGGCAGGCTATGGGCTGGGAGAGATGCATACATTTTCAGAGCCACCCTACAATGAAAGAGGCAGTGAATACCAGGGTATTTGTGCATAGCAGCTTCCCAGCTGGCATGACCAGCTCCAAACATACCAGGGAAGTTGTGCTTAGCTGTGTCAGCTGAGGAGATAGCTTTAAAATTATAGCTCTTGTTTCAAACATTTCTATGCATTGCTGCGGTTCTTATTCTTTCACTATGGTTTTTTTTTGGGCGGGTAGTGGGTGGTGCTTTCCCCATCTCTAATAACTTCCTATGGTGCACAGGTCACTGCAAGACCTATATTCCTCATAGCTGTTGGTTATAGACCCACTAAATATTAGTCCTCACTACAATATGGGCTATAGCTGATTTCCTAGCAATATTGAATATCTCTTATTCAGAAATAATCTTTTACCTTTCTCAGTTCCACCCAAAGCAAAACCTCATCAATATCAAGCTCACTGACCCATCTCTGCACATACATGCACTCGTGTTGGCAATTCCCTCATAACAGTAGATCATGTCACCACTGTGGCCACGCTGGGGACTAATGCATTCATTTTCTTTCTCTGGATGGCCTTGCCCATGTGTGCACGTTTGTGATTCATGGCGGTGAGATGCAGCTTGCTCCCGCCGGGCAGTCCATCACTATGGTGTTGGCCCCAGCAGGTTTACCTGGCTGGCTCTGGCTGGCAGCACTCCTTCTTGCTGTCATCCCCTCCGCCGTGAAAATTTTTAGCTCCTGAATTAAATACCCTTAGGATTCCATTAGTCACGTTTGACTACTGTAACAAAAAAACCACAGGCATTGCTGGTAAATAATAGGTGTTTCTTGTATTTTAAGTTTTGTTTCTATTGAGTCTGTTAGTAATTCAGAACATGGTGCCTACACTACGCTAATGCTTTGCTTTCTTGCAGTTGCTGTGGCAGTCACTTGGGCTGATCGAGTGATCCCCTCTGTTGCCTGGATCATTCCTCTCTCTGTTGCTGTCTCAATATTTGGTGCCCTCAACAGCAGCATGTTCACACTAGGTCGATTAAGCTATGCTGGAAGTCAGTCAGGACATCTACCTGTTTTAATATCTATGCTGAACGTCCACTCCTGTACTCCAGCACCAGCCATGATTTTTTCAACCACCATCGCATCCATTTTTATCATCCCCTCTGACCTTATTATGTTAACAAATTACTTTGGATTTTCTGCCTGGCTTATGATTGGATTGACTTGTGCAAGCCTGATTGTACTTCGATACCGGGAACCTCATCTACATCGACCATACAAAGTAAATGGAAATAAGTTACAAAATAGTTTTACAGGTATTTTTGAGTCATGGGTAGCATGCAAAAGTTAGAGAACGAGTGCAAGTCAAAGGTGGATAGTCACTTCAAATATACAAATAATAATCACAATGTTTAGAGCCTTATTCAAAAACTTTTCTTTATTGTAGAAGGAAAAGAAACAAACAGATAGTCTCTGCCCCAGAGAACTTGCACTTGAAAACAAGAGACGAATATATGCAGAATGGGGGAGATGTACAAACATGAAACCATACCAGTGTGGAGCAGTAACCAGAACAGTGTGGGATCCAGGCTGGCCATTCATGGTTAATTAAACCTTCATCTACTCTCATCTTTCCTGACACAACCACAGACATTAACGATAGGTTTAATTTCCTCTCAACCTAGCTGTCAGAAAGCTGAGTTAGAAGCGTATGCTTATTGTGAAGGCTTCTTCCAGGCATCCAGCCCTGAGTTTCTTTTAGAAGTTCATAATATCATATGTGGACAAATGGTTTTCAGGTACTGCCTGTCTCTCCACCTTAACAATAGAAGGAGTCTGAACAAGTGTTTTAGAAAATATGCCTATCTTGTAGGCAACTTGAGGTCAGATGGATCTTGTGCAGAGTGAGATTGCAGCAGCATGAGAAATGGTACTCTAGTGTGGCAAAGAATGCATTATTACTCTTACGAATGAGGCATATAATCACAGTGGTCAGTTTATTTCCTAAACTAGTCGTCTTCTTTCTCTTGCAGGTGTTTCTACCAGTTCCGTTTGTGATGGTGGCAATGTCTTTCTTCTTAGTTTTAGCTCCCATAGTCTGGTCCCCAAACCTGCAATATGTTTATGCTTTCTTGTTTATGCTGGGAAGTCTTATCGTTTATCTGCCTTTTATACATTTTAAACTGCATTTTGCATTTCTTGATAAAATTACTTGCCACTTACAGCTCCTGTTGGAAGTTTCTCCTGCTGATGGATCTGCAGAGGGCAAATGTGAATAACAGCAAAAGTTTAATCCCAGTACAACTGAAAACCAAGAGAGGATTTTGTTTAACTGAGATTGTAGAAGGTACACGTTAGATGTTAAGTGTGATACATAGGTGTGCATGCACGTACATGTATGTATATGTATGTATATACATACACAGATGAATATATGTGTATTGCATACATATATACATGTATATATATGTGCATATGTATATATAGACATTAGCATAATGCGTTTTTATATATATATTTCTGTGTGTCTGTGTGTATACATACATATACCTAGGTGTTTATGTATACTTATCTAATAGGTGCAAAGAATCTCTCTTAAATGGTAAAATCTGTAAAATGCTGTCTTGCTCCTGAAGGTACAGTTAAAGTTGCATGTATCATTGCAATGATGGAAATAAGACTAAATTACAGCACAAATGATTATTGATATTATTATATAATAAATTAGTAAATACATACTTAACAGCATCATTATATAAATACACTTTGTGTCTCCAAACTAAATTGCCTGGGGTTTTTTTTGGTTTGTAGTAGCTTGTTTATTAGAACTTCTGGTTTTAAAGGCTTTATACTTCTGATCATCTGCTAGCTCTTTTGTCTGAATTTATTTTTGATAATAACCTTTGAAGAACTTCATAAAATTGACTGAGACCTTTCTTAATCCCAAGAAAACCATACATGGTGCATTTCAGCTATTTTAGAACAATATATTTAGAACACACAAAATCAGGGTGAAATGTTATGAAACATCAAATAAGGCAATGAGAGCTATTTATCCTCTTCATCACAGCAATTAAACTAAAGATATATGGATTACTTTACTAAATTGTTTACATCTTAGCATTAATATTACCTTGTTCCTTTGTTTCTTGTTGGTGTTATTGAGAAATAAGAGCTTTTTTAGCCACCGTCCCCTCCATTTTTATTTTGTTTATGAAAGCAAGATAAATACATTCTTTTTTATTTTGATAATCGGGCTATATTATGTTTGCTGGCATCTAAATTTAAAAACAAAGAACCAGTACACAAGAAACATCACATACTTAGATGATTCATCTAATAATATATGCTGTTATTTTTGTAATTACAATAAAACTACATGTGTAAAGTGGGTTTTCAAATCTGTCTATTAAAGCTCAGCAATATAACCAATAGATGGCTCCAGACTAACATCTCTCTTACACTGTGGTATTCTGGCTTGCTGCATGTTGTATTGGTGAGAGAATTTGTTTTACAGAGTGTTGTATTATAACACTTATAGTAGTATGAAAAAATTCTTGCTAGAATATTCACTTCTTTGATATATCAAAAATTTAGAGATGAGAATGATAGGTAAAGGCTTTATACACAGCTACCTGAAGTATAGGGTACCCATCCAATAATGCTGGGAACCAACTGAAGGTTTAAGAGGATTTGACTTTGCACTGGAACAAGCCTGCAAATGAAAACAAGTGCTTGAAGAAAATGTCTTTTCTCACAGCTGGTGGTGTACACAGAATGGAAATTTGAAGTAAAAATTAGACCTTTTCAAATGCTGTAAGAAAAGTCCATGCAAGTGAGGAGTGAAGTGAGTACAGCTGAGTTGGAGACTGGATCCTGCTGAAAGCAAGGCAGGAATCAATGTTTAATTTCAATCAATAGTGCTATCAGAAGAACATTTCTCTTGCTATTTAAATTTTCAAAATCACAAGACTTGACAAAATTTTATAGGAGTAATATTTTAAGAACTGAATTCTGGTGAGTATTGAAAGGACGGAAGGATTTTACTGTGACTAAAACACCAACCAGGGGTTTGTAAATGCAGGTGTGGTGCCTAGCAGTGCCACAGGTTTTCAACTGATCTTGAACAAGTCACTTATTGTCGTGGTTTCAGCTGGGATGGAGTTAATTTTCTTCTTAGTAGTTGGTGCTGTGCTGTGTTTTGGCTGTGATGTGA
>JAVJGI010000040.1:33799555-33822520 GCA_035590275.1 Ibycter americanus
CCCATCTTTCTGGGTGAGGGGAGTGAGCGGGTGGCTGCGTGGTGCTTGGTTGCCGGCCGGGGTTAAACCAGCACACTTATGTAAACCCATGTTTTAATATGTAAATAAAAATGGAAGCCATAAGAAAAACAAAAGTGTATGGAACAATAATATTGTGTTGTAGACCACATGGTTAGAAAAAGCAGGCATCAGGGGGATGTTGCTCAACTGGATGTGTAATTTTGATGTCATTTCTTGTCAGTAGATCTACTTGAGCTTGTTTATAGACTTGGATTCCATAAGGAGTTGGTTACGTAGTGAATACATATGTCAGGGTATGTTTGGGTAGTTGGAGTATGTATCAATGATACAAACTTTGAATTCAGAGGTTTAGCAGTTTCAACAAATTAGGGAACTCAAAAGTCCCAATGAAATATATTATGAAATAAATTGCATCTATGTATCTTTTTATAATATGAAGTAGATAGTTTTTCTTTTAACGGAAGTCTAGGGAATGCACATAAACAGGCATGCACATGCGCCACAGTTTTAATGGTTATCGCCAAAGGATCAGCAAAGTTGAGAACACTTAGAACACAACAGGTCAGAATTAAAACTGCCCATGCAAACTTAACCTCCCCGCTCTGTGAAGGCACATTACAATGGCCTTTGATTATCAGATCATAAACTATTCTTTCCTTACCTCATTTACTGGATTGAATGGATGGTGGCCAGATAATTCACTATTATTTTCTTCCTATTTCAGTGTGTGACCTTGCACTTTATTTATCACTGTCTGCTCAGATGCTGTTCTTGATAGACATTCTTAATTTCTTACAGACTTTTCTATGGCGTTCCCATTGACAGCATCTGAGCATTTCACAAGCAACTACTAATTTGTCTTTGCTCTCATGAGCTGAATCAGCAGTATTATCTTTGCTTTGCAGAAAGTGAGTTAAGCAGATATGTAGGTTGCACAACAAATGCAATTTGTGATGTTCCTTGAGATCCCTCAGTTCATATCAGGCACCGTGATGGAGAACCGTTGATGGAGATTCAGGTTTCACTATGATTAAACAACAACTATGGATGTTTTTTTATCTTAGGAAGCAGGGCAAAGAGCCAGAGAATTGGTGAACATACACCTTGTATGGATATTTACCCTCTATATAGAGATTTCAGTTCTTCCACGTCTTTTAGATGGAAAGAAGGGAAGTATGGGCAAAATCATTGATGAACTTTGGATGCCTAAGCTGAGGTACCTTGGACCTGATTTTTCATAGTAATTAATAAGTTCAGAGTGCCTACAGTCTGGAATTAAGTTCCAAGAATAGTAAAAAAAGGAAAGAAGGACAAATTATCACTGTCATTTTGGCTTTGATGAATAGCAGATACCCTATAACTCAACTTCTGACTAACTGTGGGTAGCTGCAATTCCTTTAAGATAGTCTTTGAAATGTTAAATTACAACTATGAGAGTTTAAAATTCCACCAAATCAAGCCCTGAGGATTTAAGATGGGGTATAGAAAATGAGAAAACCAGACTTAATGACAATTTTTAAAAATGTTTGTTTAAATCATTCCAGTATGACCTTGGAATTTTATAGGGAAAGAGAAGTTTGAGTTCTTCTGGGCAATATTCAGATTCCTTAATCCAGCAGCCCTTCTGCAACTGCCACCTCATTCACTACATCAAATTGCAGTTGTACAGCAAATGAGGGATTGGTCACCTCACATTTAGTGTCTTCTTCAACACAAACTGTTGACTTATTTCCAGATCTGCGTGAGATGGAGGTCTTCTGAAGAAGAATGCTCTCATTAAATAACCCGCTATTTGGAAAGGGACACACACAGCTGAGCTGAAATAACGTTATAGAAGCAATCTCAGATATGGTATTGTCACTTGATGTTATCTTAATGCAGCCTTTTTTTTGCCTGTTTAGAATGCTAAATCACAAAGAAGCAAACACAGTATTCAATGTATATAGATTTTGTATTGTCGCTGGACCGTTCCCCATTTACAAGCACTAAGCATAAAGGAATACAATTCAAATTTATAACTCATATTAGCTACTCTGGCCAAGAGCAATTCAATATTTTAACATTATAGCTTGTTTTCAGTGACACTAGTTGGTCTCACCTGCTTTCCTGCTTGAACATATCTCAGAAAATGCTATATAGAAGTGTGACTGCTTTAGTACTAGACTATATCAGACATTTATTTAAATTTTTAATTTATTTTTTTACCTTTGACTTCATAACGTTAAGCTCATGCATACTTGCATGTTTCAGGAGTTCAACCTTACAACAAATAAACTTAAGATGTGGATATTTGTTTTTCAATACCATACTGGCCCAGTTTAGCATGCAACATCCCTAGCTGTTTTTCTAGGTTCCTAATGCAATATTTGTATGTATGTCTGCATTATTTTGTTGTTGTTGTTTTTTTTTTTTTACCATGATCTCCATAAAAAGCCAACATAAAAAACCAAATGATAATCAGTCTTATTTTAAAAATTACTTGTAGTTATATATCCTGTTAACTGCACGTGTGCTGACTGCTTTACAAAAATAAATTTACTGAGGCAAATTCCAGCAATTGTACAGAAGAAATGAAAAAATCAGCAGTTCATTTACTTCCCTTTTCATAGTGTTAACTGTGATTTCAGTAAAAACATAATCAACTAATAGTTGTACCTTTTTGTTTCTGCTTTGAAGTGGTGACTGTTGGTTGGAACCTCTGGTTTACACAGGGGAGGATGTATGAGGATATATGAGGAGCTGCCTATAGCCATTAGGCATGGAGGGACTCAGACCTTCTGACTTCTAATCTTAGGTTTGATAGGTGCACTGTGGACGTTGCTAAGGTTCCCCATATCTCAGTTTCCACATCTGCTAAAACAGAAACCGTTGCGTTTTAACAACTTACAGGTCAAAGAGTATTTGCTTGTCACCTTCTCTTCTGGATCACAGTCAGAAATAATTCTTGTCGTTACCCTTTATGATGTTTTCCAAGTGAAGGGGGACCCTGAGCATCCCAGTTCTTACTGGCTTGGTTTGGAGGCGTAAGAGCTGTATGTGTGTCAGGGACTTTGAAGCTGTTTCTATTCTGCTTTGGAACAGGAAATTAAGCATTTTTAAATTAGCAGGTTTGGATAACCTGTATCCGACAGGTTTAAAGGCACCATCGAGGAGCTTGACTATTAATGTTGATTTTCAATAACTCTTGCAACACAGGGGAAATTTCAGGAGAGCAAAAGAAAGTTAACATGCCAATATTTAAAAAGAATAAGAGATGACCCAAGTAATTATAGGCTTGTCAGTGTGACATAAATCCTTGGAAAAATAATGGAAGGGCTAATAAGAAACTGAATTAATACACAATTGAAAGAGGATAGCATAATTAATACCAGTTCATTTGTGTTTATGGAAAATAATCCTATCAAACTAGCTTCACTTTATATTTTATGTAATTTTGGTTGATTAAAGGATAATAATGTTGATGTATAATACTCGAACTTCTTCACTTGAAAATAGATAAGAAAAGTCTTATGAAATACCTGGGAGATGACAAAATCAACATGACACACATTAAATGCTTTAGAAACTGGCAAATGAGATCTCAGTTTAACCTGTGAAAAGGAGTCTCCAAAGCAGCCCCACAGCAATCAGACTTTGATTCTACCCTCTTCAATGTGCCTGTCAGCGGTCTGTAAAAATGGAGCTATTGCTGAAATAGTTTATATGTGACTGAAATGGAAAATGGCAAACAAAAAGTTAAGGCGACAGAGCACAGAGCAAAAAAAATCAGGATTCTGTGATCAGCTGGGCAGAAGCAAAAAATGTGCTCTGCAAAAGTTATGGTCATATGTGTAACAGGCAAAACCACTGTCCCCTTTCTGGCGGCAGCAGGCTATTAGATCAGTTTTGTTGCCAGCGACCATGAGAAGTGGTCCAAAGTTGTCACAAAAGATCGACTGAGCTTCAGTGAGATCCTGCTTCTCTGTGTTGCATGGGCAGCGAGGCTTAGACCTCTGCTGAAGAACTGGTTCCAGTTCTGTCTGCAATAGGAGAAGTGGCTGTGATTTCTCTGTGAATCCTTTCTGCCAGCAGACAGTTAATGACACAAAACCAACCATGCATGATGACTGGAACTTGGATATTCTAGCTTAGCCAAATGAAAATTTTTTTACTTGATGCCAAGCAAAGCATTACTAAGTTGCTTTTAAATTTAGCAGATAAAGACACTGCAAGATCTTGGACCTCAAAGTTGAAGCAATTCAGACTAAATTTGAAGTACATATATCCATAATTTTGCTAGGCTCAATATGTTAATTCAGACCTCATTAAAAATAAAATTATATTCAGGAAACATGAGAGTAACTTTTATTTCTCCCATTTCTTCTTAATCCCTTTTGCAACAAATAAGTTGCAACCTTTGACATACTTTCCAGCAGAAATTTCTGTCAAAGCCATTCCTATCAATGTTTAAAAGTTTCTTTTATGCAGCACGTTTTGACAGGTCTTATTTTTTTTTTCCAAAATTGTCTAATCATTTCACTTTGTGGTCTTGAGCTCCTTCTAAGCCAAAAAGGTTATGGCATCATTTTGAATTTACTTTCAAAAGCTGCTGAGGATAAACACAACATCTGCCAAAACATGTCAGTCGAGTTTGATCGTATGTATTTCAGTCTTTGCAAAAGATGCCTTTCAGATCTGCAGTTTACCCTCATTGCAGACAGTGGTTGGACAAAGTTTAGCAGAACTGCTGCAGCGAGTGCATGTGAAACACTCAAAAAGTCCCCCAAAAGTGAAAACACACAGGACACTGTATTGTGGTTTTCAGCTTTGTCTCCAGCCTAAGAAGTTTTAAAATCTGCTGTCAGAAATGGCATCTCCTCCGTGCGTTCATTGCCATGCAAGTTTACGGCCTGTTATCTTACACTTGCTAGTTGATTAAGTTTTTGTTTCCACTAATAGTCAAGCCTGGATAATTGTTCTGATGTGTAAAAAATGCATTGCTAAAGGTATTTCCCTTCTGATTTTGTCTCCTTTGACTTTCTGGTTTGGTTTTAGCTCTTTCTTTGTTTGCTATTACTGTATTTCTGTTCACCGTATAGATTTTACTAGACTGACCAAGTCATTACAGAGCTTTCCCAGTTCACAGGGGGTACTCCACTAAAATCAGGGGTTTTTTTCCAGTTTATTTAATGAGATTTATTATGTGAGTCTTTCTTTATTTTCACTTAAGTGAGGTCAATCAGCATCCTCTGAGGGCACTAAAACCGGGCTTAGTATCAGAAGCAGTCACGCAAATGATGTAATGTAGAGTTCTTGTAGGGTGAAACAGAGGAATTTTTACTAGGACTGCATAGATTATGTTCCAAGTCTGACCACAGTGTCACTCTAAGGAGTTATTCTTAGCTAGTTATGTGCCAAGGCTTCTAACACCTGCTGCAAAGCAGTGATTCCCAGGAGAGACTCCCACGTCCTAGAAACAAGATTTGATTTCTTGTTTTGGATGGGTGATACAGAAATTAATATTTCAGTGTCTGTGTCCAGATTATTCAGCACGCCTTATAGCAGCAACATGCCATTTCATTACCTGGATTTTCCTCAACTTTGTCAGACCCAAAGTATGTCAGGGATATCTTTGTGGTTTTGCTCCGGGTTAGATAAAATATTTTAAGGAGCCCAAGGCCAAAAGGTGATACATGAGAGACTCCACTAGGAATACAACTGCTGGAGGATGCATTCTTGTTCACAATTACATTTTGTGATTTACTGGCTTTTACTCCATGCAGCATATGGTGTGGTAGTTTTGTGTAATTCCCGTTTTTGGAATTGTAAATGTAAAGTAAGACCAAGCCAAACACCTTAAAAAATTGTAACCTTATTGCATTGTTATTATTACATTTAACTTGGGTAATCCCATACCTAGTTCATAATCACTTTCCCAGTGCAATGGAAGAGTGCGTTGCATTTGTGGTACCTAATTGCACTAGCAATAATTTGAGTTTATATATTTCAGAGAAAAACTCTGATTCTTCTTGATTCTCTTAGTGTCATCCAGATATTTTGATATGGGCTATTTTTAGCCTTCTTCCTGTAATCAAGATAATGCCTCTGTTTTAGTTGGAGGAAACACTAAATATTCTCTGGAGCTGAAACCTACTGACACATTCCCTGCTTAGGACTAACTTCAGCCTTACTAACTTTAGCCTTACAGCCTTTTAAAAAATTGCACAATTGGAAGAATCAATATTTAGGGCATCATCACTATGAGCATAATTAATCTTTGGGGTTTTATATATAATCAATATCAACATTAACTGCTAGAGATGAGGCTTTTCCTTAAGGGGAAAAAAACCCACCCGTAAAGATCAGCTTTTTAATTGATCTTTTAGTCTCACAAATCCTCATTTCCTAAAATGCTTGGCAGCGCAAGGTTCTTACTCAACTATTTGAAATCAGACATGTAATTTGAGGCCTAAATTAAGGACTCATTTTGGTTTTGCTCTTTGTTTTCAGAACTTGCATGCATAACAATACTGGCCGGATATTTCAATAAGTTATGCAAAATTATTTTTATGCTCAAGTAAGTGGCAGAGCCACTGTAAAGCTGCAATCAGATTCATAACCTTAACTGGGACCTAGTTGAGGTGCATCCAGTCCTTGATCATGTCACAATATTTCTTCTGAAAATCCTGATCAAGTAATGCAGACCTGGGGTTCAGTTTTCTGAAAGGTACGTTGAGAGCTCAGCGTCATGTGGAGATGTCTGAAAAAGTTTTAGATGACCTGCCACCATGATTTCTGCATCGTCAGTGGTGCAGCTTAACCACCTTCAGCTGAGAGCCTCATAAACCAGCACCTTCAGGTAGGTGTTAGCAGCAACCCTCAAAGGCAAGGGCATGTCTCAGATCACAGTTCCCTTTGTGTCTGGTCTAGTGGAAGCATCTCCCTTCACTGATGGTTAACATAACAGTCTTCAGTTAAGTGCTGAAGGTGTTCCATCAGAGAAATCCATCAAGAGCAAGGTGCGGGTGGAAAATAAAGTAATTCTTCCATCTAAGCAGCACTGGAGACAGAGGAGCCTCTTTCCCTCTCTGATCCCTTACCTGACTGGTTGGAAAGCTCACTGATTTATGTATTAGTCTTGCAGTCTTTAGCTGTGCTTTCCAAGTATTCTAGACAGTAGTCTAGAAAAATAAAAACAAAAGCCGTTGAACTTACCTAATATACATATATATATTTAGGTATAGGTAATAATAGGTATCTAGGTATAGATATACCTCTCTATATATAATATAGGTATAATATATACTTAATAAAGGACAGATTTACCATTTCCAACCTCTCCATAACTTTCCAGCCACTTCAGCTGAAGGCTGGGTGGGTTTGGTACTTGCATCTTCCTTGTCTGGGACTTTGTGTGAGGGCCAGGCAGCCTTCACCTGCACTGATACGGCAGTGAATCCCTCTGAGAGGAGGTCTCCTGGGACCAGTGGAGGTGTCAGGAACCAGGAGCCTTAGGCAAATCACCACAGCTGCAGTTCTGACCCCATCCTCTGTGCATTTGTTGTAAGAAGTGTAATTTCCCAGGTTGTGATCTAACACCCGCTCAGGTGGTCAAACAGTTGACAAATGAACGGTTAATTCCCTTGGAGCCAGAAGGCTTTTCTGCTCCAGACCCAAGCTGGGATAAGCTGAATTTAGTGTAAGCTAACAGTACAAAACAGAGATCAGTGATGTGGCAAAAGAACAGGCAAAAAAAAACCTGCAGGTATCTGCGGAGTGATGCTGATCAGTGAGCAGCTGGCTGTGAGCTGATCTGAAGCATGTAAAAAGCGAGAAACTGGGAGAGGGGCAGGAAAGCAGCATTTATCTTTGTCTGCTGGGTTTCAATACAGCTTAAGAAATCATCCTCAAATAAAAAGCACTGATGTGAGTTTGCAAATCCAACTTTAAATTAAAGTAGGACTATATCTGAGGCTTGCTGGAGTGAAATCCCAGTGAAACCAATGGGTAGGCTGCCATTAACACAGCAGGGTTTTATTTCTTTATGGGCTTGAATCATACATAGGATGGAAGGGTCTTGTCTGAACTTTCATTCCACATAAATGTTAATGCATTTAGGAACACCCTGCCTACATTTTAACTCCTTGAAGATCCTCTGAGAGTGTTTTCTTAAGTTTCTAAAACATTCTTATTAAATTTATTAAAATGCATCTTTTAGAACACTGTCATGTATTGAAAAGTAGCATTTGTCCTTCTCACTGTAGTAATCAATAAAATCAATTAAACAATGACATTGTTTAAAAATAATCTGTTGCAGTAGTCTCTTTTAACACCAGTTTTCATCTCTTAAAAATTTTCCTTAGTGTATTTTTTTGAGACTTTCCAGCTTCTTTCCTCTTACTGTGCTTGGATGTAACATTTCTTTTCAGCCCCTTTGTGCACTGAAGACCCACAGTAACCGCTGCAGTATTCAGGACTCCAACACTGCTCTGCATGCCTTCCTGCAAGCAATAGCTGCTGTAATCTGCTCTTGGACTGCATGTCAGCGTAGGATTCTCAGAGGGACAAACCGAAAGCCTGTGACACAAACACACTGATCGACACCACTAATAAGCCCTTTTTTCCCCCCATGGCCTTTCTGACTGTTTCAGCAGCCTGAGTTGGAGTTGGAGCAGCAGCTTTACCCGAGCTTTCCTTTCTCCCAGAATTTGGTGTCCCTTTAGTCCCTTAAGCACCCGTTGCAGGTGCATTGCACCGCTTCGTTGCTGGAAGCCAGCTGGAAATCTGCTGCTCAGGGAGCTGCCACTTCCACGGACGTATAGGGAGCCTCTGCTGGGAAAGCTGGCTTCATTAGTTTTGCATCACCCACTCCCTGTCTCTGTGTGCAGGGTGTTTCGGAGGTGAGAATGGAGCAGAAAGCCTCCGTGCGGCTCTGCTGGCCCCGTACGTGCTCCTGGGCCAGCTGCAAGGCTGCTGCCCTGGAGCGCCTGGCACTGGAGCTGCCCGTTTGCAGTGCCTCGGCCTCCAGCCTGCACCTGCTTTTCTGTTCTGTGATTTCTGTTCCAGAAACACTTGTAGCACGTTTGCCAAGGCTTTCCTAGCCTTTGTCCCCATCATCATCATCATCAGTTTCACCCTTGGAGATGTGATGCTGTTCTGTAAAAAGGGCCAGGCTTGATTTGTGTCACCTCCTGTGAGAATGTTGTTTTTTTAAAGGGTGAAGGAGGTGGAGGAAGGACCCCTCCAAGGGCTTCAGGCAAGATGACTGTCCTGTTAAATCTCCACATTTCTGGCTCATCAACTTGACAAGAAACAAAGCAGGGAGTCACTCTTTTCTCTTTCAATGTGTGTAGAGACAGAGAGGTGTTTCCCCCTGCTAAACTGAACCATTGGCTGCCAAGGTGTATGCCAGCATGGGCTTCCATGTCATCCCACCACTATGTGAGATAACGCAGCTACAGTAAAGCTTAAACTAGCGTGTTGAGGGCCATTTCAGCTCCTATTACCTGAGAAATGGTAGAATTTATCATTTAGATGCATCATTTTGCAATAACTTGCTTAAACTTTGCAGACGTATGAAATCATAACATGTCGGTGAAGTGTTTATTCTTACCAGCGCCACTTATGTACTTGCAGAAGTATTTGCTTTCACCTGAAAGAAGTCCATGAGTCCAAAATCACAACAGAATAGCATCATATGTTTGCATTTTAATTTTAAAATTAATTTGTCTTGTTCTTATCTGCACCTCTTTTTGCATTTCCTATGTATATCTGGTAAGTGAACTGGCTGGTAAACAGCTAATTTTAAGCAAACATTGCAGTGTTTAATAAATTAATTTAATAAATGAATTTTGAATTTTCTGCTGCTTCTATTCACACCATGAACCTAATTTTAAAAATCACCACAGTCAAATCAGGTAATGAAATACACTGTGTGTAGTGAAAGCATTACCATGGTAAATTTTTTGCTACTCCTGAAGAGCAAGTTAAAGGGCAATATTTGTAAAAACTTTGGAAATTAGTGTGGAAAAAAACCTAAGAAAGGAGCAGAAAAAAATCAGAGAGTAAGAATGCAAAACTTACTGCATTATTGACAATGAATTTTGTTCCTAGGAGCAAAGTACTGTTCAATGCAAACAGGCACATGACCTATCCTGTGGTTATTTTTCTTGAAAAATATTTTCCTGTCCTGGTAAGTACAATAATCTTTATTTTTTCCTTAACATAATATAAGCAGTTTTATACTTATAAAACATTTATGGTTGCATATTCATAAAGCTGCACACATTAAATGTGTCTTACAAACTTAAATGTCATTATCTTCAGACACGCACTTTGCAGTATTTTCTGTAAAATTTCCTCGCTTCATACCAATGCTTAGAGAAGTTGTTTTTCACTAATAGAAACCAGAAGAAGAATTTTTTGCATTCACACTTGGATTTATGCTAGAAATGCTTTTCTAGTAATTTCTTTGCTGCAGTGGGAATTAGAATAAAAGCAGCCAGGAGAAGATAGAAAAGTAAATTTTATATTGTGAATGAGACAAAACTGATTGTGAAGTCTGATTACTGGAAGTAAATCTGATATATTACTGTCTCTTTTCTTTAGTACTGAGAAAAAACAGCTATTTTTAAATCATGAGTCCATGAACCTTATTAAATGCAATATAAACTCTTGGGAAAGAGCAGACAGAAAAATATTCTAGTATTTAAAACATTTGAGACCTGCTTACTCCAGTTTCGTCTCTCCCTGAAAGTTTCAAAGCCTCCAGCGTCTCCCATACTTGTAATGCACTGAATCAGGCAGTGAAAGGCATGGGGATCCCTTTACCTGCCTGGCTGGTGGCCTAAATCACGTTGTGTGAGTTGTGCTGATCAATCCCAGTGGTTAAGTGCTAAAGACACTTTAAGAGCTCTCTCTTTAAAGATGCAAAGACACAAATGCTCTTATATGAATATTTTTGAAAGATGTAAAATCTTAGGGTTGAAGCATTGTCAATTCAAACAATTTTTTTGCTGCAACTGTGTAAGCTCTGTGAAATAATATAGTATTTCACTGGGATTTTTCACTGCTGCTTCTAGTATCCTCTAAAGCTCAGGGATTTGTCTTTTTAAAGCCAGGATGCACAGCTACAGACACCTAATTAAGCTGAATACTCATTAAGATATTCAGATAGCTTTGCTGCACCATTAACTCAAGAAAAGACCAGCAAATATTGTATCCAGTGTAAAAACTGTAAAGTCATTCAATCACAGACTTACAGCAACGTTAGCTGGGAGAACCTCTGGCTCCTCATCAAGTCCAAAATGCTACTCTAAGTGTGACCATCACCAACAGCAAAATCAGCTGTGTCAGTGTCCAAGGGTGCAGATTTCACAGCCTTTCTACAAAGCCTGCACTACGTTCCCAGTGAAAGAGTTTTTTCTGATGTCCGACCTCAGTCTCCCTTGCTGCAGTGTGTGGCCCCTTGTTGTATCCTTTGCCGCTTCTGAGGAGCTGTTGGCTTTGTCACCTTTGCAACTACCCTTCAAGCAACCGCTGGCTGCTTTGGCAGTTGCTCCTCTATGCCCAGCTCCTGCAGCCCTTCTCATGGTGCTCTCGGCTCTTTCACAGCCCTCCCCTGCCCTGCTGCTTTCTCAGCACCCTTAAACTGGGGAGCCCCAGATGAGACCCTGGTGCTGAGGAGCACAGCAACTTTCCTTGATCTTCTGGCCATGGTCTTCATAAAGGAGTCCAGTATGCAGTTTGCTTTATATATGATGAGAATAATAAAATGGTGCACACAGGAAAAAAAATTACCCTTATTTTAAAATGTTGGAAAATGATGGGATATGAGCAGGCTTCAGAAAGTGACCTTCGGGTTACAGAAAGTCCTTTTGATGAAAGTATCGGCTCTGAGCCCAGTATCAGTAACAGAATGAAGCAAGTATGTCAGAGGGATGATCAGAAAAGGAACACAGAACAAAACAGAGCACGGCACCATGCCCTTTTGTAAGTTAAAACCAGTATGTGCAGTTTCAGCCCTGTTTCAGAAGGACATACTAAAAGGAGAAAAGATACAAAGGTTGCAAGGGTAAACAAAGACTGACTCCTTAGTAGTCATAGCTAGTAAGTAGTTTAGAATTCATCAGCTTGGAAAAGCGGCAAATGAGTGAAAGTGCAAAAAGAGGCTTGTGAAATTGTGAATAGCATAGACAAAGTGAACAGGGAAAAAATTTTTTCTCTGTATTTTTCAAGACAATAGTAGATATCAAATTATATTATCAGCTGGCAGCAAAAGCAAAAATGAAGGTGTTTTTCACACAATGAATAGTTAATCAGTGGAATTTCTTACCACTGGATGTTGTGAATGCTTGAATTTTACCACAATTCAAAAAAACCCTGGACAAATCAGCAAAGGAAAATCCATTGTGCATTATTAGAAGTCGTATCTCTAACTCAGTAAGTTAGATTGCTAGAGGCTAGAAAGTAACCTGGGAAAATAATCACAACATGCTTGCTCTCCTTTCTATATTTTTATTAAGCATTTGCCACTGGCCGGTGATCCAGTACAGCTGTTTGGTATATACCTTTTGTGTTCTTATAAAAATCATATTTACAATATTCGCGTTTTTTTCTCCTGAATCTAAATTAAATCTAAATGACCATGATACGTAGATTTCTAAATCCTCCACAGAAAGAGCACTTCTGTCCTGTTAACACCAGTGCACCTCATAAGTCCAGTGGTGCGAATGGCAAGATGTGAGCTGGCTTTATTATAAGGTCCAGTGGGTATACGCTAAGTGACAGGCAATTTGGAAAAGGAATTTACAGCACTGTCAAATATTTGCCATATCTTAATCCCCCTGAAACCTCTCCTGTAGGGAAGTAAAATAAAATAAAAAAAAAAACCCACCACTCTATTCTTTTTGCTATGAGTGTTGTCGTTCACAATGAGCAAAAGTTTCCCATTCCATGCACAGACTTTTAGCTTATGGGCTCTATTAACTTACAGACGAGGCTTCCAAATAGTTGATGACAAGTGTCACACGAAAGGGGGAAGATTTTCTCAACCCCTAGTGTTTGATCTGTCTATCAGCGCCCCAGGAAAGCTGAGACCCTTGTGCCCAGCCAGTCTGTCAGCGTCCTGTTATAGGGACCCTTCACTGAACAGTCCTGCTGGATCGGAGGGCGATTCGACTGCCTTGTTCAGGGAAAACGTGCCAAGAGCATAAGGGGGACCCCTCAGTGGGTCTTCCCACTTTATTCGAATATGTTACCCGCTGCTGGCGGCTGCTAGTGCCCATGAAGGACCAACACTAGCAGTTTATGGAATAACACTCTTTATTAATATAAAATCTTGACAAATTAAGGTTTGTGATTGCAGGTGATAGAGACTGTCTACTAAAAAAACAAGCTTGAAGTGATATACCACCAAACTATAATCACTAATAACAGCTAGCATTAGTTATTTAGTGCGCATAAGATAAAGTTCTTACCCAGTAGGCGTCCCTGGGGGGGGGCGAGAAGACAGGTTCAGCCCGTTGGTTGATCCCAGAAGTTACGATGGAGTCTCCCCTAATTTCTCCCCTCATTTGTCCACTTTTGATACTTCATAGCATTCATCATACACAGGATTGGTTACAAGTTTCTCACTGCTAGTGCAAATCAGTGTGCATCCTCAGACAGCACTGCTGAAGCTTTCTTCTAACTACACATGCTCTCCAGGTGGGGTTTTTCCCTCTTTCGGGGGGGGGGGCTATTTGAGTTGGATGTCGTGATTTCCCATTACCGCAATTACCTTTGTCCTATTTTCAATTAATTTTCTGTTGATGTCAGTGGATTGCAACACCTTATCAGCTTGACTCCTCTTATAGGCAGAACTTACCTCACTTGAAAGCTTCTTTCTGCGTAACTTAGATAACAGTGTTCTTTTCACTACTTGTCCTTTGTCTCTCACCCTTCCCAAGGGTGACTCCCTTCATCAGAAGTCCCTTCATTCGTAACAGCTTTAGAGAGTGGGTCAGCTTGACCTAACTTAGTGAACACTAAATCAGCGTTGGGTAATCTGGGAGTTTAACAACAATTCCCCCTGCCTTTGGACTTATTTCATTGCAGGACCAGTCCATTTCCTTCACACTTAGGTGGAGCTTGAGTGACTCTAGTCATACATATTGTTGTTACTGGGATCGAGTGCCCAGTGAGGTGCGGTAGTACCTTGGAGGCGGGTAACTTTGGGATGGAGGTGTGCGTTAGTATTACAATGAGATTATTTCATCTAAGGAAAGTAATTTTGCCACAATGGTTGGCTCAGCAGCAGACATCTCATAGATTCTTCACGTGACAGCTGCTATGCAGCCTATCAGCTGTGTGGCGCCATCAAATTCCCATTCCTGCATGGAGCAAAACAGAGCCTGGCCGCAGTGTCTCCACTCTGCTCCATCCTCCATTACTCCTATCAGCATGTGCTGAGCTGGCAGGATGTGTTTCTTAGGGAACTCTGGTGATGTAGATTCCGTGTGTGCCAACCATCCTGAAAGCAATAGCTGTATTTTACCCTAAAAAAAGCCTTCTGTAATACTATGCTTCTATTAGGTCCCAGTTTTCTCTAATTTCCCCGTCAAACTAATTTTCCCACAATAGGTTTTCAGGAGTTGGAAAAGATTTTTTGGGAACACTGTTTCTGAAACTGAAAATAACACTGTTCTTCCTAATGTCAGTACATGCTTCAATTTTTACATCAGCTATAGTCCCCTTCAATACTACGAAAGTGATTTCTTTTGTGCTCTCAATACAACGGGGAGACAGTTTTCCCCTTGCTTTTCAGTGAAAACTGCTAAATAAAAGTAGCAGAACAAATTTCAAAATGCAACTTGAAGACATTATGCAAACACTGTGCTTTCAATTAACTTAAGTGTATGAAACCATACTCTTCGAGCATACTAAACAAAAGCTGAATCAGGATTTGCAGTTCCACAGCTTTTTCCTCTCTGTGGCCAGGGTTGAAAGCCATTGAAGTTCTTGAGGAACTTTCTATTTGATGTTAAAGGGCTTTGTATCCAAACTAATTGTGGGATGGGACTAATCCCTGCAGCCACTGTGAAATGCACTTTTAGCTCATTTTGCAGTTTCTGTTGTGTGTGGGTCTTCATGGCTCTGGCTTTTCCATGGGCATACTTTTCCTGCAGACAGTTTAACCTTTTTGCTAATGTGAGCATCTTAATTTCATGTATTTGTCTCCCAAGGCAGGCAGGAGCTACCATGAGTTTGTGCCTTCCTGGGCTGGCCAGACCCATGAAAACGCAGCAGTTAATGTGCCTGGAACCACCCATGCTGAGCATCAGGGCTGAGTCTTTCCAGACCTTGGGCTGCCAGGCCACGGCATGAAATCCAGCCCACCATGTCTCTGGCGCTGGCACTGAGCATCGCGTCACAGCTGGAGGTGCTGCTGCACGGAGGTGTCTGTCTGGAGAGAGCCAGGTGGGCCTGCTCACGCTCATGTCCCTCCCCTGACAGACTGTAGTTAGAGCTATCTCTTAGGTCTTCAAGGGTTGTTCATGTGGATGGGTCAGTTTTCCTTCTACAACTTTTACTCACACATCAGCAAGCAGTCTGGTTTCCAGATGATGTCCTCCCCGCTGAACGTGCCTGCATGTGTGCTTGCTCAGTGCTATTACTGTGCAACACAGGCTTGGGAACAGTGCCAGAATTTAAAGAAATAAATTGATAGCGACCTATCTATAACTACTTCAAGAATGGACTTTTTGTTTTTAAAATGTGATCCTGGGCTCTTATAACTACCTTTTCAAAATCAAAAGAAAAAAACCCAATGAAGAGCAAAAAAGATGTTATTAAGCTTTGCATTTCAGCTGTGCAAAGCTGAACCTGTCATATAGAAGGTCTGTAGTGTAGTAATAGTATTATATTGCTGTTAGTGCTTAAATATTGTTCACATCCACCCATTCAATAATACTTTTTAAAGCTCTCCTTATATTTTGGATCAGAAAGAAGAAATAAAATATATTCCAGCTTTTTACACCTCTCTGGCAAAGACTATAAATCATTTTCTCTTTGGGGACAAATATGTAATCTCCCGTATCATCTCTGACCTTAATAAGAAGACAGAACAACCAAAAGCAATTTCTCTAGTTATAAAACTGTGAATACATAACCAGTTTCAGAGAACCTGGTGACTTTTGATAGGAGTATCTGAAGAAAGGCAGAATTCTCAGAGAGACAATGAATTTCTATTACTAGGCACAAGAGGAAACTGCTTTGAATGTTTTCAGAGATAAATTAATAGGATCTGGAAACAGTATATTTGGAGTCCTGTGTATTTCCTACCAGTTACTGACTTCCTAAGAAAACATACTTCTCTGCTATACAGATAGCAATGTCGTGGTCAGGTTTTGTGGTGCAAATCCATACCTTACTTCTACCTAGGATGCCTCCTTCAGAGAAGTGGAAGAAGAGAATTTTTCCAGACCTGGGCATACATTAAAGGAGCTCAGGAATGGTAAGTTCATAGTGAAGAGCCCTGAGTTCAAAGTAAGCAGAAAGACTCTCAGCATTACATACCCACAGCGCCCCTCTGAGAAGTGCATTAGTAAACTATATTGCATGCTGCCAGCAATGACAAAAGAGGAAATAATAGCTGTATTCTTGATAATGCCCTTTTTTTCATGCAGATGAAAACTGAGCCTTGGGTTTATTTTCTAGTCTTAATTCCATATTACTGCGGTCCATGTACAAAATGCAGAGCTGCAGTAAATCAAGCTAGATAATGTATACATGTATAGATTTTTTTATCATTTTAGCCTGAAATTTGCCGTTCCTCCTTTGCTTTCTCTATTGGTAGTAAATTCCCAAGGTTTGAGGCTCACGTAGGATGCCATTCGGTATTCTTTACTTAACACAAAACCTCCACAATAAAAGAGATTTGCTGCTCAACAACGCACTGTGAGACCTCTTCAGAAACAACTTCAAATAGAGATTCATTAAGTTTGACTAATCGTTCGCTTGCGTCACTACAATTTAAGCAGAATTCATTTACAGTAAATTTAAGCAAGAGGAAAATCTGGCCGGTGTGGGCCATTAAAGACCACAGTGCTCGAAGTGGCTTCAGCTTCAAAGCCGGCTTACTCCCCAGAGCCAGCTCATGGTTTGGTAGTGGTGCAGGCAAAATGGAAGTTCTGCCCCAAGATGATGGTTTTCATGACCTTATCCTTCACCTGTGTGGACGGCACTGTTCAGGATGTGGAGCAGAGAGTGAATCTCAGGAGGGGCTGCGGGAGGGAGGATGGGGGTGGCAAGGGGAGATTTTGGGGGGTGGTAGGTGGCAACTATGAAGTGGCAGAGCATGGAGTTGGGCTGGACTCACAGCACTCCAGGAAGGAAGGAGCTCTGTGTGTCTCCCCTAACTAATATGTATTACCGTCTCCACTGAGTGGGTGTCTCTTCCCAGCCCTTGGCAGCATGCAGTTCATTCCCCCTGCTGCAAGGTGGGAGCAGGGCTGAGAGCTGCCCTTCTCTCCCAAACTAGCCCCTACGCCTGGGGCAGGCAGTAGCAGAGGCTGTGCAGGCAGCAGACACCCTGCCCTCAGGCTTTTGAATTTCCTCGGCAGCCACCTACTCCATCTACTTCTGTTTGCAATTATAAAGACTTTCTGCTCTCAAATTGTCTATTTCATACCTAAGTGGTTCTAATCTTTTTTTGCAAGAATAACTGTAATTGCAATGCTTTTCTTGGATTCATCTACAGTATCATTATCCAGAGCAAAAGACTGGATTCAGCAAACATAAGTGTTGAAAAGATTGTGGGCTTGGGGTGGAATTCATGTGAAAATGTGAATATGATAGAAGCAGCAGATTATTTGATTTTCTTTTCATGAGCTTGTCCAGATTCTTCTTTCACTTGTGATGATGCTGACACCTGGACTTCAGATATTTTTTGTTTGCAAGTCAAGGAAGTTTTTCCCAGTAGAATGACACCTAGGAAAGGCAGATACATTGGGTACTGTAGAACTATAATAGGAAGAGTAAAAGATTTGGTACATGCAGCCTCAAACCCCAAAAATAAATTAAACACAATTATATCAACTGTTTTACATGACAAGAAATCAAAGCTATTGTATTTATAACATCACATCAATCAAATCCCAAGAATTTGCTTATGTATACATACATATTCTTTAACTCTAAACCTGTTCAAGGAAGGGCTAAATCCCTCCTGCATTGAAGTTGAAAGATGATGAAGCTGTAGTCATAATTTAAAACCTCAGCACATGTTTACATTTCATTATTCTTAAGAGCTAAATTTAGTTTTGCATCACATATCTAACTTCCTTTTTCTAGGTAATATGTGTATACATATAGTATATATATGAGTATATATCTCATTTATAGTATCAGATGGTAATATCAGTTTACAGCTAAAACTTAAATATTTTAAAGCTGTTATTGTAGTTGTAGATATATCAGAAGAAAAAGTTCACATATTTATTAGACATATTCCACTGAAAATCAGTGAATTGATCAAAGCATAGGGCAAGAAGGGCAACAATGACAAGGAACAAAAAGTATTTTTTTCATAATTTTTTCACTCTGGTACCCTCTTTTTTAACAGGTGTCAGCATCAAATGGATATGAGACTCACAGTATAGGTCAACATCACTCAGATCCTCCTATCTTAGACAACCCCACATCTTTGATCTTTATTTCAGGTCTTATACTGCAGTGCAAAAAAATCCCATATCTTTTGAGAAGATACTTGCTGATGCGTTACAGATGGCAGTCTGCTGTGCCTAGTATGCTCATGGCTTGTTCTTGTCTGAGTTGGCTCTCCAAGAGAAACAGCAGTTGTCTCAAAGGCAAAAACTGATCCTTAGTTTGCTCAATGGTAAAGTTTGCCTTTAGTGTTTAAAGATCAATATCTTAAATGCTTTATATCTATATGTATATTAATATATATAATGTTTTTGAGTTTTCATGAAGGCTCACATCATCCAGATCGATACTGAGTTGCACACAACAGCCAGAAATAACAGTAATTAGAAACGTGATTAAGTATTAAAAATTGAATACATTCTTCTCAACATGTCAACTTGTGGTTTAACCCCAGCTGACAACCAAGCCCCATGCAGCCGCTCACTCACTTCCCCCCACGGTGGGATGGGGAGAGAATTGGAAGGGTAAAAGTGAGAAAACTGGTGGGTTGAGATAAAGACAGTTTAACAAGTAAAGCAAAAGCTGCACATGCAAGCAAAGCAAAACAAGGAATTCATTTACCACTTCCCACTGGCAGGCAGGTGTCAGCCATCCCCTGGAAAGCAGGGCTCCGTCATGCGTAACGGTTATTTGGGAAGACAAACGTCATAATGCCGAATGTCCCCAGCTCACTTCCTCCTTCTTCCCCCATCTTGTATACTGAGCATGACATCATATGGTATGGAATATCCCTTTGGCTAGTTGGGGTCACCTGGCCTGACCGTGTCCCCTCCCAATGTCCCGTGCCCCTCCAGCCCTCTCACTGGCAGGGCCCGAGAAACTGAAAAGTCCTTGACTTAGTAGAAGCATGGCTTAGCAACAATTAAAGACATCAGTATATTATCAAAATTATTCTCATACTAAATCCAAAACAGCAGTGTACCAGCTACAAGAAGAAAATTAACTCTGTCCCAGTGAAA
Organism: Ibycter americanus; assembly: GCA_035590275.1. NCBI lineage: Eukaryota > Metazoa > Chordata > Aves > Falconiformes > Falconidae > Ibycter > Ibycter americanus. The sequence goes on from JAVJGI010000040.1 coordinate 33,819,220, forward strand.
ACCAGGACACAACTTCTTTAGTCTGAGCAATATTGTTTGGGTGGTTGGCAAGACCGATAGTGTTCTTTTGGCTAGTACCCACTTTCTCAATACATAGCAAATCGACTTAAATCTTTCTGTCATTTGATGTAAATCCAGAATACTTCAGTTCCCATCCTCTACTGCTGTGTTGTCACTCTGCTCTTAAATTGATGCTATGATCCATCAAAACAATGGATGTATTTCACCAGAAAATGTGACGAAATATGACTAAACATAGTTTGTAGACGCAGTCGGAGATCTGTCATGATGAAAGTGCTATGCTGTAAGTAATATATTTGCTGGCCTAGATAAACACTACTTTTTGATTTGATCAGCTCAAAGGTACAGCTAAGTTGACTACAGCTTGTACATAACAGAATACATCTCTGGAGATTATCCGAACTGATATGAAACCAGACACTTTCATTTGAATTTTTTCTATCATCTTAAATTAAAAAAGGAAGGAGGATATTTAAAATCTCTATCTGGATACACATGTAGGAACTCATATTCATCCTGCTATTCAGTTTATTCAGTGTTTCTTCTAATGTGGCCTTTTCAATATTCTTTTGGAAAAAAATAAAAAGATTGGAAGTTCATATTTTATTGCTTTGGCTTCAGTTCCCATGTTTGAAAAGATTGATAACATAAGGCAAACAGCCAGTGCTACACTGCAATATAGAATGTCCTTTTCCTTTGCCAAAATGCTGATTAAATGAGTTCTGACCTATATTGTTTTTTACATCAGTGCCCTTTCACATACATGAAAAAATGGAAATAGAGATAATTAACCTCAATGAAGTGTGACTTAAATAAGGAACCAGATTTTTGTAGGTTCCTAAGTGAAATATTCTTTTCTTCTGAAAATCCGTGTGGCTGCTTTGTGTGTTGTGCTGTACACCCAAAGGTTCAGGCCAGAGGTTAGACTGAGAGAGATGCTTCTTTCAGAGACAAAGCAGGTGACTCTGTAAATATTCTACTCAGTGGCTCCAGATTTATGTTTAAAACAAGTGCTTCAAATTACTTCCAACCCAAAATGTTTTATGATTCTATGATTCTAAGTCGATGAGGTTAACCTTTTTGCATCATTAGTCTGTAAGTGTACTGACTACAGAAGTGCTCAAATTAAGTCACTATAACCAATTACTTACAGAACTGGGAGAGGCTGGAGTTTGACCCCAGAACCCAGTTTACAAATTGTCCCTTTTTATTATATTATGTAAAAAACCCCATGCATCTGAACCCTACAAAATTTGTTTTGGGGCATTAAAATTTGAAGATGAATTTTGTGGCACAGGTCCTACATCCAATATTTATGCTTGGCTGATGAAAGCACCAGCTGTGAACAATCAAATCTGAATAATAAATATCTGGTTTCTCTATTGTGTTGTTGGGGAAGAAGCAGTTTAGTGTAGTTGCATGTGCAGCTGGCCTTTTGTCAGCGTATTTTAAATGGGATAGTTGTGGGGAATGAATTAGTCAATCAGTTTGCAAAGTTGGCTCTTGCAGGAAAAAGATGTCCACTGAAAAGTATATTCCTATAAAACAATATTTGTAAATTTTCAGTCGGTTGGAAAAGGTAGAAAAAATGTCCTAAAATTAACTGGGAGACAAATTGATGATTTTGGATATGTCAAAGTGGCAGAAGAGATTAGGATGATTAATATCATGACCATTATCACAGCTGTGACTGTGTTGAATTTTGCAATTCAGCAAAGGAACAACATTTGTAGATAGATATGAGTGCATGTCCAACATCTGGGAAAAAATTAATCTTTCTTCCTATCCAGCTGAGACATCAAGTATAAGCAGTCAACTAAGTTTTAATGCAAAAGACAAAGGTACCTCTTCGTATATTGCAAATAGAAAACTAAAATACTGTCAGGAAGTTCTGGGTGAAGTTCATAAAGTGTATAGAGAGGATGGCCATCTTTTTTTCTTTTTCTTTTTTGCCAGCAGCAGTCCTTTTCCACTTGAAACAACAGACTGGAAAGTTTTCTTGTATTACATGGAGATCCCACACACACTTTCAGCAAAGCAAAATAACTGATCTCCCAGGAATTAAAGAGAAGTAAGTGTATCAAGGCAGGTATAGATCAGTGCTCTTACTCTCTTCTGGTCTTTTTTGATTTCCCTTTACAATCAGGGCAACTTGGAGAGTTTTTTCCTGGATCTCCATAGAACACATTTAATAGAAACTAAATTCAGATTGTGATTTTTTTAGAATCTCTGCTACATGTCATGATTTGTAAATATTGCTTTTATATTTATCAATTACAACTGCAACTCAGTAAATCTTAAAAAAAAATAATCATAATGCATAATGATATCCCAGTCATTGCATGTGAAGAAGTTTGTAGAGTGCCTACAGCTTCTTGTAGCTGAAAAGCGTTTCGCTTGAAGCCACCAGTTCCATATCCTTTATAGTCCTAGTTGCTGCCAGCCAATTTTATTGAAGTTGAACAAGATTTAATTATGGCAGATTGTCTGTCTGTTATCTGTTGGTCCCGCTGCATACCAGTCTGCATAGCTGTGACAGTTATGCACATGTGACAGAAGTGCCTCATACACATCACGTGGAGTAACACATTTCCCACTGGTGCATGGGTTCAAAACCCAGACGGGCCAACGTGGCTTTAGCTCTGGTCAGCATGCCACCACAACTCCCACTGCTTCGTACATCATCACTCTTTATTGCTAAAGGCGACTTCTCTGAGGTTTACTATTTGGACATTACTGCACTATCAAAACCTAAGTCAAACAGGTCTACTCTTTTTGTCCTCTTAAAGTTTTGTTTTGTTTAAAGAGGAGCTGATGGTACTACTACAACCTTCAGAAGGAGATACATATATTCAACAACAAAAGTCCCTTGATTCTCTTTTCCTGACTTGTCTAGAAAAAGTCTGAGTTGTATTGGGTGTCTCTGAATATACAAAAATAGTGTGGGAACGTAATCTGGATTCACCTCTCCCAAGGAAAATAACCATCTCTGCTCCACTTATTTTTGAAAGTGAACTCAGCTCACCAAGCAGGATCTATGTGAAGTAGATTTGGGACAGAGAATCTGGTCTGTATCCAACAACATTTCGGGTTGGATAGTTGATAATTATTAAGACGTGTTGTTTGATCAACATCTGCTACTGCAGGTGCTGTTGCTAAAAGCAGAAGGTTCTTACTGTTACCTGTGAGTTTTACTTGTCTTGTCTTGTCGTGGTTTCAGCTGGGATGGAGTTAATTTTCTTCTTAGTAGTTGGTGCTGTGCTGTGTTTTGGCTGTGATG
>JAVJGI010000040.1:33822957-33836991 GCA_035590275.1 Ibycter americanus
TCCCCATTTTTTCTGGGTGAGGGGAATGAGCGAGTGGCTGCGTGGTGCTTGGTTGCCGGCCGGGGTTAAACCAGCACGTGTCTTTAAACCAACAGTTGAATTTTTTCCAGTTCCTATAGACAATGACATGCATTGCATAGCTTCATCTTTCAAGTCAGTCTTATTATGCGGTAACATTTGAAAATCAAGCAACTTCTCTAAACGTAGGGACATTATCAACTAGTAGCTATTGCATTAAACAGGCTGTAAATATTAGCATGTTTCACAGATTTAAATAGTCAGAAACCGGGAAGTTGGAAAAAAACAGCTGTATTCATCTAATCTTACTTTGATAACAGGAATGACAATCTGAACAATTATCTGGAATCACTCATACAAAGTATGAATTATTGTTGAAATTAGGGAAATGTTTATGTTGCTGGTATAAAAATGGCTGCTCAAGAATCGCTGTATGCAGTTTTTTTCCACTCACATAGCCAGAAATTCTTTCATGTCTTATTCCAATATAATGAGCAAAGGTGGTGACAGAAACAGCTTAGGACAATGAACAAGCCTGTTAGCCACTTTCTGGGCTAAGCTGAACTATGGAATAGGGCCGATGATGCCAGGAGAAGCAATGCATCCAGCTCAGAGATGGACAAGGTGGTTGATTGGGTTTTGTTTTTTTTTATTATGATACAAAGCAAAATGAAACACCTCAGTTAAAAGGAACCTACAACTAAAGAAGAAAAAACTTACTTTAGAAAAAGATACAGATGGAGCAGCAGAAGTCTGTGGAAGGGGACAAAACCTGTGTCAGAGACAAGAGAAGGAAATTCTTGAAATTACATGAACAAAAATGTAGGTCCAGAAATGTGTTGCTGCATTGAGAGAAGGTGTTGTGTTGGCGGGTGAAGAGGTATTTTAGGGTTCTTAAGAGGATACCGTTGCATGGATGAAGCAATGTTATAACAGCATCATTAACTTTTTGAGCCAAACTTGAAAGATCATTAAACTTCTAAGATTAGTTACACCACATTTACTGTGTGTGAAGCAGAAAAACAGATGAGACAGACACAAAGCATAGGAATCAAAATACACTTTCATCAGATCCCCTCATTTCCCTAAATCTAGACCAGTATGTTCCTAAACAAATGGAATTTGAGTTAGCTGTTTAATTTTAAGTTAGGCAAAGAACTGTGTTCTCATGTTCCACAAAATCTATTCAAGTCCCAACTGCAGAATTTCTCTCCCCTTGCAATCCAGCCAAAATACCAATTAAACACCTAACCTTGTTAATCTTTAATCAAGAAAATGAATGCTACTTTTAAACTCTTATTCAAGTCTCATACTGTAGCATAACAACAATAATTCCTTTTGTTTATGAGGACTTTAATGTTGCATCCAGCTGGTCTACTAATGCAACAGCTATGCAGTACTGGCTGGTTATCTGCATTCTTTTTTGTGTAATGTATGTGGTAGTAGAGATGACTGAAATAGCTTTCCTAAAGTATTCAAATAATTTAATAAATTTTGTCACCTATGTAGATAAGCACCTAGTATTTTACGATTATTTTGCTGTGTGGCAAGCTTCCCTTGCTAATGGATTCTGATACAATTTTTGGTTTTAGTTAGTTGTTTATTTTTTATTTTTTTTGTTCTGTGAACAGTGAATGACTAAAATCAGGTGAACTACTGCCAAGATTCCCCAGGGCACGTGTACCCAGTATATGCAACTGTCTATGGGTAGTATTAATTTCACCCAACTTTTATATGGCAAAGATCACTGGGCCAGTATGAGGCATGTGGGTGGGCCCTTTCTGTCATGGTGGTGAGGGATAAGCATCTCTAGAAAGCAGGGGATTAAGACCTGTGGGATAAATCAAGGACTCTCTTGGAGACTGACTAGGTATTTGGCTTAGGCCAGATACTTGCCTTGCAGATGGTTGTTTATTTTTGACTGTTTGATATGGAGAGGGAGGCACATGGTGATAACCATTTAGGGGTTGACTCTAGAGAACTGGCCAAAGCTATGTCTCAGTTATATGACTCTCAACAGTAAGTTTCCACTAAGTTGTACCCATACCAGTGTCACACAAGCTTCAGGTCTCTTTCAATCTCACTATTCACACCCTGTCACAGAAAGTTTTAGCTCTGGGGCCGTGACTTAAAGGACCTGGGAATGGTTTGCATCAACACAGTAGTCACACAGTAGTGGCTACAGGCAAAATGTGCTAAATAACAATTGGATTTTCTCTAACAACAATAATTTATAGATAGAAAAATCTTTTTAAGCTATGCTCCACACTAAAAAGCAAATCCAGGCATGTATGCAGGCATATAGTTTTCTACTGCAAATGAATGTCACAACTGTCAATTATAATTTTGTGCTGAAAAAGTGGTCTTCAAGATGTGAGGTATATACTTAATGATTAAGCTTTTGCTACCATAGTATTCTAAGCATGTAAAATGAGGAAGGACCTGCAGTGAGGAGTAATACCTTTAATCAAGCCAATAAAATAAACAGGCGTTTGGATATAGAAGCCATCTTTCAGGTATATTTTTTGCTTTTGTCTTCTAGAAGGAGGATGGCTTTCCTGTAAAAGTACAAAATTATATCTTTCTGCTGAAAGGTGAATAAGGCATTTTCATTGAGAGCTGAACTTGATTTCATAGAATAAAATGCATGTTTTCTTCTAAAATTTGGTTTTGAGAGATAATTGTTTCTTTGTCACTATTTCTAGGTTTCTCAGTGAAGGAACAAACAGGAAACAGTTGGCAGAAAATCCTGTCATTAACAGCCTTAATAAGCTTAGGTTGTGAGGGTTTTTTTAAGTGTTCCTCTTTGAAATTATTTTTTATTTTAGCACTTTATACTAGAGTTCTTCACTTATATCTGGTCTCCAGAAACCTTCATTACAGATCCTGTGTTTCATGGCACACACCCTTTTGCTCTTTTAAATTGAAAATGTGTTATTCTCAGCTGTTGTTCAAAGCTACAAAGAATGTCTGCCAAAAAAATTGTACCAGTTAAATAGTTACCTCGTTTTGCATTATCAAAATAGCTGTGCGGAATAACTCCCATTAATTCATGAAATATTCACTGAAGTGCATCCATGACATGGGTTAATGACTATGCAATGAAAATACACCTTGGAATTTTGTCTGTCAGTTTCCTTCTTCTGGTACCACAAGTGCTCTGGAATCTGGCAACAGATTCTGCATTTTAGGGTAGTTTGCTTCATCTAATTTATATTTACCATCTCTGTCTCTGAAAAAGCCAGCACTATTCCCATTCCCCTTGTTATTAATGAACACAGAGGAAAAATTCTATTTATTATCTCTGACTAATGCTATTTCACAGCTTTCAAAGATCCTCTACATCCTGTCATTTTAGTGCATGGAAAATCTGGGTTTTTTGCATTACCGGGCTTGGCATGCATCTAGCCAGGCACTCACAATTGAAAGGTATGCCACGTCACTCGATAAAGAAGAGATAATGAAGTGTAATCAGCTTTCGCAATAAATGGCAAACCTCCCAATGACTGGCAGGGTTTGTATTTAGTACTGTTATATTTTTTCATGAGCTCAGTTTGCAAAAACATCGTGCAGCTTTTGTTTCTGATCCTGCTCTGTGTGCAGTGTTCTCGCAGGCCAAGTTCAGCCTGCAGGGCACCACTGCTCTCAGCCTTAGCTGTCTTCTTCAGGGTTTTGACTTCAGTTACTCCTTGGTAAAAAAACCTTTGTATCTACTCTTCTGCGCTTACGTATATGTCCTCCTGAAACCTGATTTGATCTTTGCTATTCAAGGGCTCCTTTTGCCAAGAACTGACTTGTCCTTTCAAGAATATTTTAAGAAAGCCAGAACAACATTTGGCTTTGTAAAGGAAAGGAAACTCTTCATAAGAAAGTTCATGGGATTTTTCAGACTGTCTGAAAGAAATTGCAAATTCTCTACTCCCACATTTGATCTCTAATGAACTCCCTTTTACTGGTTTAGGTAAGGTATCTGTGTCTGCAGGCAGTGCTTTCAGAAGTTGGTCCCAGTGGCAATGGCCCAGCCTGTTGCAGTGCACCTCATCGTGTGCAAAAAGAACTTTGTCACAAGTACACCAAGTCCCTGAAATCTCCCTAGCTCTACTGACAGCAACTCTGGCTTATCATCTGCTGGCATCTCCACTGGCTGGCGCTGGTTTCCAGTGGTTTCCCAACCTCTTTGATGCTGTCAGGTCCACCACTGATGCCCTCACACTTTTGTTGCCTGTGGAGTCACCAGAAATCAAGTGCCATGTTACAGCCCCTAGGACTATTGCCATGGTCAGGGTGGCCAATGCAAAGAGTACCAGCACCCTTCAAGTGCATACAAACTGCTACGCCCCACTTCTCTCTCTGTTCATTATGGACTCCTTCATTTGGCTCTTTGCCAGCCTTTAGCCCCCATATGCTATATCGTTTGCATCCAAGTGACATTCCTCCCATTCCCAGTCTTCAATAGGGGAGCTACAACTCCCTCACTCCTCTTTCTGGGTGGATGGAAACCCCCTTGAAGAAGAGCTATCCCTACCTGTCTTGCTTGAACCCTGGGCAGCAACCAAGCCCCATGCAGCCACTCGCTCATACCGCCCGCATGGCGGGATGGGGGAGAGGATCGAAAAGGTAAAAGTGAGAAACTTGTGGGTTGAGATAAAGTCAGTTTAACAGGTAAAGCAAAAGCTGCACATGCAAGCAAAGCAAAACAAGGAATTCATTCACCACTTCCCATGGGCAGGCAGGAGTTCAGCCACCTCCAGGAAAACAGGGTTGCAGCACACTTAATGGTTACTTGGGAAGACAAACACCATAATGCTGAACATCTCCCCTTCCTCCTTCTTCCCCCAGCTTATATATACTGAGCATGATGTCACATGGTATAGAATATCCCTTTGGCCAGTTTGGGCCAGCTGTCCTGGCTGTGTCCCCTCCGAACTTCTTGTGCCCCTCCAGCCCTCTCGCTGGCAGGGCCTGAGAGACTGAAAGGTCCTTGACTTAGTAGAAACATGACTTAGCAACAATTAAAGACATCAGTGTGTTATCAAAATTATTCTCATACTAAATCCAAAACACAGCACTGTACAGGCTACTAAGAAGAAAATTAACTCTATCCCCGTGAAAACCAAGACACTACCTTTTCTGGCTTCTCTCCAGGCATGCTCACCAAGTCACACAGCCCACGCTTTTCCCATGCCTATGACATGACTTGCAGCAATGTAGTGCATTCATTGCTAACAGCATAGGGTCCTGTCCTTCAAATCTGTCCAAGTGGCCACCATGGGGAAAGACCAGAAGAATGGAACCTGAAGTTTTGAGATAGACATGACCAGCGTGACCTTTGCGTTACACAGTGGCAAAGGATTACAGTTTGAAAGGTTCTAGCTGTTATAACTTGGTCAAGTTTGGGCAACTTTGGTCACAATAGGCTAGATCAGTTAAATAGCTGTGGAAAATAGAAGTTAATAACAATTGAAATGTATAGACTGTTCCAAAACATTTGTGCCACAAAACGGTTGTAAAGAAAAAAAAATAAATAAAAAATTTAGAAAAACTGTTCTAAAATGTTATTTTCAAAATTCTAAGACCATTATGGCAGAGGTAGTCATTTGTCTTAGTTATCAAGCCAATGCTTGCTTGCTTGCTTGCTTAATTAACTGGTTTCAGTTAAAGCCGCTGAGGAGGGTGATTCTCTGTTGACTCTCATTTTCCAAATAATTCCACAACTCTAAAAAAATCCACATCATCTCTTACGTTCCTCTGAGTAATGAATGAAAAAGGATTATAATTCACAGTAACATTATGGTCCTGTGATGTGAGTTTATATAAAAACTCAATGCTCAAGATAATTACCCTACAAGGCTTTCATCTTTTACTGTGGATGCATGTTTTTAGTGTTATATATTAAATCATCAATATTAGATCATCAGTTCCTGGTATTAAATCATCAATACGCTTTTCCCTCAAAAGTTGAAAATAAAATACTCGATCTGCCACTTACATAAAAGGTATATTTCTTTCATTCAATGACTTGTTCATCCTTCCAACCTTCCTAAACTTGCTCTCATATTCCCTAAACATAAACCAACACTTTTTTATGATGAACATGACAAATTTAGGGCCCAGAGGTATCACTGGTGTTGTCTCCAAAAACATTGCTCATTGTCAACTCTACAGTAGCCTTAGCTTTTAGTGGGAGGCCTTTTGATAGCATTTCAAGAACTAGATTTTATTCTTCCTGACATAAACAATTGGTCACCTGTTTCTTCCTGGATCTCAACAGCGTAGTCACAAATCCAAGGTGGACATATTCACTTTCACACCTCTTTCTACTGTGCTTCCTAACAGACCAGACAACAGAGAGAAGTAGGGCGGGGGAAAAGGGAATTTACATTCCTCTCTATGAATGCCACAGGAATTTGAAAGCCCACCAGAAGAAGCAAACAGGATGTTTCATTACTCACAGAGGCCTTGGTTAGACAGGGTGGCCAAGGTGCCCTGCCTTGCTCTTGACACCCAGTTTGAGGGATTACTTGTCCCCCATCTCCAGCGGCCGATTGAGCACTTGGGTGGAATTGCAGATGCTGCTCCTTAGTTCCCCACTGCAGGGAGGCAGAAACATCATCCTCTGCCCACCTATCTCCACCGCTCCCTCAGAGGAAGGAATGCAGATCTTCTGCTTAAACCATTCTCTTCCACCAGTCCCCCTTTCATGAAAAGATTTTTGAAAACATATTGATTTTGACTAGGGGCCAGATACTGACATCTTTCTGTCACAGTAACACTTACTCCATGATTATCTGTTGATTCAGTAGTATCCCCTGTGGAATAAGGCACTACTCAGTTAAAAAAAACTGTATCACGTTACTCAAAGTTGATATCCTGAGAGACCTTTGGAATTCTTAGGAGTAGTAGCCATTGATTTTTATATCACTGTAAAAATAGTGGTGGAAGGAAGGATCTGTTTCTTGTTTTGAATCAAGCAAGGCATTACATTAGCCATTTGCTTCCTGGCATTTTTGGCTATGTCCCGGCTGGCAGATCATAAGGGAATTTGGAAGGCCTATATCCAAGTGCACATACTGGCCCAATCCTGACAGTATCAAGGCCAGGCCCTGGGTGAGCATCAGCCCGATGCTGTCCCATGCCAGGACCAGAAGCCTCAGTCCCAAGGACACAGAGAATATGCACGTTAGCTGGTGCTGGGTGGCTTTCACAACCTGGCTAGGCATCTGGATGAATGTACCGGCCTATTTTAGGATACATGATAAGGGTCCTTATGGGGAGCAGACAAGACTTGTAAAACTACCTAATTACAAGAACTCTTTTGACATTCAGATTTTGATAAGGGCATTTATCAGGATTCAGCTCTAATGTTAGGTACATTCACTACTTTATTGCCTTGGATACAGGATGATTCTTCATTTGGAGAAATGGTCATTCATGTATGGAGAATGTATACAGTACGTAATTTACTGTGGCAGAAGTAGTTGTATCAACTTTTGGCTTCCTTTAGAAGCCTACAGACCACTGAATAACTTTTCAAGTCTCCTAGCAGTAAACAGTCAATATGACTTTAAAGCAAAAGGATCAACTTGCTTTCTCTTAAATTCCTAGGTATTCTTACTGGGATTTACTGTATAATTTTTCAAAGCATTGCTAATCTGATCTCATTAGCTAGACATACGATAAACTATGTGATAATGACTAGCATTTATTTTATCATAAATTAGAGTATAGATTTCAATCCTTAATAAAGGTTGCACGCTTGTAACAAAACATTGTAGGTTTATAACTGCCGGGAAATAATGAGGCAACACTGACTTCAGTGTGTCCAAGATTTTACCCCACATATGCCTCATGTCTGTTTTACTCAAGTAAATACTGTCTGGATTGCTCAAGTAAACATGGATTAAATATTTTTGGGAATAAACCAGACTAGAATCTAGGCCTGAGGCATTATGTTACTAACTTTCAACAAAATAAGACTTCTCCAGAGAGCTTTAGCTACTGCTGAGTGAAGGAGGAATACAGAAATAACTGTTTATTTTTAAAGAGGAAATTTTAGGGTAAAATATTTGTTTCACTAGTTTGTATTTCATAGGTTTATTTTATTATATTTTGCTTTTAATAACAGAAGTGTTTGTTTGAACAACAGTTTCAAAAGTTTTCATTAAAATACTTCTGACAAATACTGCTTTATCCAGAACTAAATTACAGAGAAGAGAATGACAATTACACAGAATCACTTAACAGCTGATAGGCACTTTTGACACTAATTATTAAAATGAAGTTTTGTTAAAAAGAAAGGCTAATAAGCACTGGGAAGCAAAGTTCACTGTGATATTTACCAAGAAAACTAGTTCATCCTTTTAGAGATTATTCTTTTAAGGTCTCCATCCAACAAGACTGTTTAATCATTATGGCTACAACTGAATGTTTCAGTATCTGTAATATAAAATACTGAAACAAGACTTTTGTCAGTTTAATGCAGCTAATTTTATGTTATTGCTTTCACTCATAAAGTGTCATGAAGACTTAAGGTTTTATTGAAACTATTACTTAATGTTTGATGCAAAGCCTGTTTCCAGAGAAAAGGAATCTTCCCGCTCCATCTCTTCTCACCTCTCCCCTCTCTTTCCCCTCCACTTCTTGCCTTTGCTCACTTTTCCTTCCCCTTTTTTAAGGCCTGCCTCTAGCTGTCAAAGTTATAGAGCAGCACTTGAAATTTGTGACCAGAGTACACACAAAAAATCTCTGCAAAACCCCAAAGAGAAAACAAATGCGGCGTCTACATGCATGTCCACATGCATTTATTTTTCATGAGTGTTAATCAGGAGCCCTGCTTATGAATATTTAGGGTTGACCTCTTCTTGCATTCCATAGTATCTTCCTTCTCTTCACATGTGCATTCAAATGTAGACTGTTTTATTTTTAACTGCTCAAAACAATATCTCCCTCACCTCTCTACTCCTGTGTCTTACTGCATCTCGTGCTATCCCATGTCACATGTGCAGAAAACCAGGACCTTCCTTGCTTGGTGCCTACCCAAAGGCCATGAATTAAGGTTCATCAAAAGCATCCCATCTTATACTCTGTGCTGCACTTTTCACCCAAGGGGAAGATTGCAGAGCAGATGTGTAAAAGGAGAGAAACACATTCCCTAGTCTTCTGCTGAGAGTTGCGCACATGTCATGTGGATTAGTGTGGTTAGGAGAAGCTTCATAAAGAACAGAAGTTAGTTTTCTAATTTTTGTGCTGAGGTTCCTCACCCTGGGGTCCACAGTGTGCATGAGGTTGGTCACTGGTGGGGCTGCACGGACCCTGAGGGGAGCAGAGCTCACCAAATGTCCAGGTGTGAATTGAGCTAGCTCCTCCAGGAATGTGCCACTCTTTGCTGGGAAGGTCTCTGGCCCTTTCGTCCCCTCCCAGAGCCAACAACTGACAACAGCTTCTGTAATACACACTTTGTCATCAATGTAACTGAATCCCTCCCTGTCTGCCAGCCATTGTGTGTGTCTTCAGCTAGGAGATCCCAATGGAGGTGAGCAGAGAGCAGTTGTGCCGTGAGAACCACTTGGAGGCAAAGCTCACAGCCAGCATCTTGGCTGCTTGTGCTGCTCAGAGCCCTGGTGGTTGCCCACACTCCCCCCAGCTCAGGGACCATGCTTGTGTCAGAAACAGGGGCAATTGTGAATGCCCAAGGAAAAGCACACATAAAACCAAGTCAGGACAGGCTTTATGGGTCAGTGAAAAGAATAAGGAATTTTGAAGAATACAGGGTCTAGCAGGGGAATTATTCTGTGAAGCTCAAGGACCCTTGCTTAAGGGCAAGAGGTTGCTGTCCATTGGTCTCTAGGTTTTAGACGTCAGCCACGTCCCAGGCTAACCGGGAGCATTTGCTTGTTCAGAACTGCAGAATCCCTGAGAGTACGAGACAGAATCAGGCATGTATGTCAGTATGTGCGCAAACTGCAGGGTCATTTTTCACAGTCAACTTCAAAGTTAAAGTAAGGATATAGGACATATGAGTCATTAATAAAGTAATCTTTTTGTCTTTAAGGGTGGATGGTAATTTCTCTTCTATTTGGGCTTTTCTGCTATAGGGTAAGCATTTTGATGGCTTTCAAGACTTTTATCTGGGGATCAGTTTTGTTTCTGGTACAGAGAAGAGCTTGTGTTGTCCTTGCTAGGTGGAGACTATTTATGTGCATTTGTGTGATTTGAGTGGTCCATTTCTTTATCACTTTATGGATCATTAAGATGTGATGATGAAATTGAAAATAGTCAGAGCTGATCTTTTAAAACGAATTCCAGTAGACTCAGATTTCTTACTGACCCTCTGTGCTAACTCATTTTTAAAGACTACCTGTAGAAGAGAGAACTTAGAGAAACAAAGCGATAAGCTAAGAACTGTGACAGCTTAACTATATTTAATCTCAGTGATGTAGCACACTCATCTTGAGGGAAAAATGAATCTGCCAAATTGCAAGTGCTTCATCTATGTTCAAAACCTGAAAACATTTTACAACCTGTTTTTAAACTGTATTTCAAAATAATGCTTCCACTATCCTTAAAGAGGAAACAGCCTTAGCAAAAATGTAAGGGATATCTCTAGCACTGACATCTTGAAATGACAGATTAAATTATTTCAGTGAAGGCTGCGGACATTGCAGTCTTGGGCCAGTTTTATAGGATTATGAGTGAAACTGTTTTGCATCATTGCCACCTACTAGTGGCTACTACAACCAGTTAGTTGGTCTGAACCAGTTGTATAACTTCTTTAAATTGGACATGGGTGATTTATCATAATATCAAACCAAAATCTCTCCAAAGTACCACAAGATTTTTGGTGGTATTTTTTTACCATTTCTATAAGGCAAATGACATTTGATGGCATAGTGATGTGTAAAGCTGGTGTCTTTCGCCCGTTGTGCCTTGAAACATTCAAACCAGAAGTGTTCCTTGCAGTCATGAGGCATACTGAGGAGATGTGTAACTGGCAGTTGTTTTAAGAAACACCTCTCTCTACAGTTCGAGTTTGTTTTTTAGAAAGCAAGTCATTATACTTAGCAACTTTGCCATGCAGAAGTTTGCTATTTGAAATTCAAAAGAGATATTAATAAATTCTGTCATATTTACTACCTTGTTGTACTTAATTTATTGTTATTTAAAATTTTAATGGCAGGATTCTGCACTGAGTAGGACAGCATGAGAAATGCTATGAGAAATGGGCGGGCACAGCAACAAAATTCAAAAGGGATAATTTTTTATTTTTAATGCACAATATATACTCCATTTGAAAACGCACTACATACTCAAGAGCAAGAACTAGCACTCAATTTTGTTCATTGGTTAAAACATCTCTCAAAGTGGGAAGTAGAAATAATATATTCTGACTTAGGTGATTAATCATAAACATGCAGGACAAATAGATACCAACAAATCAGTGTATCATTTATCCAAGGTACTTGGCAAATACTTATGAATATCAAATGTACACAGAAACCAAGGTCTGTTTATGACTTGTATGTGAACAGAAAAGAAAGTTTGTCAATATATAAATAATTAGACCTGTTGTATTCTATAGTTACTTGTTCTATAATTTCCTGTAAACTGCAGTCAAGTGTAACACACAGTTTGCTGAAAATACTGCTGACCATTGGTTCTTGGAAGAATATGTCACCCAGCCTAATGAAGCATAAAATAACTTTTTCTTCTGTTGTTGTGTAGGAAAAAAAATATCTAGAAAGATTAGAAAAAAAACCCATGAAAATCCAAACCCCAAGCAACAACCTTTTGTTCTATTATTTTCTATGGAAAAGCATTAAAAAGAAACACAAGAAGCCAAATTCTAGCCACCTTATGAACATAGTTATAAACTATTTCAAAAACTGAAGGCAACTTTCAGAGAAAGTTCAAAAAACTTTTGACAATATGTAAGGTACAACAGAGCAAAGACACCTCAGTGACTGTGTCCTTCCATTAAGATTATGTATACATATAGTTAAAAGTGCATAAATACATTATTCATATGTAATTTATGGGGAATCATGGCATGACTGTATTCCTTCAGTAAATCCCAATCTCCTTCAGCTTTTTCTAATGAGCACTGAAGATGTTCGGTACGTTACAGATGCAGATCCTCAGAGTTTAGAGTGCATCCAAATTAATGAATAAAGGAGGAACCCCTGTGACATTTTCCCAAAGAAACAGCAGCATGTCTGTGAACACTTGTTATTTTAAAAGTTGCATTCCCTAATTCATAGTTATGCAACACACCATTAGTTTCCTTTTATCAGTTACATGAAAGACCATATAAGTAGTTTTATCTAGCAAAGGACAGATTTTTTTAGCACACACAGTGGTTGGTGTTGTGCAAAACAGCAGACAGCCCCACAGGTTGAGTGAACTTGGCAAATAGGCTTCGGCAGCATTCAGTTAAAATTTCAGATAGTTTGCCACCCTCTGTCAGTTCATCTCATCTTCTTCTCCTAACGATCCCTGTTGCATTGTGCAGTATTGCCAATGTTCCACAGAAATTAAAGTGTCAACTGTGAGTCCGTAAATGCAGGAAGAAATGTTTTCTCCAGTTCTTCTGTTCCCATAAATGTGTGCCTTGTGGACATAATTAGGGGAGTAAAACGTGTGTTAATAAATATTCTGTAGTGGTTGTAAGTGTTGTGATAAAATACATTTGCCGTCAAGAGATGAGAACTGACATACTCATTTGAAGGAACAATATTATCTCTATAGATATGAATGTGCTTGTTTCTTGCTATATTTGAGACACTTAGTCTCTAAATGATTTGACTTTCCAGGTTTCCTGCTATGAAATCAGGAGGCAGAATGTTCAGCTACTATAAAGTGAAATTAATGTTAATTTTTTTATGGTTTGAAAACTGCCATTTATCACCAGCTTTCTGGTACTGTAGTTTGAAAGGATTAAGACATCAATACATGTGGTTTTTTGCTTATTCCTCTCGTATCTAATCGCTTTTCACTCTAGCTGCTGACTTACGTTGGAAAGCTAAATACTTTTTGTCAAATGAAAGAAGTGTGCTTCCAGTAATCTGTAGATAAGTGCATTGCAGCAGCAGCCAATGCTTCTTAGAAACAGGGCAACCAAAGGTTTTAATGGCTTTGAAAGGAGGCAAAAGGTGCTTAAAGGTTAACTTATCTCTGAAAGGTCTCAAAAATAGACAAAATACGTAAAGGCATT
This sequence comes from Ibycter americanus, assembly GCA_035590275.1. Classification (NCBI taxonomy): domain Eukaryota; kingdom Metazoa; phylum Chordata; class Aves; order Falconiformes; family Falconidae; genus Ibycter; species Ibycter americanus. The sequence goes on from JAVJGI010000040.1 coordinate 33,836,186, forward strand.
CCCTGAATTATGAAGGCTGCTTACAGACACATAGGGAGAAAAGTGCTTAAAAGAAAAAAGTGATGTGGGGTGCTTGGCAGTCATCTGGACTGTGTGTACTGGCCCGGTGCTAATTTTAAGAACTTTATTCATAATCTAAAGAGAAGACAGTGAGGTATAAAGCAGAGGCTTATAGATGGGCAGGTCTTCCATGAGACTGGAATGGCAAGTGGTGACAATGATCCAACTCCAAAGGAAAGATAGTAAAAAGCAATTGACGTGGCAGACCGGATGCATTAGTCAGCACAGTTTCTTAAATGCAAACATTTAGTAGTAAGCAGAGTTAGATTTTTTTTTTCTTATTTTTGATATTTTTCAGAAAATATCTATTTAGTCAGCTGAAGTTTTTCAGAGGACAAACCCCCCAAAAATGGAACACATCAAAAATAATACTGTGCCCAAATACCTAGTGGTCTGGTGGCTATGGCGCTCAGTGTGGGTGTGGCAGACACAGATTCAGCTGACTGCTTTACTGGGTACTTATAACAGAGAATAGCTCTGACACGTTAGGCTTAGGAACATACATCTCTGGTATCGTGGCAAGTAGGGCACTGCCTTACCCATTAAGAGAAGATACCAACCAAGGACAGCAGTTGTCTTATCTGCATTCAGCCAACTAGAATTTGAGAATTGTAGAGGAACTGTAGAGGGTTAATTAACATTGTTAATATACAGTTGTGGGCTTGCTTTTGGGGTGGTGGGTTGGCTGATGTGGATAATGTACAGCTGTGGCTTGTTCCTGCTAAGTAGCTAAATAGCACTGAGGA
>JAVJGI010000040.1:33837091-33872950 GCA_035590275.1 Ibycter americanus
GGCCTGAAGAGGATGAAGAAACAGCATGGACAGTAGATGAACTTTTGGAACCTTGTGTGGAAAAGCCTTGTTGCAGCTTGATAGTTTTGTAGTGCTGCAGCAATAGGTACCCTGTGTGAGGCTTGAACTCGTGACCTTCAGATTAAATGTGATGAGCGGTGACAGCGGGAATGGCTATGCTGGGGGATATCTGAAGTTTTGAGTGGTGTTGGTGGTGCCCAACGTAGCGGAGACAGGCAGGGATAGCCTGTGGTCTGGATCATGTTGAGATAGGGGGGGAGAGCCTGGGGATCCAGATCAGACACCAGTAGAGGTGAGCCTTTGGGATCAAAGAGAAGGAAGCCTGACCGCTGTGGAGCTAAGAGACTGAGGGTAATGAGTGATAGCGGCAGAGTACACAACCAGACGTGGCAGCAGCCCGCAGCGGTGGTGGTGGGTCCAGAGTGGGTCTGGCTAGACAGCGGTGATGGCTGTGCTGGGGGAAGGCGCGGGAGCAGAGCGGTGCTGTGGGTGACTCCTGCTGCTGCTTGGACCGGCAGTATTCTTGCCGGTGTTTGTGTGCTCATTGAAGATGTCCCCACTCATAGAAGAAATGGGTGACTACGGAGATGTTGTGAAGCTTGTTAGGACACAGAACCTTGTGTGGGAAAGCCTTGTTGCAGCCAGCTAGTTTTGTTGTGCTGCAACAGAGAATGAAGTATAAAATTTTCATTTAGACAGTTAATTTACTAAATGGACAAAAATCTTTCCTGATAACTATCTTGGGGGAATCGTCTCCTGGATACACTTATTTGTTTCTGTTGGCTATAGGATAAGTCTGGACATAGCCTTTGCAGTGAGTTATATGCTTTGACAAAAGAACTGCTGCTGAAGTTCAGGTCCTTTTTCATGCCAGGATAGAGGAACAGATTAGCAATTGTGTCAAACCTTAATGTCCAGTCAGCCTAGGTAACTTCTACTCTGAAAAATCCATAAAGCTTTGCTTATTCTCATGGAAAGCAGAGGTGAAGGTGCCTGCCACTGTCATGGTCTTCTGCAAAAAGCTTTTTGTGATTGCATTTGAATATTGAATGAAAACACTTTTTACCCCCACAATACTTCTTTTTTGTTTACACCACTAAATATTCGTGAAACATGAAATGCAGTGTAAAGGGAAGGACATGGCACAACATCTAATGACTAGACAGTTTACACACTACAAAGTGCTGTAGGCAGGGGGCTGTCAGCTGCCATTATAGAATCTGGTCCAAAATTTCTGTTGACTTACAATACCACTCACTTAATCATTGAGATTTTTTTCAAATACAGGTCTTTTCCTGAAGATTATTTTTGAAGGCTTGATCAGATTTATGGGATTTTCTCTACTTTATGTATGTGCGGTATATGATACAACTCAGTATTCAGTCACACCAGTATCCCTCAGTGAGTGCAAAGTTTAAGTGAAGCTGTATAACTTTCTACTCAAAAGCTTCTCAAATAATTTAGTACCTTCCTCAGAAATAAATATACTATGGTCTAGAGCTGGCTGAATAATGAAAAAAGTTATTAATGGGTAATTATTCTGTGAGAAATGGCCAAATTTACAATAGGTTTTATTCACAATAGATTGTTTGACCAATTTCTCTGGGGACTGCTGTGAATCATATTTTCTAAGCAGTGAGGCTATGTCCTATATGAAATGCACATCTCAATGCTGTTAAATGAAATTAAGCATTTCTGCAATATTATTCATGGTTCACTGTAGCCGAAGAAATACCTATGCTCTGCAGCAGTTTTTATGGTGATATAAAATACTTTGAATACCTTTAAAAGTATCAGAGTGTTATCTTGAGATTTGTCTGCAGTTAAATACCTTCTTTTCTGCATCACCATTTCTGTACCATTTTAATATTTGCATTTTACAATGCCTGCACGATGGCAGTCAATACACTGGCTTCATGAATAAATCATTTATTTGCATACCGTTCACTGATTATATCTCTTATATCTCATATACCTATGAGATCTGAGGGGTTTATTGTACTTCAGTTGTGTATAGTATATTTTATTGCTATTTGCTTACATCTTCTAGTATGAAGAGTACTGTGGAGACAGGTAACAGAGATTTCAGGTGATAAAATACAGTTTCCTTTTTAAGAGTAGGCAAGTGACCTGAAAGGTGGCAGGGCTTGCCTCAACTGCAAAAAGCCACACTGCACCCTCACTGAGCTTGTGAAGAAATCTGAGGAAGCATGTGGTAACAGTTGTAAACAGAGCTAGGAACTGCATAGTTGTTTTGAAAAATAATTTGATTCATTCTACTGGTGCGGAATGGTTCCTTGAACTGCAGTCAGTGGCACTACACAAGGAAAAGCTGCCTGGCAGTCTTACCAAGTACAGGTATCCTAGCTGAAGTTTTCTTTGGATGGTATGATTAAAATGCACATATTTGAGAAAAGTGACATCAAAGGTTCAAGGCCGAAATATTCAGTGTTACAAAGACTTTTTTTCCTTTAAGAATGAAGAGGAAAGATTACACTCTGAATTTATTATTACAATTTTAGAGCCAATGAAAGTCATTACATAATCTTCCCCCACCTGTAGAAAAATAAACCAGTTTTTCCTATGCTACTATAAGTGCACAGATTTTTACCTGGTATCTGTAGGGAGAAAAACATTAAAAAATATTAATTGCAAAAACCAAGAGGAAAATTAGTGTTACCCTAAGTTGGAAAGAGTTTATGTCAAATAAAAAGAAAACCTCCAAAACCCAAGTCTCTGTTTCTTCTTTTTAATTGTCTTTCATTTCCAGTTTCATAAACATAGACTTTGTCTAGATGACAATGTTGGCTTAACTTCTCTGATTGACTGTATTTTGAGTTTTAGTCTTGGACTTTGCCACAGAACAGTTTTTAGTCAGTTCTTCTTGGTGCCCTATTTTAGTTAGAAGTTACTGCATTTCCAATGTGCTTAAAGAAAAATAATGCCTTATTTCTTTTCTGTCTTTGAAAAGGCCAAGGTAGTAAAATTACCCACACTGCTGGTGCTTTGTTATTTGCCCTTTGCTTTCTATACCTGGCATCATTTTCTGCAGCATCAGAACTTTGAAAGTGTAAAATATAAATGTATGTATATACCTTTCCTTCTCACTGACCAAAGGAATATCTGATCTATTTATAATGAATGTAGGATAGATGATTTCTACGTGTAGCATCTTAAAATAGATGCTTGGTGATAATTTTTTTTTTCCACCCCCCTGAAATGTCTTTGCTGGCTCACTGCACTTATCAGGACTGTGATTCAGCAGAAGCCATTTGGAGCACTATGGCAAAGCCCTCATAACTTATAGCCCAATAATTAATACACTTTTTGTGGGCTGTGGGAAAAATGGGCCAAGAGCCTCCAGCTGGTGCCTTACAAATTTGTTCTCTGTCCTCTGCATCCAGGGCAACCTGAGCTTGAACCCCATCTCCTAAAATCCTATTGCTCAGGAATTGGAGTGCTCTCCTGAGTGTCGAGAGCCTTGGTCTGTGTCCTCAAGGAGAAAAGCAGGTCTCCTTCTGTGAAAAATTAAGCGAAAAATTATCTCTACTATGTTTAGAAAACAAAGTTCTTTTGCTTTTGTGAGAGCTGCCTGGGAACTGCTTGCTCCTGACATCTCTTTCTCTTTCTGCATCTTCACTGTTTTTATTAAACTAACCTTTTTAAAAGCCTCTAATGGAAACTGCAGAGATGCTGTCATGATTACTAACATATCAGTTCAGAATTATTTTGAGAAGTTAAAAGTATTCTCCTTCCTCCAAATACTTAATATTTACCATAATTTTGAAATGTTTTCATTGATCTGCTGGAAAGTAAAGAAAGACACCACCTCACTATTTTCATAGATTTACCAAGGCTTAGGTGGTCTAATTTTACCTCAAAGCAAAAGTAAGCAAGTTGAAATCCAGCATCTTATTCCTCTCAACTTGGGAAGGAGAACTTACTGCTGAATGCAGCAATGGTTTTATGGATAGCCGCTAATGAGAAAAAAAAAAAAGTTAAAATGTAACAATCCAATTAAATTTTTAGTTGTTCTCAAAGGAGGCTATCAGTCCAATTTCAGAAGAGGAAAATAAAGGCCATTGATATATGGGCTGTTATTTTCTTGGTTTAGACATCTAAGTATGTCTAGTTCATTTGACTATATTACCTCAGTGCTTGTCAAAAATATTTAAAAATACATTAAAGAAGGAATTAACTTGAGTGTAACAGGAAACTGATGATTGTTGTTATTTGCCAAAATATTTGGGGAGACAAAGGTATAAGAAAAAGGAACTGAATCACGTGCATCTTGAAGTGGATTTTTACTGGCCCACACAATGTCTTGTGATAATTAAGATAACAAGTGGGCAGCAAAGTAGAATGGTTGGTTCAGCATAGTTCAATTTATAGTGCTGGCTAACTTATTTCTCCTATATCTCATTCTGAATATGATCTATAACTCCTCCAAGGGAAATACAGATATAAAAGATCCAGAAGAACTTGAGAGTACAGCTTGTGGATATGCTTCGTAGGGGGCTCTGATATTTTAAACTTTATTTACAAGACCGTTCAGTGAAAGTAAGAAGTATCACTGTTGAGTGGTGTCATGCATAGAAAGCTACTACAGCTGTCTTCTGTAAATCTGGTTCTTGCTCTTACCTGTATAATTTATGAGTAAAAAGAGAGACTCTGAAACCTCAGAGGATCCCTCCAGGTCATGGAAATAAGGTTATATGGTTATGTGACTTTTAAAGAGTAAGCAGCCAATAAGATGTAACAGCTAACCCTCAGAAGACCACAGAGGCTTATATTTGATATTTTAAGCCATTCACTGAAAAACTGTGTCAAACAGCATATTAAAAAACCAAAATGAACCAGCAGCCTATTTATGGCTGTTTTACTGAAGAGTATAAGTTGTAGCTTGGCTTAATTTGCTCCCTCCCTAGAGCATCTGTGAAATAAGACTCTATGAGTTTTACTGTGTCACATAATGTGTCTGAATGCAGCTGGACGCCTTTGCTGCCGTGCTAATCATGCTTCCAAATAAACTGCTATTTAGCCTGTGCTCCAAGAAGCTAAAGGGGGTAACTCTCATAAAAAATACCTTTTTTTCTGGTTTATGACAAACTGGAGGAAGAGAGATCAAAGGATGGCAGAGGCATGAAAGGTTTAAACAATGGCCATGAGTTGCAAAGGAGTAAATAAGCCTAGGGAACTATTCCTCAACCCCCCCACCCCACCCTGATTGCATTTTTGAAGGCAGTATTTTGGCCTGCAGAATCTGACTTCAATGACACTTTCCTGTGCATGCTGGCAGAAGAGAGATGGTTCTTAGCTTTGCCATATGTTCCTCAATTTCCCACAGAGTGAGAAATGTAGGTAAACTGAAGTGTGTATTGCAACCTGGCTTAGTTTGTTCCCTTTCTAGGGCATTTCCTAGTGAAATTATGATTCTATGAATCAAACTACTTGTAGATGAGTCAGATTACTCACAGACTTGCTGCAGTAGCACCACACTGCCACTTGCTTGGAAACTGCCTGATGCTTTTATGAATACCTAGTAAAGCACGAATGAAAATGGTAACATGCACAGGATTCACATACCAAGCACATTTTAAAATTAAACTCTTGCATCTTTTATGTGGAAATGTGTGCAGTCCTGATAAATCATTGGACAGATTTCTGGGAATAAATTCTTCTGAATTATTAGGCATGTACACACTATGTTGAAAGTGTCATTATAATGCATATAATTTCAACAAAATTATAGGTAGACATAGTGAAGTGCTGGGTTTTTTTTTTGTTCTTTCTTCAGTAATTGGAATAATTGCCAGGGATTTCAGTTGTTAACATTGTGTCTGGGGTGTTTCATATTATTCATGCTGGGGTCCCTGAGGTGAAAGTGAAATTCCTTTACAAAACTGGTGACAACACTTGCTGAGATAAAAGGAGAAGGTAACGGTATTGGCTGTCAAAGTAGTGCTACAGTGAAAGAGAGAAAGACACTTAAATAAAATTGTGTTATTCTGAAAGTCAGATTGGAAAAAAGGAAGAGACTTATATGGTTTTGATGTTATAAAGAGGAAGAATGAAAAAGTTGGGAATGCTAAATCATAGCATTTGAAATCCAGGTTTTTTAGTAGTTGCCTTGGTCCAGTTTACTCATGGAGGTTTGTGAATGTGCATGAAACCTTGTTAGAAAATGTCTTAAGTTTCTTATTAATTGCAAGATGAAAGACAACATGTGAAAGCTGGTAGTCTCAAGGGGTTACTAAGACAGGCCTTAGTTTTGCAAAACTCTTATATACTTATGCAAGCACATGTATACATATTCAGCCTGACATCCTTGATGCCAAAGATACTACTCAGGATAATGGTGTTGGCCTCAGAGGTAGGCTCAGGAGAAGCATATATTGGGGTTGTGGGCTGTTGGTCTGGGTACAGCAGCCCAGTGGCGTTTCATACAGCACACATATAATTTTAGAGTATTAAGCAGAATAACATATAATTAGGAATCTTTATTTGACTAATCAATGTTCCTAATCTATTTTAAATTAATTAAACTAGAGTAATGTTTTCTGTCAAAGCTGATGTTATGATTTCTAGCTTCATATTAGACTGAAGAAAATGGGATTACTTTATAGTAATAGACATACAGGCATTTTCAGAGCACGTGTTATTATATTTTCCCTAAAAGTTAGTAACAGCTTTCAGAAAGCCTCAAATAAGCCAAAATAAGAGAATCAGACAGGTAACGTGATAATAATTTATTTGCTATCTCTCCTGTAACAATCCTTCTCTTCAATCAGTGCTAGAGATTTAACACTGGAAAAAGATAAAATTGTAAAAAAGTACCAGTTTTCAGAAATATGGGGGAAGTAACATGTAGTATAAACCCAGAACATAAAAATCTGAGAGAAATAGGTGCATTCATTTCTTGTCTAAAGTAACTGCAACTACTTTCCTCTCAGCTTTACTTGCCTAATGATCCATAAATTTTGCTGCTTCTCCTGGTACAGTAAAAATATGAGTATTGCCTTAAAAACTAATTGGAAGCCTTGCTGGGTAAAGCCTGATATAATCCTGTTTTAAATCTCTCAGCCACAGTTAAGATTGTAAAGGATTTAGAGAAAGAAGAATTATAATAGTTTTTTCCTTCAAAGTACACTATTCAATAAGCCTGTATCTCTGTCTCTTTTTAGTTAAATGTTCAAGTCAGTGGCACTTGAGAAGAGTGCATGGCAGGGGGGCTGGAACTAGACAGTCTTTAAGGTCCCTCCCAGCCCAGCCCATTCTATGATTCTATGAATTAGGACCTTGGTTTCTTGATAAAGCAGAATATTTTACGTCAGGATATGCAAAAATGCAATCCATAGGCCATTGGATTACATGCAATTTAAAAATTATGGGCTGTAAATTCAACCGATGTAAACCAACATACACCTTGATTCCAGTGATTCCAGGTCAACCTACATCTGTTGGGGATGGTCTGGTTCCATTCCCCACTCGTGAGTCTATATACGTATGTTACAGAACAAAGGTAAATTTACTGATTTACTGTTTGAATTGCACCTGAAGTTCCATAAAATTCAAGAGTCTCTATCAACTGCTTATGCTGTCCAAGGAGGAAACTAGCAGCAGTATGTATTGTTAATGTTTTCAGTGTCACATGTACCTCTAACATTTAAATAGACAGGAAGAAATTATCTCAGTGAATGGGCATATGCTGCTAATCTTTATTTTGTTCCAGAAAAGACTGATAATGCTTGAGGTATTTAGTCTGTATAGGAGTGTCCTGTGGCCTGGTGCATCAGACCTAGTAGATACTGGTGTACAGTGTACCCTAGTGCCATCAAGTTTTAAGGGAACAGGACCCATTTGTATTTCTGGAGTGACAGAAGGATCTCAACAGCTAACTGTGTTGGAGGCTGAAATAAGCTTGACCAGGAATGAGTGGCAAAAGCACCCCATTGCGGCTGGCCCAGAGGCTCCGTGCATCCTTGGCACAGACTATGCAGAGGGTATTTTAAGGACCCAAAATAGTACTGGTGGGCTTTCAGTATAGCTGCCTTGGAGACAGAGGAAATTAAGCAGTTGTCTGCCTTGCCCGGTCTCTCAGAAGATCATTTTGTTGTGGGGTTACTGAAGGTCTAAGAACAACAGGTGCCGATTGCTACCACAGTGGGCACCAGCAGCAATATCACACCAGCTGAGACTCCCTGATTCCCATCCATAAGCTGATTTGCTGACTAGAGAGCCAAGGAGTGATCAGCAGGACCTGCTCACCCTTTAATAGCCCCATATGGCCAGTGTGGAAGTCTAATGGAGAATGCACACTAACAGTGGACTGTCATGGCCTGAATGCAGTCACGCGGCTGTGACTTCAGTATGAACTTCCATATGAACTGGAATCGAAGGCAGCCAAGTGCTCTGCCACCACTGATATTGCAGATGTGTTTTTCTCAATCCCTTTGGCAGCAGAGTGCAGGCCACTGTTCATTTTCACTTGGAGGGGCATCCAATACACCCGGAATTGCTTGCCCCAGGGTAGAAACAGCCCTGCTGTGGACTGATCTGGGCTGCACTGGAACAGGGTGAAACTCCAGAACATCTGCAGTATATTGGTGACATCATTGTATGCAGCAATACAGCAGAAGAAGTTTTTGAGAAATGACAGAAAGTAGTCTGAATCCTTCTGAAAGCTGCTTCTGCCATAAAACAAAGTAAGGTCAAGGGACCTGCACAGGAGATACAGTTCTGGGGAATAAAATGGCAAAGATGGACATCGTGAGATCCCAGTGGATGTGATCAACAAAATAACAGCTATGACTCCACCAACTAATAAGAAGGCTTTCTTAGGTGTGGGTTTTTAGAGAATGTACATTCAAAAAATAGATGATGAATTAAATTGTGTGATGTTAATTGCTATAAAACACTGCATACTGTTACTTCTATATGCCCACCATTGCACTGGGCACTTCATGGCACCTGTCTCTGCCACTCCGGATTTGGAGATCTGAACCTGACTCCCTTCCAATTGCCACATTAATGAAGAATGGACTTTGATGAAACCGGACCAACACAGCAGTGATAGAATAAGAACTTGCTTCCACATGCAACAGTCCAACAGCACACACCATCTCTCCTGCTCTGAAAGACTGGTAATGGCAGATGGAGCCCAACATCATAGACTAAATGAACTCAATGGACTTTTAGAGGGATGGTGCATAGACTTAAGGGAATGATACCTGTGTATTTATATCAAAAGACGGGAAAAGTGATGGTGTATTGGAAAGTGGCATGACATAAATGATATGGAATAAGGGGTGGATACTGTCCCAGTTTCAGCTGGGATAGAATTAATTTTCTTCTTAGTAGCTAGTACAGTGCTGTGGTCTGGATTTATTATGAGAATAACATCGATAACACACTGATGTTTTTAATTGTTGCTAGGTAATGTTTATACTAAGTCAAGGACTTTTCAGCTTCTCAGGCCCTCCCAGTGAGAAGGCTGGAGGGGCACGAGACATTGGGAGGGGACACAGTGAGGACAGCTGACCTGAACTGGCCAAAGGGATATTCTATACCATATGATGTCATGCTCAGTATATAAACTGGGAGGAGCTGGCTGGAGGTGGTGATTGCTGCTCAGAGACTGGCTGGGCATCAGTCAGCAGGTGGTGAGCAACTGTATTGCACATCACTTGGGTTTTTTTGTTTTGGTTTGGTTTTCTCTTTGGGTTTTTTTCCTCTCTCTTTCTCTCTCCTTTTCATTACAATTATTGTTGTTGTTATTATTATATTTTAATTTATTTCAATTATTAAATTGTTCTTATCTCAACCCACGAGTTTTACCTTTTTCCTGATTCTCCTACCCATCCTTCTGGGGGTTGGGGGAGAGTGAGTTAGTGGCTGCGTGGTACTTAGTTGCCAGCTGGGGTTAAACTGCAAATAATGAGAGACTATAGTAACTTTACTTACTAACTTCAATAATTTAGATTATTGGGAAGCTTAGTGGGATTCTCCAAAATATTAAAGAGTTACAGCAGAGAAATTAGAAATATGTTTCAAATCATGAACCAGCCACTGGCAGGTGAGAGTCCAGGTGGACTGTCTACATCAGGATTTTATTCCAGAGCAGTCTACCCTTAAGCATCTTGTGGCTGCCTTGAAATACTTAAGGATCACTTGAGGGTGCCTCTGTTCCTAAAAATACATGTCTGTTCTGCTGCCTTTGAGGAAGAAGTGTGTCAGTTTGTCATAAGATTTATTTCTGTTAAAGCAGAGAAACTATTTCACAGCAGCAAATACACACAGTTTAGTCTCTCCACTGGAACACATTAAAAATGAGAAACATGCACTGTGAGTTATGATTCACCCCCAAATAGAGAGAAAAATCTCTTCTGCTTTGCTGGATTTCAGAGATGCCCAGCACACATTCCCACCGTAGGACACCAGCTCATTAGCTTTTCCTCTCCCTACAGGCACAGCTGGATGCATTTCAGCTTTTGGCTTTCAGCTCCAAAAAGCAGGCTTTACACATTTGATGCTCTCTCTTTCTCTGCAAGGTTAGACTTACACTGGAGAATTTAAACTGCATTTCTTCCTACACACCTCCTTCTTCTGTGTTCTTCACAGCTGGAAAAGGATTCTGCTTCACATATAATTAAAGAGAAGGAGCACCTATTGTAGACCATAGATTTTAAGTACACAGGTAACTGTGAAGTCAGCTAGTCTGACTTCCCATCTGCGTAAGCAAGGCAATTTCATCCCCATTGCATATCGGTGTTCCTGGGGGCTGGAGTTCAGACTGAAAAATGAAACATGGGAGCCCAAAGTCAGAGCTACTTCGTGCTTTCCTTCAGTTCATTAAAACAAGAAAAACAGTACTTGCCAAGAAATGAGGAGCCCTTCTATCAAGAATGACAGATGAGACAGTGATACCATCTTCAAGAGACTCTGCTGAGGCAGGAGCTACCTTTGAGGGTGGGAAGGCAATGCAGGAGCAGCAGGACACTCACTTAGCAGGGTGCAAGTCTGTGGCTTCTGTCAGTGGGAAGAAGGCTCCATATCAACCTGCAGCTATTTACCCTAACATATAGCTTCAGTGCCTTGGCAGCAATGGAGAAACAAGTCCTGTTGGAGAAAGATCCTGAGCCAGATATCTCAGCTTTTACAATTAAGATCAGTGCTACAAAGAGATGAGTGCAAGTGGAAGAGGAGTGGCAGGAACAAGTGGAGCACAGGCATAGATGAAAGGCTGTTCAACATGGACAGGAGGGCAGGAAAAGGAGGCAGCACCCTTTGTTAAGGAGACCCTTGAATGTTGAAAAACTCCAGTAAGAAACCAGAGGTCAAGGTGAGATGGGACAAATTTTGAGATGTGGTGGAGGTCTGTAACAGATTACCCAGGGTAGAGGAGGTGGTGGATAAGCCTTAAATACCTATTTTTTGTCCTCATGGGGGTCTTTCATACATCTGCAGGGAGGGCACCATGGCAGTGAGCATATCAGGAAGCTGAAATACTCAGCATGTTCTTTTGTCTCAGTCCTAATAGGCAAAGCCCTCTTCTGGGACCTCTGCTTCTATCAATATGATTGGGAAGGAAAGTGGATGGCAGTTGGGGAGCAAAGCTTTAGAGGGCTATTTAGAGCAGCTGAATGTCTTCAAATCCATGGGACTGGATGGGATACAGCTGGGGGAAGTACGTGAAGGAGTTGGCTGAAATGATGATGAGACTCATCTAAGAAAATTCATGTTGATCAGAGGAGGTTCCTGCTGGCTGGAAAAAAGCCAACACTGCATCCTTCTTTGAGACAGGCAAGGAGGAGGAGGTGGAGTATTACAGCATTCTCACTGCAAAGCTGATGAATTCCACGTTGGATGAATAACCAATTTTCAACCCAGACAGCAGTCCAGTGTTCTCGAAACCGGATGTTGAGAAACTGGAGAGAGAAAAAGAGGAGAACTACCACTGGCCAGAGACATAGAGCATGTAGTCCACAAAGAGTGGATGAGGCATCTGGGTTTATTTAGTCTGCCAAAGAGGAGCTAAGGGGCAGCAGGATAGCAGCGTACAGCTGCTTGAACGGGGATTAGAAAGATAACAGAACCAATAGTGACAAGTAACGTAAAAGAGGCAATGATCAGAAATTGCTACTTTGCAGGTTTAGACTGGACATTGGGAAAAGCCTTTTCAGCAGAATAGCACAGCACTGAAACAGGTTCACTAGAGAGGCTACTAAACCTCCATTCCTGGTTGTTTTGAAGACCCAGATATGGCTACAGCTGACCTGATGTAGTTGTGGGAACAGTCTTGCTCGTAATAGCATGATGGACTAGATGACCTCCAGAGGTCCTTCACGCCAACATTTCTAAGGGACTGTGACAATAGAAAGACAAAAAAATTGGTAGTGTAATTATGCATGGGCTGGCAGAATAGCTTACACTCATGTTTTCTAAAGGCTACTACCACGTAGGTATGGTACCTGACTTAATATATGGGTCCTGATGTAGTTTTTAATTAGAGACACAGCATTCCCACCAAGAACGCACACTTCCAATAGTACGTAAAACTATCTCATTGTGAATGCTTTGGAGTCTGTTGGATGAAACAAACAATGCAGTATTCTATAATATAATGGAAGATACCGGCTCCTAAAAAAATGTTCATTGACATAACCAGCTACACTGGAAAGCATTAGCTGATATTAATTGCAAAATAAGTTATCTGGCTGTGATCATTCTGCTTTGCTTATGCAGTTTTATAAGCCTAGAAGACTGGAATTGAATTTATCTTCTGCCTGAAAAAAATATTTTACCTTTTAAGTGTTCGTGTGGAACCGAACAACTTTACTTCACAAAAGACCTTATTTGGTTCTGTAACAACAGCTTGTTATTCTTGCAGATCTGAGTTACAGATGTACCAGTAGCCTACAAGAATAAATTCAGTCAGCCCTTCAGATAATGGTGTTGACCACAGAGAGAAACACATAAATAACCCAAATATCCCATCTATAAAAGGAGACCCTGCAGTATAATTAGGTCAGTAACAACAACACGTTGATTATACTTACTAGAGAAGAAGGAGCAATAGGCTTTTAAAATCATTTGTTGTAAAGTTCCTGGATTCATATATACAGTTAAAGGAATAGACTTCAAGGAAATGGAAGCCTTTCTCTAAAAGAGAGAACGCTTTTGTAATTTTGGTAAGTATCCGTATCTTTAAATTAAATTTTAGGCAACTGATCATGAATGAAATGACTGCTTTTACAAGACCAAGTATTATGGTTCAATTGTATTCTTAATTTTCTCCCATATCTTTTATACTGTATTTACTTTAGAAAAAATACATATAAGGTTATCCAGCATCAAATAATATCATTGTAGGAAAAGAACTTTGCAATAGGGTCAACATTGTCCTTCAAATGTACCTTTCTGGGAACGGGCATGTTGTCATGCAGCAGTAAAACAACTACTACCTGTACTATATTCTTTACTTGCTCAGGTGGGTAGTAAGAAATGGAACTGAGGTTTACAAATATGTATGTAGATAGCAATTTGCTATTGGTGGAGGGAAAACACATGTGATTAACCATGCCAAGGTCATACACTGTCTCTGGGACTCGTAGACTATCCCCAAAAGATCACAAGTCAAAGAAAAACAACCCCTTCATTTCAGATAGATTTAAATATTTTTCATTTTCTCTTTTCAAAATATATCTTTAGGGTGATGTAACACCCCGCTCAAATCTATCAAAGACCAAGTAAAACACTAATGTTATAGTAGAGGTTTATCTTCAATCACTGTGTCTTTCTTCCTGTGAGATCTGTAGTGATAGTGTAAAGCAATAGGAGAACAGAGATATCTAAGGGTCTGGCTCAAAGCCAAGACTAAAAATGACTTCAACAAAAATCTCGCTACGTAGCATCTGAAGCAATGCCATGGATAAAAATACATTCCTAGACAAAATGTTTTCCTATTTGTTTAAAACATGTGACAGTCCAACCATCATGCCAAGCAAGATTTGGAAGTGTTTTTCTGCACTGCAATGCACAGTGCCCTTCCAACGCTAATTGGAAGTGATTTCCTAACTGGCACGAGATCTGCATACACATTTTTCAGACTGAGGACTGCACTGTAGATAGAACACAGTAGAGTGCAAACTGCCCAAGGTAGCACCACTATTGTATTTCAGCAACTGTGTCAATTCTGCAACATCTCTGCCAACTCAATGCTTGGCCTTTCTTTCACAGGAAAGATGAACTATCCAGAATTCCTTGGGTGTATACTGAGACAAAAATATTGATGAAATACAATCAGACTTTTCTTCCAAAATTTATTAAAGACCAGTAATTTATTCTTTTCCACCACCTCTACCCCCATTACCCTCTTATTTTTTGTCTTGTTCAAGTCATAAATTGCAGTAAGGCTAAATGATTTTCATTATATGCTGTATCCCTCACACAGGGAAATTTGGAGTTGATGGGTCTTAAAAGATTGGTTTTTATGCAGTATGCTTAACCTGCCTCAGAGAAAATCAAGTACTATGACCAAATAATTCAAAATAAGTAAATTAGTATCTGTACTTCAGCATATGCTATAAATACCTCTATCAGATGAGAATGCATTCCTGTTGAGCCAAAGATTTTAATAAGAAATCTTTGTTGTTCTGAAAGAAGTAAAATGCAGTACAAGCAAAAAGTGAATTTAGATGAAGGTGACTGTCTTCTGAAGGTCAGGAGTTGTTATATTAATAATTACGTAGTAATTGTTCAACAAGACAGCTAATTTTAAAATATGACTAAATACCTACCTTTTCTTATTAACCACATTTTCATTTTTATCTTCCTCATTATGAAATTTTTCAAAATCTTGAATATTATAGGAGACTGTTAACTACATTGAAAGGATCTGATGACTTTGTACTCTGATATGGTATGGTTTTGCAAAAGAAAAATACTCTCTGTATCTATTCAGAATTTAAAATGCTTCACTATTTGCAGCTTCTTAAGGCAACATGAAAATATTCTTAGACCTATTTCTCAATAGCACGTGGCATTGGTAGCTGTGCTGAATTTAGGTACCAGACATCACTTACTATCCACTTATTACTCAGCGTTACTATAGAAATTTTGCACAATCTATTTTCATTTCTAATGTGTTCGCCAACTTCCCCACCCCCAGATTTTATACACAACCTTAAGAATAGACTTCTGTGTCAGGGGCTATTTACAGATCTCATCACACCTGTACAGGTAGCTTGCCTACTCACAGCAATGATACCTCTACCTAGGCAAAAGGAAAAGGTGAAGCCACAAGCAGCTTTTCTGAAATACCCAGCACTGGCCACTCTTGGAAAACAGACGCTAAATAAACAGGCTGCTGGTCTACCTCAGTATACTGACTTGTATTTGCAGATCCATCTTGGCAACAGTCGATGAGGATTCAGCATATCTTTGTTTTGAACCCTTTGCTCCCCCTGCATACAGCACACCAGCTGATCTAACACTCTTGGAAATGTTGGCTTAAAATGGTCTGATCAATAATGAAAGAAAAAGTTCACTTCTGAGATTAAAACAGAGCAGCTTCACACATTTACTTTATACAGTTAAGCTCTAGGAGTATTATTCTGTCTTTTCAAGGCTTGTCAAAATGCTGGTAGTAGAGACAACAGGTATAAATACAGAATGAGTCAGCTCTCACAGTCTTTTGATTTGTGTGGTTGAAGTTCAGTTTCTAAAACTTACGTACTCTGTGAAGGAATAATACAGCAGCAGAAAAGAAAACCTGGAGTTTCTGTCTGACTGGCAACTCCAGATCAATTGGTTCACTCAGCCACCTGTCTGAGAAGCCCCTTTATCTGTTTTTATCTGAGAAGGACCTCTCATATGGCCTCTGGGGAATGCCTAATAAAAAACACCTGTTCTCATTCTCCTGATAATGGAAGCAGGGCCACTGAGCTTTAAGGACCTGGGTTAATGTACAGGAGCAAAGGAGTTTGTGCAGGTACAATTGGTTGATTTGCATGTGTTCACAAGTGAGCTATATAACTCACCAAAAAGCAGTTCCGTAACATTTTAGGTACTGCTGCTGCTATGCTGATTTTGGGTAACAGCAACCTTTTACTGTATATTCATTGGCCAAAATATCACTGTGAAACTTCATTAAAAATCCCAAATTAACAATCTCAAACTCTGAAGAAGAAAGGAGCTGCAGATGTCTCTCCCCTGAGAGAACGGTCTCCACTTTCCAGATGTTCTCATGCATGGTTTGATAGAGAAATAGTCCAAGTCTGCATCATCTGCCAAGGCAACCCTTAAGAAATAAAGACCATTCTGTATTTTCAAACTTATTCAGTGCAGTTGTAAGGTTGCAGAAATTTGATCAGGATCCAAAAAGTAAACCAACCAATAAACCTTTCTTCCCTACTATTTGGCATAACTGACAGAATCTAATTCAGCTTTCTTACTCTTGAAAGCACACAAACCCACTGAAACTCATTTACTTTTCTTGGGCTTAGAGAAATTTTCCTATTTCACAAAAGCTGGAAATTTCAGACTTTAAAAATATCACGACTGGCATGGTTTTCCTTCCTTTTACTGTGTGAAATACAGTGTGAATTATGTCTATCACTTATGCTTGATTTTTTTCTTTGGGTTTTATTTTTTCTTTTATAGGAATTGGGAAAGGTCATTTCAAAGCTTTTGCACACTTTCTCAGGTCTGAAGAGTTAGAACACATATTCACACATACAGAGAAAAAGGCAGAAAAAAACATCCCGGATATAATTTGTATAATTGCAGTTTACCACTAAGTGCTACAAGGGAAGAAGAAAAGTAGTAAAGAACCATAGAAGCGCAAAAGTTAATCTGCTTCATCAAAATACATTTTGCAGTGCAAGTGACTGCAAGACTTTCCACACCATATTTTTGCATAATCATTCTGGTGGTGTCACTCTTTAATTAGCACAGTCAGTAGTGGGAGAAGACACAGACAGTCAGGCCCTCTGCTTGCTTTCCCAAACTTCCGTATCAGCCTAAATTTACCTGCGGACACCCTTGTTTAGGCAGCTTATCACGTGAGTGCAGCTTGAAAAGCAGGTTGGCAGAGGTGCTGTGTGGGAATGGGAACCACAAGGGACCCATGTCAGTCAGAGACAAGGAAATGAAACCACACAGCCTTTCTGGAAAAAAAACCAAACACCATCATCCTTTGTTTTTCCTTCCAGCACTGGTTTATTAGAATGTGAAACACTTCGCTATCACATAGCAACTTTAAAAAGACAAAAGTCAGGTCTACTGAGTATGGATGAAAGGATGAAATAACTTGGGGGGAAAAAAAAAGGTTGAAAGGTAGTCTGCCTTGTGGATCCTTGGAAGATAAATAGCTGCTTACACTCTCTGGCTTTCTAGTCTAGAGAAGGTCTCTGGCTTCCAGTGCTGGAGCAGTCCTCGCACAGTTTACTCCAGGTCTCAGAGGTGCTTTGGGATGAATCTGTTGGATGTAGAAACTGGATGCAGAGATGCACTCTTTTCCTGATGGTTCCTGCAAAGTAGATTTCTGCAGTTAGCAGTACCTAAGCTATTCTTTTGGCTGAACTGGCTTTGAGCAAGTGTAGTATCATGTCCACAGAGAAAGACAAGGAGAAATTACACAGTCCTACCTGTGTGTACCAGCGCAGACAAGTCTACATTGCTGTGGACCTCACAAACACGTGGAGCTGCAGTTATGGAAGATTTCTGTGGGAAATCTATTTGTGCCAGTAAGTGAGAAAGAAGATATGCTCCAGAAGATAGATCTGACATGCTGTCCAACAGTGCAGGGATGAGTATATTGGTCATAAGAAAATATCAAAACTACAGGTGTCACCATTGACTTCTCAAGTATCTTGAGTATGAAAATATGTAGAACTTCATGGCAAAGCCAAAGGCGGATGTGTTATTTTGTCTGATCTACAGTCATGGATTGTTAAACTGAATTTAATCTCAGTGTTACAAATGGACAAAACAGAAGAAGTGTCTCTGCTGTGGAAGAGAGGTAGTTGTGTGAAGGCATTCAGACTTCCCATACAGGGTGTGAGTGAGCAGTAATCCTACCTTTTCAACAAACCAGCTAGTTACACATTAATTTACAAAATGTGCTTCAAAACAGCAGTTCAAAAGATGCTAACATGATTACAAGAAGTGTGTAATAATAAAATTTCCTTCTCTTGTTGTGGAAGGCAGTATAACACCACATTTTTAGTACTGAGTAGTGTGGGTTCACAAAAAGTTCTGCAAAAAATATGCAAGCAAATGGAAATGCCATTTCACTGATTTCAGAGAATGTTAAAATATTTCTAGGTTTAATTCAGATATATACACTGAAAGAAATGATAACTGTGCAGAAAGCAGCACTGCAGTGTACTATTTTGCCCGGAACCATAGCTTTGACTTCATGCAGCTCACTCCTCAAGAAATTAATTTCACCCTTCTTTGTGGAATTAGTGCTTAAAAGGCCCTTGAAAAGGCCTTGATTATTTATTCCAATAACAACAAGAAGAAATGCTTAGGAAGAGAAGAGGAAAATACTATTTACATTGTCCTTGCTTCCTTGTGTTGTAATTTCAAGGTGAAGAGACAATGTTTTCTTCAGGTCCACCAAATCATGTTCGCGTGTATGGTGCAGGTCAGGGAATCAAAACTGACACTCCCAAAGTTTGTATCTGTGTTCAGGCCCGGATATAAAATAACTATACATTCGCAGCTCCAGTGTCTCTTCAGCCTGTCTCCTAGACACACAGAGCACAGTGGTAATGCTGGCACACCACTTCATACACCCAAGATGTATTACTGAGGTACACAGGAGAGGGGTCACAAGTAACTGTAAATCATATAGGCCCTTCTGAAACAGGCATATCAGGTAACACTTGTCCCAAACCAGATGTGATGCGGTACTTTGTGAGACTTGCCGGTTCTCATACAGCAGCCACAACATCTGAGATTGCCAGATACCACCGAGGACCTGGATCAGAGCAAGGTGGGTACGCTAACCGTGGCTAGCATTACTGCAGCTGGCACACATGCTTTCTGAGGACTGAGCTTGAACGTGCTTGTCTGGGGACAGGGACAGGAAGCAATCTGGGACTGGTCAGTGCCCGAGAGCTGCCAAAATGTACATAGTCAAGCAAAAACTATGTGGCTTCTTTGAGGGATTTTTCTCTCTCTCTTTCATATCTACATCTAATCATAGAATAGAATCATAGAATCATTTAGATTGGAAAAGACCTTTAAGATCATTGAGTCCAACCGTAAGCCTGGAATTGCCAAGTCCGCCACTAAACTATATCTCTCAGTGCCACATCTACATATCTTAAATACCTCCAGGGATGGTGACTCCACCATCTCCCTGGGCAGCCTGTTCCAATCCTTCACCACCCTTTCAGTGAAGAATTTTTTTCCTAATATCCAATATAAACTTCCCCTGGCATAACTTGAGGCTGTTTCCTCTTGTCCTATCACTTGTGACTTAGGAGAAGAGACCGACCCCCACCTTGCTACAACCTCAATTCAGGTAATTGCAGACAGCTATAAAGTCTCCCCTGAGCCTCCTTTTCTCCAGACCAAACAATCCCTGGTTCCCTCAGCCGCTCCTCATAAGACGTGTGCTCCAGACCCTTCACCAGCTTCATTGCCCTTCTCTGGACATGCTCCAGCACTTCAATGTCCCTCTTGAAGTGAGGGGCCCAAAACTGCGCACAATATTCAAGGTAGAGCTTCACCAGGGCTGAGTACAGGGCAACAGTCACTTCCCTCGTCCTGCTGGCCACACTGTTTCCAATACAGGCCAGGATGCTGTTGGCCTTGGCCACCTGTGCACGCTGCTGGCTCATGATCAGCCGGCTGTTGACCAACAGCTCCAGGTTGTTTTCTGCCAGGCAGCTTCCCAGCCACTCTTCCCCAAGCCTGCAGTGTTGTGTGGGGTTGTTGTGACCCAAGTGCAGGACCCGGCACTGAGCCCTGTTGAATCTCATACAACTGGCCTCAACCCATTGATCCAGCCTGTCCAGATCCCTCTGCAGAGCCTGCCTGCCCTGCAGCAGATCAACACTCCCCCCAGGTTGGTGTCATCTGCCAGCTTACTGAGGGTGCAGTTGATCTCCTCGTCCAGATCATTGATAAAGATATAAAACAGAACTGTCCTCAATATTGAGCCCTGGGGAACACCACTTGTGACCTATATGTAGTCAATACATGTAAATTCTCAGAAAACCTAATAATGATGCTGAGCTATACACACACACACACTTTTAGTAATTTACAAACTCTCTGCTAGGTGTATCTAGTTTGTTTTAGGGAAGCTGCTAGACCCCTGAAAGTAGCAGAAGCTAGCAATGCAGAAAGCCTTTCTAGAGGTAAAACATGCCCACTGAGTTTTCATGTATATGCAGCGCTATGTGGAGGACAGAGAAGGAAAATATTTTCACTCATAGCACCCTTCGGAAGAAGACTTCACTGCCTGCTTTTTTCAAGTGAAGTCAATGCTCTTCCTAATGTAACAGCTATCATAACATATAGATAAGGTTTATTAAGATACCATATCTTGACATGATATGATTAAGATAAATTAGTCATAACTTCAGGACTGTGTATCAGTAGTAAAAGCATAATAGTCATAAATATAACCACCTGTGACTGAATAAATATCCGTATTACTTCTTCAGTGCAGGGATTTAGACAATGTTTTTCCATAGGGATCTAGCTGCACAAACAAGGGTTTCAATGCTTTTTTCCTTCAGTGCACAAGTGGGGGAAAAAAAAGTAGTATTCTGCCTGTGCTTTTCACTATAAATTACATCTTCAAAGACTGCTTCAGATTTTAAATTGTTAACTGGATATGAAGTGGAAAGGATACTGGAGATAGAAAAGTGACCGAGACTGAAAGGAGAAATCCAAATATTTTAGAAAATTACCACACATAACTACTTCTCACTGTTTAATACTTCCTTTCAAATAGTTTTACTTTGGTCTAAACAGATTGTAATTCTCAAAGACATGATATTGAACTTCCACTTGCTATAAGTCTTTGCTTAGATAAAAAAGGCTTTTCACATTGGAAAGAAAGAACTGTTCTGCTTTCCCAGTTACAGACTCAACAGATCTTTCAGTGATTTCTTTCCACATAAAGTGGCGCTTATAAATGCTATTTAATAGTGTCTTTATATTTTGTGTATTCAAAGACGGTCAATTTTACCGTAATGGAAAATATATAAACTTCAAGAAGAATTAAAGAGTGAGAGAAAATGAAATTGTATATTGAAAAATCAAGCTCTTCATAAACAACATTCAGTCCCCAGAAATCCAGAGATGTCTCACAGGTACCTGAGTCAATATTAAGGCAATCATGATGATTGCATCGGATAATTTTTTTGTTTACTAAATGGAGAAGGAGACTGAACTCCTTTTAGCAAGTAAATAGGTATCAGAGTGGAAAGTTTGATTTATTTTTTTAAAAAGAGTAGCCCAAAGCTGCCTCAGACCTGAGATTTTTCTAAAGGGAACTACAAAAATTAGATGCTTAGCTGCTCCGATATGTCAGGAAGGATCAAGCTTCCCTGGGTTTCTCTGAAAATCCCAGCTTGGAGAATTAGAGTAAGTAGTGGAAGATGTGTCTGATTTCCTTGCTTTGAAGGCAATTTGTGTTTCTGAAAATATTAGATATATTAAATTACAAATTAAAAGAAAGAAAGGAGCCTGGGAAGATTCAAGATTAAAAACTAGGATTATGTCCCTAACTGAAGGGCTTGCAGAGTCTTCTAATCAGAATTAATCCAAAAAGTCTTAAATATGTGTTTATCTACAATTTTTTGAACATTCTAATTTTGTAAATAGTTAATACCATGGCAAAACTGCTTCCACATTCAAGTACGAAAATACAGATTGTGCTGGTTTTCACTGGGATAGAGTTAATTTTCTTCATAGTAGCCAGTATGGGGCTGTGTTTTGGATTTGTGTTGAAAAGAGTTTGCAGTACAGAGCTGTTTCAGTTATTGCTGAGCGGTGCTTACACAGCGTCAAGGTCTTTTCTGCTCCTCACCCCACCCCACCAGGAGCAGGCTGGGCGTGCACGAGGAGCTGGGAGGGGGCACAGCCGGGACAGCTGACCCCAGCTGGCCAAATGGATACCCCATGCCACATGATGTCATATAAAGCTGGGGAAAGAAGGAAGGGGTGCATTTGGAGTTGTGGTGTTTGTCTTCCCAAGTAACAGTTAACACATGATGGAGCCCGGCTTTCCTGGCGGTGACTGAATTCCTGCCTGCCCATGGGAAGTGGTGAATGGATTCCTTGTTTTGCTTTGCTTGCGTGTGTGGCTTTTGCTTTACCTGTTAAACTTCCTTTATCTCAACCCACGAGTTTTCTCACTTTTACTCTTCTGATCCTCTCCCCCATCCCACTGGTGGTGGGGAGTGAGTGAGCGGCTGCGTGGGGCTTGGTTGCTGGCTGGGGTTAAACCACGACACAGACTTAGCTACACTAAACAGAAGGGGTGCATATGCAAAAAAAATAAAATAAAAAAAAAAAAATTGAAATTGCAAGCAAAGAATATGATCACAGCTCTTAAAAAATTTGCTTGACTGTTGGAGTACTAGCTCACTGGTGGCATTACCTGAGTAGCAAACCCAGGAGAACCTGCTAGCTTGAGCTCTGCTCCATGCTGTGCTGCACCTCTAACTACTGGGGAATTGTTTGCATCAGATTGAGCTAACCTATTTGAATTAACCTTCGAAGGAAATTAAAAACTCTGAGAGATCATCTTCACCTGATGCAAGATCAGACAAATTCCAAAGGGGCTTTCTGGCTCTTCTTCCCTTTCCTGGCCTCACATTCCCACTGCTTTTGTGTCATCCGTTGTGACCATGCAGTTAAGCTGGGAGCAGGCTGGAAGTCTGACCTTGCAAAACTCCCAAACAACATCATCCCTACCCTCCCATTCTCCCTGCAAATTAGGGGTATCTTTCTGTTAGCTCAACCAATGTATTCAACCCACTCCACAAGATCAAATGTGGTGGATGCAAGGCAGTGTGCAGCACTGCCACTGCCTGGTGTAGTCCTCAGCTGGGAGACTTTCCCTCACTTAAAGGTGTCAGATTGATCTAGTTTAAACCAACAGGCTTTATTTTACCCTGAAAAAACGAGTAAAACTTGCACGTAACACTCCTAGCTGCAAGCCTGTTCCAGTTCTGCTGCCTTCTTGCTGGTCTGTGTGACTGACCCCTGACCAGGACTCCCCAAAAACATCCAGGAATCTCGTAAGGCCACTGCAAAGTCTCCCAGAAGGTGTCTGGCCTGCCCTGGTAGCTCCTTTTATGATCCAGTACAAAAAGTGAAAATTAAATTTCAAAGCAGCTCTTTATATTCTGTGTCTCACCTTTACATAATTACTTACAATATACTTGTTTGGGTCCACTCTCAAGAGTGTGTGGTTTCTCTTCTCGATTAAATTTGTGAATAATTAATTAAATATACTTCCAATCATTTTAGCTCACAAGTAAACTAAATTTTATGTAGTTTTTAATTTAATCTTAGTTTCTCTCTGTCATAAAATGCATCTTGCCAGTATCTGAGCTGTTCACAGCCCTTGACTCTGATCTTACAGTGCATGACAGATACATGTAACCTTTGTACATATGAATCACCTCTGAATGAAATCTGCCATGATGTATGCATTGCTTCTCTGACTAACCTCTGTAATGCACCATAGGTTGGGTCATTCTTCTCATGCAACATCAGAAATAGGGTAAAACATAATCTATAGGAAGATAACAAAGAACTACCACTTAAACGATAACTTTCATGGTCTGGGTAATTACCTTAAGGAAATATAGTTTTAAATTGAACTGATTTGGAACAAGATATTTTACTTCAATAATCTGAAATAAATTATGCAGATGTGGGAATGTAATTTTTTCTTAAAAAGCAAACACTGAACTGAAATGCTCAGTATTTTCTAATTTTCCCAGAGTGTTTCATTCCATGAGAAGTATGGATATTTCCATTCTTGCTTTTAAGATATAGAAGTATTAAAACTATCAATAAAATTATCTGAAATATAAATATTATATTATTTTTTTTCCACAGAATTAAAAAAATTCTGATTTTCATTAAGCTGTATTTAATAACCAAGTTAAATAAATAACCTTGATTCCACCATTCATTGAAGTGCTCACTTCAGCAGCTCCTTTGCAGTAAACCAGGAAACTTTCCAGATTCTCTGCACACAGCAGTGACTTGGTGTCGTGGATTAGCCCCGGCCGGTAACCAAGCCCCACGCAGCCGCTCGCTCGCTCCCCCTCACCCAGAGGGATGGGGAGGAGGATCGGAAAGGAATGTAAAAGTCGAGGGTTGAGATAAGAACAATTTAAAAGGTAAAGCAAAAGCTGTGCATGCAAGCAAAGCAAAGCAAGGAATTTATTCACCACTTCCCATGGGCAGGCAGGTGTTCAGCCATCTCCAGGAAAGCCGGGCTCCATCACGCATAATGGTTACTTGGGAAAACAAATGCCATAATGTCGGATGTCCTCCTCTTCCTTCTTCTTCCCCCAGTTTATATACTCAGCATGATGCCATATGGTGTGGAATATCCCTTTGGCTAGTTGGGGTCAGCTGTCCTGGCTGTGTCCCCTCCAAATGTCCCGTGCCCCTCCAGCCCTCTCGCTGGCAGGGCCCGAGACACTGAAAAGTCCTTGACTGAGTATAAACATCACCCAGCAACAACCAAACCCATCCGTGTGCTGTCAGCGTTGCTCTCACATCAGAGCCAAAACACAGCCCTGCACCAGCTACTGAAAACAATGTTAACTCCATCCCAGCCGAAACCAGGACATCCCCCTTTCTGATGTTCTCAGGAAAAGTGGATCATCCCTGCTGTTTTTACACTGCTTTTACTTTGTTCAGTATACTTCTTTTAGTTTCATTTAATCCTTGAATGGTGGCAACAGGAACTGTAGCCATTTTCAAGCTGTACTGTGAATAGTGTCCTGTTGTTGGCTCTGACCCCTCACTCTGTAAATTTGCCTTTTCATGGCTCCAAAACAGCGATGATCCCATGGACATCAACTAATACTCCTCCTACCAATCCTTCTTCAGTTGTTTTCGTCAGATAATTTCCCAAAATAGATATGTCTATCAATAAAACATTAGTAATACTAGGATGAAAGAACAGCTACTTCAGATGAAACATTATATTGATTATTCCCAGCTGGGGCACTGGAAATAAGTTGTCAGTTACTACATTTTTCTGGAAACTGGGAGGATATTCCTAACTCACTGCTCTACCAAGCAGTTAAAACTCTGATGGCCTCCTAAACAGACTTGAAGTAAAAATTACCCTAAATGTTTTTCAAATAGAGCTCAATAACATCGAGAGGTTATATGACGTGCTGTCTGTGAGTTTGAATAGAAGACTTAAAATGTCTTCTCCAGTCCTATGTTTCTAGTCGATCTTTACTTTCTTTCCATAATTAGATTTCTCTCCATATTCCTTAAATAAATGCACTTTTCATCTTGCAGATCTTTCTCCTTTAGTCTTTGATTTACTTTGCAAAATACAAAAAAGCTGTCTTTCATCCTTTCTTCTGGGTTTTTTTTTTTGTTTAGTTTTTGGGGTTTTTTTTTTGTTTTGTTTTGTTTTGTTTTTTTCTAACAGAAAAAGGCCAATCCTGCTGTTGATGCATTGTCTCTATTAATCTCCTTGAATGCATAGTTCAGTTTTAAGCTGCAGTTTTGAAAAGACAACGGTATTTCCAGATTTGAACCCTGATAAAAAGCATGACACACAAGGAGAAGGAGTAAAATGCCTGGAAAATTAAGACTTATGGCAATGTAATGACCCAAGAAGAAAGCACTTCCACTGTAGAGAATTCCCTACAGTAATTTTGGAAATCTCATTACAGTCAGATCTTCTGTTACTTCAAGGATAGTCTCAAATACAATTCTCTTGCATTTCAGTGTAATAATAAGAAGCTCTCTCTGTTGATTAAGCCCCAACTCTTGAATGTCTGTAGTTCAGGACATTTTGTAGAAAAAATAAAGAGTGTAGCATGCCAATTAAATCTCCCAGAAGACTGGATTACTACAGTTTTGTTTGATTGTAGCCTTGTTTAGTGTTTGGCAGGGCAATAAATAGCAGAGAGATGCAATATTCCTGTTTCTTCAAGTTCAAGTGTTACAGTTTCACTCAGAAAGCCAATATTAGCTATTTCATGTACTTAGGGAGGAAGAGAAAGAGCAAGAAAGACCCTTGTTCCAAATGTCTCAACATCTGGCCTTTCTTTTTGAATGAAAATGAAGGGAAAAAAAGGAATCAAAACAAGACCTTATAATCATACTCCCAGCTATATGATCCTTGCCTCAAATCTTGCCTCCTTCAGCAGCTGAAACTAGATGCCATGCCTTATTTTTATCTGTCTAGAGATGGCTGGTCTTACTAGTTTGATGACAGAAGAGCAGAGGACAAACTCCCTGCTTGGTGCAAAATACTTAAGGGAAAAAATGGCTGATGACTGAATGGTATGAACGATTCAAAATTGCCCTCACAGTTGCTAAAAAAAAAAAAATATGAATTTTTCTGAAGCTGTTACTGTACACACTACATCTGTAATTAAGAAAACCCCAAACCCTATATAAATGTTACCAATATGTATTTAGTAACATCTCCATTATTTTCTCATTCATGGTTTTTTTTTTTCTCCTTAAGTATATATTAATACATCTATAAACATGTTATTGCTCTTTCAATTTCTGTTGACCAGTCTGTTACTTCACAGGATTAATTCTGGATAAACGAAAAGCTACCATTCTCTGATTGTTTATCTTGGGTGCAGATGTCACCCTTCCTTTAAGTTAATAATTTCATAACCCGTGATATGGCTGATTTGCTCATAAAAATAAAGACACTCTGGTCCTATATGTTATTTATCATTTGGTTTCACAAAGAAAGCACATTTTGATGTACAAATCCATTCTGAAACAAATCTGATTCCTTGCTAATCCATAGCATATTTTGATCTTTACTGGGTAATGAAGTCTTCATTTTTATGTGTAAAAAAATCTCATGTATAATACAAACAACATTATCTCTAAAACTGTGATACATCATCATACATGCAAAACCAAAGCCTTGGGTAAGACAGCCTGGCAAGTTAGATGAACCACTTCAATTTTCCATCAATCAAATTATAGTTTATTGTTCAGCTGAACTACCTCAGGCAACACAAATCTAAAAACTGTCATTTTGGAAACATTACATTTTTTTTCTGTCACATTATAACCCAAGCCATGGCTATAAAAAAGAATGTCATACCATTACTGACTGTAATATTCCTTAATTTAGGAACAGCTAATTCATCTGCAGTGTATGCAGTGTTCCTAGTATTTGAAGCTTATAGCAGTGTTCAGTTACAGTAATCTTATCAAATTCCATTAGTACATTTATTATTTTTAAATAATGGAGATTTTTGAAAATTCAATTAAATGTAGAATGGTTGTTTATAACAGCATTTAAATGCCTGCATTAGAAATAAGGTTTACATTTCAGAATCTTCTAATATTTCAATTATTTGATTTCTATGAACATTAAATTGTAGGGAATTTAATTAAAAATTAGGCTTCTATGACATACACTCGATGAAAGAATCTGCTGTCTTTTTTCTATTTCTTTGCAGCAATAAGTGTCATTACTGTAAGGCTCAGAAGTTAAAAATTAACCTGGTAAACATTACAGGTCTCTCTGTGTTCTGTCACCCCAAATGCACCTATGTCCTTTTGACATTTAGGCTATAAAATTCCTATAACATTGAAGACCAGCAATGTAATTCTTTTACATTTTAAATGTTCTATTTGTCACTTATTCTAAATTTCTAAATGATAACTTTATGTTGTTCCTTGTTTTATCCACAATAAGTTGAAGTGCATATACCAGTTAATGGAAGAGTAGAGGGTGAGAATTATGAACAAAGAGTATATTTCTTCCCTGGTTAAAATATATAGAATTGACAGTGTGAAAAGAAAAGGACTTACTACTAATATGGGTATGATCCCCTCACCATCTATATGTTTAAAAATATAATTTTACCCCAGGAAACCATAAATTTAATTAAGATACAACTCTTTAAATAGTATATGATGAAATTTAAAGATAACTGAAATGTTGTAAGAACACACATTTCGATGCAAAGATATATGAGGACACCTGTCCCCCCCTTAAATGACTACCTGCTAAAAGAAAAACCTGCTAAAAGAGCAGATTTACTGAGCAGTGAGGCAATGAATTTAAGAGGTCTCTGCTGAATAAAAAAATAGTTCCATTGGTTGAGCTGGGCCATGTTCATGAACAAGTTCAGACATACTAACGGAGCTTTTATGTGCTTTTATTCTCCATTTATTTTTGAAAAATCAGGAATTTTCAGTGCAACTATTACTTATGCACCAAAGCCATAAAATTCCTGTTGTTGATATTCACCAAATCTATGCTAAGCAAATTCCAGCAAGGACTAATGTACACACTTCGTATGTACAAGCAAAAAGGTGAGGGAAATCAACCCAAGACTACTAAGTGTAAAGAATTTAATCATGGTATTTGCATTTGGTTTTTTTAAAGTATTTTTTAAATCAAATTGGGTTATGTAAGATACAAATTTATCTAAGGAAGATATTTCTGCTCTTATGATACTTGTAATTGCTGATTTTATTTATGGCTCCTGTTACTTCTCTATCAGCCTAGTATGCTGCAAAAGGTATGAGTGAGAGCACATAAAGTAAGACAAGAATCAGATACTTACAGTGCTTTTCTTAGAGGATCACGCTAAGGAGTACATTAGGTTTTGGGGAAACAGAAAGACTAGTCTTACATTTTCAGAGCATATTAGAGTTTTAGCCACCTTGTTCCCTATTTCATTGAAAAGTGTCACACTGGTGAATATCTTAAACAGCAGTCAGAAAAGGTAGGCATCAGACATAATTTTCTAATTAATAAACATATATCTTCTAGTGTTATGCTTGTTCTGTAGCAGTTCTTTTTCTGTTTTATACTATTTTGTTTCTTCTCCTGAAGGAAGTTATTTTTCTTTGAGCTGAAAGTGGTCCCCTAAGCACTTTGCTGTTCCAGATGTGAGGAAAGGAACCCTGAGAATGCCGCGATCTTCACTCACAGGGTAGGTAATAGAGAAGTAGGAAGAGGGTGTCATAAAAGTAGTTACAATAAAAAAATATAACTGACCCATCACAGACTCAGCAAGATGGGTCAAAGTTGCTTCCTCTCAAGTGAAAACATGGTTTTTGTGACTCATTCCACTGACTCATGAATATATGTATATTTTCACTATGTCTATAAAAATTCTTGTTTTATCCTGTTTTGCCAGAAGCTGGACTTTCCTACTGTGATACTAGCTGCTGGCAGTGGAAGCACCCTAACCTTTGGTATATTCAGCCTTGCAATAAAATCCAGGGTGTTTCCTAGATACAGTATAATTAACTTCAAATGCTATGTTACAATTATGTTCAGGGTGTGACTTAGACAAAATAAAGCACTTCTGAGCGGCGGCTGGTGTGCAGTTCTAAATGCACCCTTTTTTCGTGTCTAGGTACTATAAATATTTCAGAACACTATAGATAGCACCAAACCAAAACATTCTAGGTCCCTTAAATTCTGGATCTTAGTTTTGCAATATGAGATGGATTACTCTTTTTTTCTTTTTTAGTTCATTTAAACTCTTGTTGTATAAAATAAGAGTAAAACCTAGCGAGTCATAGCCACATTTTGCCTAGTTGTATTTAAGATTATGCATTAGGATTTGTTCAATCTTAGTAATCATGTACAAAGCTTGATAAAATTAGTGCAGAAGGTCTCTGGTAATCAGAAATGGACATTGTAAGTACTTATGCATACCTGCTTCAGATCTTTTTAAAAAAGGCTTCCAGCCAATACATTGAAATGGACATGTTCTCTTCTAGTTTACAAGAAGTGCAGCTGCCAAAATAATTTTTCTCATGTTTCAGTCACGCCAGTCAAACAACCTCTAAAATGTGCCACCAGCTTTACACTTCTTTTCTTTAGGAAGCATATTCAGTCAATTTTTTTTCTTGCAACAACTGGTTGTAGCTAGGCTTTGACCATCAGTTCATATGACAGGCTATCAGGATGTGTTCCAAACTGCATAAGTTTAAGTGCCATGTCAGCCCTGAGACCTTCACCATTACCTTCCCTTCTGAGTACTCACACTCAGAAGCAGCCTGATGTGGAAGATAGGCACTGGGTCTCCTGCCTACAGTGTAGCTGGGTTTTGAATGGGCAGCACAAGGGCTCAGGCATGGACCATGATTCAGTCATCCAGACGATAATGTACTCAACACAGAGCTCCCTCCAGGGCAAAATGCTTTCTTTTAAAATGATGTGTCTAAAGAAGGATGTTTTAACATGGTCCTTTGCAGTCACCGATGAACACACTACACTTAGATCTACATCTCAGCTACTGTTCTTTGCAATCTGCCTTCTAGAACACAGGGAATTTCTACTTTTCCTTTATTCCTTTATTAACCACCTCACAACAACCACCACACAACAGAAAGTACAAGCAGTAGGAAACATGTATGTACCTGCTGAAATGGGCACAAAATACAGCTCAGACATTTTCACAGTAAAGACATTTTCAGTAGTTACAGTCCAGAAAAACAATGTGAACTGAAATGAAAATGAGGATGCATCCTAAATAGCAACTCATGGACGGGTTTCATTTATGATCCTATTATAATGGCATGATCTCATTATAGACTCTCCCATCAATTCATAAATAGTGAAAAAATCAATAAATAGTAATTTGTACAATTTTTCATTAAGCCAATGTGTTGGTATAGGAATATGGCAGATCCCCAGGTATTCAAATGCTGCCTATGGACTGCCCTTTTCTGACATCCCTTTTCACATTTGTCACATTTAAAATGGTTTTAAAGGAGAAAATCAAATGAGGAACGAGTAAGGTTTTTAACTAGGCAGTCATTTTTAACTATCAAAGTTTTTTTCATTCTCTACAGATATGTATCAAGTAGAACTGCATTTGTAAATTCAGGCCACAGCATTAAACACAAAACAGAAAAATAAAGAATTGCTTGTGAAAATACTA
The DNA here is from genome assembly GCA_035590275.1 of Ibycter americanus. Classification (NCBI taxonomy): domain Eukaryota; kingdom Metazoa; phylum Chordata; class Aves; order Falconiformes; family Falconidae; genus Ibycter; species Ibycter americanus. The sequence goes on from JAVJGI010000040.1 coordinate 33,868,255, forward strand.
TTATATTGTACTGACTGGATCATTAGATGGTGTTCTACAAAATTTTTACAAATTGGAGTCCAAACATATATTTTAGAGCATGTAAGTCTTACAACATTACAGACAGAAGTTAATCAAAGCAATACTTTCTCTTAGGTTGGTGAGCAGAGGAGACACATAGGGAAAGGGAAAGAGAGAAAAGGTTTCTTTAAATAAGTGCATGCAAAGAACTAGAAAGTACTTTGATACTACTTCTTTCCTGAATAAAAATGTGCTCTCTTTTATGGAGGATGAAGCTGTAGCTTAGTATCTCTGTGCTTCTAAGTGTGTTAATCCTATACAAACGATGAGTATGGAGTAGTACCAACGATGAAATCTTACAACTTTTTCATTTGTTAAGACATGGAATATATATATCGTATTGTGGGAAAATGACCCAAATGTTCCAGTTTTTATGAGGGTGCTTGCTCCCCTTCTGACCTTTTTCCAGATTTGTATTTGGAACTAGAAGGGTATATTTCCCCTTTTGGAAATCTCTTTAAGAAGGCCTGTGGACAACATGTGTTGGATCAAAGGTTTCAGAACTGTAAGGACTTTCAAAGCTTTTTTTTTTCTTTTTTTTTTCTTTTTTTTTTTTTTTTTTTTTATATTGCAGTTCTTTTCATTACAACTCATTTTGATGATGGTTGGGTGAACTGTTCAGGGGGGGAAAAAAGTGAACCTGCCCAAAGTTCATTGGCTAAAAAAGCTGAACTAAACTGAAGCACATATTTTTAATGTTATTTCTCTGTTTCTGTTTTAGAAGTTCAGAAGCATGAGTGGTTTGTGATTTTTGTGTGCGTGTGTATGTTTTTGTGCCTTACACAGAAAGACAATGTTTGAAAATGAAATAATTAGCCTAAATCTGACATGCACTTTCATATCCCAGTCACTAGGCAGAATGTGACTATCCCAAAGCCACAGGAGTTCTTTCTGGATACAAAATGAATTTCTGTGTTCTTAGTTTATTCATAATTTTGCACCATTTTTGCATACACTGTAGTATCATATATATATATATATAGCAAGTGGAAAGCCAAGGATATCAACTATATAAATATATATTCTCTATGCTTCATAATTTCTGAAATTGTGAAATATATTACCTGAATATTTTCACTTATTACAGATTGCTCACTTAGAAAGAAACTTTAGTCTCTCTCTCCCAATATATTTTTATATACATACATATAGTGTAATATCAGATTCACTGGCAAAGTTGCATATTTATTGAAGATGACAGGGTCAAACTCTATACCAGTGAGACCGATGTTATATACAGCCACTGAGGCAATCAACAGAATCAAACAGCTGAGTAGAACAGTAATGATAAAAGTAGGCAAACGCACAAACAATTGTTATAAGAGTGATCAATTGTGCTTCATATTTCCTGGTTGTAAGGAAAGAAGTGATCAGTGTATTCGCATCAGAAAAATATTTAATTCCAATATTTTGGAAAACTTTTGTATTAGAAGAATAGTACTGGAACAGGTTGCTCAGTGAGGTTGAGGAAGCCCCTGCGATGGTTATATTTTAAGAACATTAGACAAATGTTTGTCAGTAACACTTTGTATACCTGATGCCTTACAGAGCACAGGAATAGATTGATTGACCTCTTAAGGACCCTTCCAACACAACATCCCTATGAAGTTCTGATTGAAAAGAGCCCAGTACAAATATTTATCAGACTTTTTTTCTTGTTCATTTAGTTGGTTACTTTATGATTCTGTGAAAGAGCAGTGAACTGGAAGGAACTGACTGCGAATGTTTTAATTTGGCAGTTTAGGGGGAAAAAAAATCTTTGCGCTTATTTTGATGTCTGTTACTGGCAGAGAATACAAACGAAAGCTGCCAAAATCTCTTTGAGACAAATTCAGCCAAGTAATTCTCTTTCAATATGAGACATATGATTGGGTCTACAGCCAATCTCTGAGCTCTTTACTTGTATATTTCACATTACCACCTTGAAAATCTATTTTGATATATTTATACACAGATACAGACAGGCAGACACACGCACACACTTTCTTTAAGAAGACAAACTGAAGCAATATTTGACTAAAATTTTGTTATGCTGCTGCATAAAAATGCAAAGAGTTATAGATAGCATCAATTACAGAAAGCCAGGATAAGGACAATGGTCATATATGTTTATAAGGTCTATTAAACTATTTCCAGTTTCTACTCATGCAGAATTATCTGATAGCTGTTACTGCAAGGTGGCATGACACTTACTTCTGAAGTCTGGAACTGCATGTCAAGTGATCACAGAAAAGTTGAAAAATACCCACCCCTGCTTTAGCTTTTCAGCAGAAATGGCCAGTAGACAAAGGCTTCGGCGCTTCAGATACAGGAGGATTTCAACCATGTTATTTCCATATGTGGGTGATGGAGAGAAGAATCAGACTTGTTGGCAGCCCGTGCTCTCCAAAATGGAAACGCTGGGATTCCTCATTGCCCTACATGTATCAGGCAGATGAAAAGCTTTTATCCGATGCACATTAATAATATCCAGGAAGAATATTGCTATAGCTGTTGCCTGGGAGTCTCTGCAACAGTCAGACAGATGGACTTCCAGCTCACTTGCATAAGGTCAAGGACATACAAACACTGGTAAGATAAGACTTGAGGGTAGAAGTAGTGTCACGTTTGGTGATATCCAGATACATTGAAATCTCAAACTTAAAACCGAGGCAAAAAAAGAAAATAAATATTAAACACAGACCTTTTGGTTCTCTTTTCCAAGTAAACAAATCCAACATTGCCTAGAGAAGAGGTTTTGAAAAATTACAGCTCTTTCAAGCCTCTGTTATTAAAAATCTATGATGTCACTGATTGTGGCCAGAGAAAGGTATTTACAGCTACTTTTTTTCCTAAGGCTTTAAGGTGTCAGGAAATGATCAAAGTTACTTAAAGTATTACAACAATGCCTTAATCACTTGCACTCCTGTTTCTACCATCATGATCACCAAAAGCAAAAGTAGGCATAACTCAATTTTCTCCTAAGAATCTCACAGAACTGTTTCAACTTACTTATTTTATCTATATATTACGATCATGTTTTATTGCTTCCTCAACTTCTCCTTTTAACATCCTTTTACCTAACTTGTTTGCAAAATTGTAACTTTATGAACAAGCATTTAATTTGCCTTTGAATATCTTCCAGTTCTGATTAATACTTTCTACTTCAAAAGTCTTCTTACAGTAATTTATGCCAACAGTTTCTTTAAACTTTGAAAGCAGATCCTTCAGAGTTCCAAGTATAAAATTATTGGGTGTCATCATATTTGCACTAAAGAAATGCAACCAAATAAAAGTATCCTTATTATTTGGACTACTACTAACTGTTACGTCATCTGTTAATCCTTCTTTATTCTACAAAAGAGGGTACGATTGCATTTAAAGTATAGCAGTATCAAGCATGTTGTTATTATTATATTGGATGTTAACTGACACAGTTCAGTTAAGTTTTAGACAACTGTTATACAGTACACAAGTACCTTTGAAATCTCCTTAGAATCCCTTTCTTCTGCAGACTGTGCCAGGAACAATAAGAATTAAGTGTGCTGAAACTGGAATATTTTGGAACAGCATTCATGTGGGCGTAAGGTTTTCAACAAATTCAGCACAAGTAGTTTGCATACAAATGAACAATTTGTTCTTGAAAGTGTTCTTTCCATCTTGTTTTACTTTAAGCACAGTCAGGGACAATTGTTGGTATAAATTTTGATGATTATCATGAAAACTTTGGCAGTGGAAACCATTGAGAACGTACTGTAGGAGGATGTCACTCCTTCCAACTCTCTGGTCAACATTTAGGAGCAACTGAAAAAATATCCAAAAACATTAGTGCCAATGTTTTTACACACCATATAGCTCAGGACAACAGGATTTTAGGATCTCACACTGCATACTCTTACTTATATTACTAGTACTGAGTATTATGTGGTAGAACTTTTAGACTCAAACTTTTAGTAAGCTCCACTAGGTGCCTATGTCTACATGTAGAACAAAGTCTAATTTGATGATGAGTCTTCAGTATATGACTTTGCAGCACCCCTAGCAATTTCATATATTTTGGAAATCAACAGTGCCCTCACCGAGGAAATGATTTTTTCTGAGGCTGCAATTTCACCACCACTTATACTAGATTTTTGCACTATCAGGTACTAATTTGATTTTGTTCAAATGTGGATATGCCATTGTATTACTGCTGAACTGGACAGAACACGCAATATAGTGTTTATATCAGCTTTCTGCTCTTATAGAGGTTTTATCTCAGCTGTAGGAGGAAAAATGATACCTGATCCAGCAAAAAGTCAGTGGTGCAAACATAAGAGTGATCTTATATCAGATGAGTGCTTCGTGTCACGTGGCTGTGGCATTTCCAGTCCTATAGCAGCAGCTTTGAAGCAAGATTTACTGCATTGTCAAGCCATGGCCTGAGGGTTTTAAGCAGCTTGATTAGAAGATTCATACTGTCACATAACAGGATCTGTTGAATGTGATGAAAGGTTAGTATTTCACACAATGATCTGCAAACCTTCAGTTGAAATCCAGAAGGTTTGGGTTTTCTTTTCTTTTTTCTTTTTTTTCTTTTCTTTTCTTTTTCTTTTCTTTTGTTTTCTTTTCTTTTCTTTTCTTTTCTTTTCTTTTCTTTTCTTTTCTTTTCTTTCCT
>JAVJGI010000040.1:33873050-33927912 GCA_035590275.1 Ibycter americanus
CGTGTGCTGTCAGCGTTGTTCTCACACCAAATCCAAAACACAGCACTGCACCAGCTACTGAGAAGAAAATTGACTCTGTCCCAGCTGAAACCATGGCACTTGGTTTGTGCACATCAGGGAGCAGTAAAAGCCTGGCTGGTCTGCTGAAGAGGATGAACTGGGAGCTGAGAGTGGCTGCAGCACAGCAGGGAGGGCAGTGCCCTCCCTGATGAAGCCATAGCTCTGCTGCATCAGGGCAGGGTGGTGAGAGGGACAGGGTCTATCAACAGTCCCAGACAAGGTGAAGTATTGGGTCAAGTCTGGGTTGAGCCCAGGGGTCTCCTCAGGAGAGGCAGGGGGCATGCCTGGAGACAAGGCTACCTACTGCATAGGTGCAAGTCTATCCAAGAAACCCACAGACCAAGACAGCCTGTCTCCTCCCTCCCCGTGCTCCTTACTAGGTGCTAGTCACCAGATTAAGCGAATTGCCTTAAACAAGGATGTCACATAGCCTCAGTTTTGTGGTTTAAGAGATTGTTGTAAGCTTCTCTTATGGAAAATATATTTTTAAAAACTTCCTTTGAAGAAGAACTTTGTATTGGTGATATACAGTCCTTAAACCCAGCAATAAACAATACAAAGAAGAAACCTAGCCAGAGTTTCTCAAGACCTCTTTCTTTGCCAGGGCTTGTGTATGCAGAATTGCCAATGCGCAGATCACTGGGGACAGAGAAAAGGTCTGACTGATTGTTGAATTAAAGGTTTCATCACTAAATAAACTTAACTCATAAAGTAATTAACACCTTCCCTTGAAAATTCTCAGAAAATTAACTTTTTACTCAAAGAGTAAGTGCAGTAATTCAGGGTATGATTTAGGGTATTTTTTATACATAATAAATAGGATGAAACACTGCAAAACTCAGTGCAAAACTATGCAATTTCAAACAAACTCTCATTTTCATGCTGATAATAAAAGCTGTATCACATTGTGCCTAATCACAGCAGGCCAGAAGACTCCTGTGTGTACAGTTTAATAGCAATATACAGAACAGCTAGGAATTACCACTAGATTAATTGTATGTATAAGAAACCAGACAGTGGAGTGCTGTGGTATGGGTAGCGTGGTCTTTTAGCTAAACCTGAACACGAGCTGCCCTTGTGCCCTTTTGTTTTCTAAAGAAGCAGGAAATGCTGGATAGATGACCTGGATTGTGGCATAGCTTTACCTCCCGAGTTACCAGCAGTGTATTTGTACTTATCTGAAGCATGAGAAATGCAGCGTAAGCTGAAACACAATAGTATTCTCTCCCCTGTGCTTTGAAGGAGTCATTACAGTACAGTTTTGCTCAGTAACACCAGAAATATACAGCTGTAATGTGTGTATCTCTGCTTTATGTCTTTTAAGCCTCAACTTGCCTCCATTGGGTCCTATTATACAGTCTCTGATCATGTTGCACTTCAGAGTTGCAGAGAGAGGTGCTAGAATTCCCCAGGTAACTAGTCATGGAACAACCTGTTTGTGCATTCCTTTGTGCTGTCAGTTAGTGTTTAGTTTATGCACTGGAAGGAAAAAAATGTTTATGACCTTCATAAAAGAAGAAGAACTATTGCTGTTTAAATACTCTTGTGGAAGTCTTCATTATCTACAGAATGGCTAATCCCTTTCTGAATGCTATTCAAGCTCTTGGCTTTTATTATCTAACTCACAAAGAAACAAATGACATTATAATTCAGGGAAGCTGGGTCAGATGCTGCAGTTCTGTCAAGATCCTCAGTTTTAGCCAAGAAGGACACTGAAAACTGAGAGCTGAGAAACAGTTTTTAAAGAAATGCAAAGTCTCTGCATTTTTGTATTAATATTTTTACTTTTTACTCAAATTATAAAGCTGGACACGGTTCAAAAACTGTTACATCCTACTCAAAACTGGTACCTCTAATGCTGTTTTAGCTGATAGCAGCCTCAACAGAAACTTTTGTAGTAGATATGTGAGTATGTGAGCATGAATATATAATACAAAAAGAAACTCATTACATTTCATGCATACCAAGTTTGTGTGAAGCTGTAGTTACCCCCTTTGCATTATTCTGCTGCTACTAAGACAGAAGGACAAAAGAAGATATCTGTAAGGTTCATAAAGGTCTGGTGGAGATGGATCCCCAGGCTCTCATGGTAGGGATTGCCCCTGGAACTCAGCCCTTCCTTCTCTGAAAATGACTCTGTTGGCCAGTGCTGATTGCTTTCCAGCCAGGTTTGCAGCTGGGTTGCAGGGCTGCTTTGGTGTAGCTTTACTAAGCAACGTGTCTCTAACTCTAAACCAGAGGTGAGCCTATAATTCAAAGGGAAAAAAGAAGCCTACACCACTTTTATGTTCATTTCACAGTTCATGGTGAGAAATCATTCTTATTTTTCAAGCTCCTAGAGTGCTAAGCTGAGAAAATGGGCCTTCAGTAATTTTCTTTTAATTGGGAGCCCAGCAGTACAAAGGTGGCACAGGCTGGTGTATATTTTGAAATAGCCTGCTGCAGCTAGCACTGTGGCAATAATTGAGTCTAGGTGTGACTAAAGTATAGTCCATATAATGGCAATAATAGGTGCCAAAGTCAGGTGTTCTTTCATAGGTGATAAAAGGATAATTTAACACATGCTATATCTGATTCTTTTTTCAGTGAGTAACATCAGATCAGGGTTTCAGTTCCTACTTTAGTTAACTATTAAAGGACTCACCAATAACTTTATTGCTGCCACTTATTTTTAATACACTTTGTCCAACCTTTTTTCCCCCAATTTTCTATGACTTTCTTTAAGAAATTCTCCGTTACATGAGCACATTTTTGGAAAATGTTGCTGACATGAATGTGAATTATACAGCTGCAGGTTACAGTTTGAAGATGTGCTCCCTCGGTCAAAACTTTTTGTTGTGTTCCTCAGCCCTTTTTACTGGCATCTGCCCCCAGTTACCCTATCAAAACATCACAGTTAAAACTGGAGGGCCCATTCAGAAACCTAAACATCTGCATCTATGCCATTTCAAATATCCTGAGTAACTGAACCCCCCTCCTGGGACTAGCAGGTATGGACAGGAGTATGTGAGAATTATTCCTTTGTGGAGAATCTAAAGGGGGGTCTAAAATGACACTAAGCACCTGTGTTTAGGCATCTAAATTACTTCCTTGGTGTCTCTTTTTCGGATCCTAGCAAGCAATGCCTGAGGAGTTAAGTGTATGGTATTGACATTGACTCCAATAGGATTCATGGACTCTCAGTACTTCAAGTCAAGCCATGAGGACTACAACCACTGAGAGACTTGCGTGGTATATAGATGCCTCTGTTCAGTCTCACAGTCCTCAGAGCCTGCCCTCAGCTGTAGAGCTGCCCATGCTGCTTTTGTTCAGAAAGCCAGAAAATGCTCAGTCTGGACTTGAACTAAGTTGCCTTTGACTTAATAAGTCTCTGTGCCCTGTTCATATAGCTCATGCCCACACCCCATCCGTGCACGTATAGGAACTCTCCCCTTCCTATATTTTTGGTAGGACTATCTCAAATAGGTTTTTAGATGTTCTACTCTGGATTCTGCACAAAATATAGATTTTTTTCCAGTAACATTTGGTAATGGCATAACCTCTCAGTCTGCCTTCCAACAACCCTACAGCCTTCCCTGAGATACTTACCCCTGTATTCTGCTCCTTGGGCCAAACACTGGCTCCTTGGCAATCCCTTGCTGGTCTCTCCCTCTCTGTCTTCCCTTTGCTTTTCCCTCTGCAGTGCCCTCCAGCCACTACCATTTTCTGTTTGCTTCCCTGAAGCAGATGCATAGCCTGTCTTCTTGGGATCTCAGTAGATGCCCGGAATATTTCTGCCAGTGGATCTCAAGATTTCTGTTCTGCCATAGGAAAAGATGGGATGAGTGCTTATCTAATCCCACTTTTCTTGTAGCTCCGCGTTGTACAGTAGCTCATTACTTACCATAGACAACCCAGATATGGAACAGGCAGGACCAGCTCCCTTCACTGCCTCACAGACTTTGAGCCTCCAAGTACCACCTCTCTGATGCGGGGCTGCAGAGCTCTGAGATAGGACTTTTTGATTATTTGCAGCTGAAACTTCCTCTTTGCATGAACTAAGAGCTCATTGACTATGAGTTAATACCCATCCTGAATAGGATGAAAGAAAGCAATCTGAGCATGACTTCAGCAGCTGCAGGACTCTACTGGGAACAGAAAGTTCCTGCTTCAATAAGTGATCATGGTGAAATGTGTTTTGAGTATTCACAAGAAATTCTTATGATGAAGAACATAGATGAGATTGGTGTTACATGCTGATTCTGGCATGCTTCCTGTGCACCTTCAGTATCTATTTAATGTAGACTTTATGGATGTCATTTTACTATAACATAAAATCATAGCATCACGGCATAGTTGAGGTAGGAAGGGACATCTACCGATCAACTTGTCCAGCTGTATTATGGGCCACTGAGGCACATCTACACCAATAGGTGCAGGAAAAGTCTTGGCCCTCCTCTGCACAGTGGATGGGCTGAAAAGCCTGAGCTGGCAGCACACGTGCTAACACTAACACGTGCAGCACACCAGGAGAGCTGTGGCACACAATGTGAAACATAAGCTACCACAAACATGCCCACTCCTGGAAAGAAGTATAGATGTATAGGTACTGCACAATACCTATGTGGTTATACTGCTTCTGCATCTCAGCTGAAGGGTCAACATAGGCTGCAGTGTTCGATTTATTGGCTCAGAGTTTTACCAGCTTAGGGGTCTCCCTGGCACTCTGTTATTCTGTGTAAGTGTGCTTAATCTTTCAGCTAGGTGTTGCATTAAGCAACCTTCCTGGGGGGTGACTGCTGCTGCTCCCTCTGCTTGAAAGGATCCATATTAAGTTCAAGTTAAAGACTGTCTGAGAGATTCATTAAAAACAAAGGCTGTGAAGGGTAGAGTCCAATGTCACAGGATCTAAAAGATGCTTTTGGTATTATAAAGGATCTTAATGTTACGTAAGAATGGAGGAGATAAATTTTTTGCATTTCTGGAATTAGTGGGAGGAATTCTGTATTCTAAGTTATGAAAAAAAAAAAAAAGTTGGTAAAAACAATAACAACAAAATTTCATCCAGACTTTAGGCTGAAATCTATTTGGCAAATTTCCAGTCCCCTGTGATTTGGAGATTTTTATTTATTAAGTATAGAGTCTTGGCTAAATTACAAGAAAAAAAATCCAGAAGTTAACAGTTCAAGTTTTATATTTGTTTGAATCAAAAGTATCTGCAAAGAGTATGAAAGTAGAGATATTTTTTCAGAGAGGCAACATGCCATGTAGCATGATCTTTGCTCAGTTATAGTGATTCATGGTAAGCAAGCCCTATTCTTTTCAATTACAAGTGTTGGTTTAATTTTCTCAGCGTTCATGAAAACCAAGCATCAGTGGGATGCATTCTTAATATTTTTTGTATTTGTATATATTTGTATATCTTAATATTTTCTGTATTTGCTGTTGGATACCTTCATGGCTTTCTAAATTTTCACCTGCATTGCTATGGAGACCACTAAAATCTGATTATCAATGCTGAAGGAAATGTACACCACCACCTTAGCTTGAAGATATTAAATAATTTTGCTTTTGCACACTGTTTGCTCCAAGACCTGGTTAACACTGTCAACTTAGAACCACGCCTTCTGGGGCATTTTGCTGTAAAGTCAAAAGTGATTTATGACTTAAACTCCATTACTATGCTGATAATTCACAGCAGTAAAAAATTATACCCAGAATGATATGAAATATTTCGTTTTAGAACTCTGCCTGTAAGGAAATAGGAAGATACGATCTACCGTAACACTGAAGAGCCTTTCAATCTGTAGTGATTTTACCAGGCCAGGATCCAATGTAGTCCTCTGAGATTCTTGCTGTTACCAACAGGACAAGCCTGGGAGCCAGCTAAATGGCCTCTCTGTGCCCCACATTCACTGTCTATAATAAAGAAAGGATTCAGCCTTCTTCTTCTGCAACCGCTTGAGGTCTGCAGATGAAAAACAATCTATAAAAACGTTTTTAAAGACGAGCTCATAAGCTCTGTGAGAGTTTTAGTTCTCCAAACTCAGTCTCCTGCAACTTCACTGAAAAAAGTGAAGGTTCACGCTCAAGGAGTTCGTCCTGGGCAGTGGAGGTGGGAAGGGATCTCCTCCATTTGCACGTACCCACCCACTCATGCTCTTCATTTCTCAGAGGAGACCACTTCACTGCATTTCTCTTCTCTGAAAAACCTTGTAGTTTAACAGATGAGACAAACCACACACAAAAGGGGGATGAAGGTGACTGGTAAAAAGCTTGAGCTTGTCCCCTATAAAAAGATACCTTTGAAAGGTGCTATCTGAGGAAGCTGCTGGAATTCTAACATCTGCTCGAGTTCTTTGTTCTCTTGAGTAGGCAGCAGCAGCAGATGTGCTCTCTTTGTAGCTCTGTACAACATGGGGTTTCACAGAGCTTCTGCATCTGATAGAGCACTCAGCAAAGTCATTTCTCTACATGGCTGCCTGCATGCAATTCCACGGGAAGTGATTTCTTGTGTTTTCTTTTGGCCATTATTGATTGTCTGCTGCTATCATGTTATCTTGTGACGTGTCTTGGGTCCTCCAAAACCAATGTGGAACAAATTGGTCAGAATGAGCCACATTTAAGCTGGTAGCACTCCTGAATTACTGTTTTTCCACCTTGTTGGTCTACCACAAAAAACACTCAGAACTTGCAATTCACTTACCAATGATCGTCACGTAAATGGAGAAGTATCCAAATCTCAAAGGTCACTCATCCTTGAAATCAGCACAATTGATTTTATATAGCTTGCTGTCAAAAACGACTTTTGTGTTCCTGAGACATGACCTGATTCACTTGCTCTCTGAAGCCTGCTACATTAAACAGTAGTGCTCAATGAATAGATTTGTAAAACAACATTTCATACACTGATACATTGATTACAAGTAATGCAGTATGTGATCACAAACACAGTAAGCCTCCTGACATACATCACTGAAAATTGTCCTGTATAGAACTAAGAAAAGAAATGTCTAGGCATTTATTTGCTTGGTATCACATATTGCATAAAACATGGTCCTCCTGTGTTAAGTAGAGTACTGAGGGAGACCAGAATATAAAAGATTGTCTATTGACAGGGAAAAAAAAAAAAGTAAAAAACCCACAACCCAAATTCATCACTTCAGACACTGATTTATATGTTTTACGCACAATGATTTGTGTAACAATTACAGAAATCAGAATTTTGATTGACTAGAAAGATGAATCGTGGCATAGCTCCATTGCTGATAAAAGCATATCTGTTGCATTTTGATTTGCTGTTTTTAACCACAAAAGTGTTTGTAGACAAGACAATCAAGCTATATAAGGATGATCTAAGGGTAAATTAGAAAAAAAAAAACCCCAGATAGGCTTGTATTTCTGAAAGCTTTCCTATTTTAATCAATTCTACCTGTCAGTCTAAAAAGATACCTTTCTACTTGTTTGTTCTTTGTGTTTATGAATTAAAATATCTTTTTTGCAAATACTTTCTGAATGTTGTATTTGCTAAATGTTTACATTTTCATAATTCCTTTCAGTTAAACATAGTAAAGAGAAAGAAAAATGAGATTTAAAAAAGATATTGAATTAAGAAAATGTGCTTTAAAAGTTCAAGAATATTCTGAAAATAAATGTCTGTGGTCTTCCCCTGCTAGTCAGAGATAGTGAACATACCCTGCATGGGAATGATTTAAATAACTGCAGCTGAAATAACTTTATAGAACATTAAGCCAAATTCTTTGCTGGTTTAAGACAGTGTTATCTCATTTACCCGAGAGCTGTTTTATGTATTTTCACAATAAAAAATAGCATAACATATATAAACCACTTACCTATGGAAGGCGGCTAATATAAGGTAAAGTGTCCAGCTACTGCTGGCAAACAATCAGTAGAAGTGGCCTGAGCATGGGCTGCTGTCTAGGTTAATTTTTCTAGTGGTAGTGCCCAGCTGCCATCTTGTTATGATTACATAGTCCTTCTCCTCACAGGATCAGTGTACATTTTCTTGGAGTTTGGCATTTAGAACCTGTCAGAAGTGTAGCTGTCTCGTCTACAGTGTTCCCATCAATGGAAGCATAGATTTACTGTTAATGTAGCCACTCAAGTAAACACATGTCTATTAAATCCCTCCCCCATCTTGTGGATTAAACAACCATGCCAAAATTCTGAAGAGTGGATTATTTTTCCGTATGATAGGCTACATATTGTCACATGTTGAATTCTCAGGAAGTTCAACCAAAATCACCTGGAAATTTGGAGGCTTAGCTCTTGAAAGAATAGTCAGAATCATGGCGTACAGGTAGGGATGTGAAAATAAATAAATATGTGGGGGGGGTTCTTCAAAAGTAAAATGAGTACATGTGTAGCACGTCCCCTTTCCGTAATTTCCTCAGCCATCGCCAGGTGAGATCCTCTCAATGATCACTCAAGTTTCAGTGCTGCCATTCAAGTTGCAGCCCTACCACACTGTGTATCCTCTGCTCCTCCACCATGTCCCACTGTGTTCCTGCTGCACTAACAATATTAGCAACTGCAATATGCGTTATCACTTTTTTTTCTTCAAATAACTTGCTAAATGCTGCTGTAACTCCTCATAGGGTGAGCACTGATCACAGTTTCTGATTAAGGATCCAGCTGGAGCAGACACCGAAGGTACTCATTTAATGACCAATACCTGCAGAGTTACCCCAGGGATGAGCTCCATCCTTATTTTCCATAACATTAGTTGTCTCTAGTTGCGGAGAAACATTTCTAATTATCTAGAGCACAAAGAAATGGGAGAATATTTTTTTCCATATATGCATAGCTACACATCATAGATATATTCACATATAGTAATACACCACAGAGCTGTCTTGCAAAGCTTCTCCATTGCTTTAGGCTGTTAAATATACATAGCCACGATAGTATTAGAAAGTTTTAGATGTAAGCTTTAGAAACATTTTTGCTTGGTTAGTCAGATTTGTATGGGATGGATGATATGGGAACTAGGTCTTCTGTTAAAATACAATGTGGTAATTGTGGATTAATTCTGTTCACACAAGTGTGGAACAGCAATCTTTTTTTGAGAGGTTAATCAAATGAATACTTACTATAGCAACCCAAAAATGTGTATCCGTGAAAAACTTCGAGCTCTTTTTGTCTCAAAGTTTTTTGTCTTGAAGAGTTAATAACCCTAATAAAAACTATCTATTTCCTATGGCACTCAGTGTTTTTCCTAAGCAGTTTCTCAGAGCGTTTTATCAGTTTTCCAGGACTGGCTGTTGTAAGGGCACGGATCACCACAATAGGGCTGTCAATGCTGTACGCAGGTGCCTTTACTTTCTCTCTGCCATCCTCATGGCGAGAACATTTCATTGGTGACAAATGCTTGGAGCTACAGTACTAACTTGTCAAGTTGTGCTGGTTTTACTTAGTGTACAGAATCTCCCTGCATCTTTAGTCATATCCTTGGCTAGACCCTCCTTTCCCTAGGAACAGATTATCTGTAGTCAGGTCTGCCCTTACTTGACTCTTAAGGTTGGTAGCTGCTGGCCAAAAGAAACATATTTTCCCTTAGTTTAGGTGTCCAACAGCCCTTAGCTTCATCACACACACTATCCTACCTCTTGTCTGGCAGTCTAACCATACAGAGGTTTTCTGTCTGATCTGTGACTGCCGGATCTGAGTGGATGACTTTGGTGAGCTCTTACGATGGAAAAGTGCTACAAGTTTCTTTCAGGGAGGATAAAAGCCTGAAGACATGGAACTGAAGCCTGTCCATGCAGACATGGAACAAGGTTACTGTCTCAGAGTAAAGAATTTATGAGACCAGAAAATCTTTTCAATGCTTTGCATTGGAGCCACCCTTTAGGACTCCTAAGGCAAAGAGGCAGGATTGTATTACTTATGTGGAAAAATCCTCCATCCCTCTAATAATTTTGCATTATTTTTATAATGGTTTTCCCATCAGGTTCAAAACTCAAAAATATTTGTCTTTGTCCCTAATAACAATAAATGAGGTCCAGAATGAATCTTCATATGAGCAAATAGAAAAAATGCTAGAATATAATCCTGACTACAGCTTAATTGCATAAATTATATTTTCTATACTTTATATAATCATGCAAAGGGTTAAGAACTCTGTTCCAAAGATATTTGCCCATAAAGTATTAGATTGATTGATGTTTTATCCATCTAACACTGCAGGATGTTCTCCCTCCTTATTCTTGGCTGATTGATGCCTTAATTTCAGTAATAACTGCCCTCATGCCTAGTATGATCCAACACATAATTTAAGATTATCAAACTCAATATTTTTGGTTATGTTTATTACATAAGATCTTGACAGATGAGTACAGAAAGTGAAGTTATCTTTACTTCTTATCTTTTTTCCTCTCAAATCAGATATATTCCTTATTTAAATTTTCTAGACTGTTGAAGATTCTTCTGAACATGGAAACTGGAAACTTTTAAAGTTCTCAGCCTACCTTGTCTACTAAAAAGGAATTAGAAATTATTTTAATTGGCTACTATTTAATCTGTAGCAGGGTTCTTTCAGAGTGAGGAATTGGCCCTGTATTGTGCATAATAAGAGTAAGTTGTTTATAAATTTTACAAACTTGTGCAAAATCTGGCATAGCTGCAGTAATAAGGACAACACATTTAGAAAAGTAGAAAATTAAATACTATGTATAGATCACACACATTTCAAAATAGTCTTGCTTCCCAACAATATCAATATAATTTTAAAATATTCTCATATCATTTGTGTATGATTTTTTCTGAGTTTGTCTGTATAGCAGCACCTTGTGTATGGAATAATAAACTATGAATAAAAAATGTATTTGAATGTTAAACAGAAAATGATAACTATTCTCTAACATGGTTTTCATAAGTTATATTCACACTGCTTTAGTGATACATGAAACTCAGAAGCTTCCAAGGTTAAGAAAATGCATTCCTTGAATTCAATGAAATATCACCACTAGGCCCCTCTTCTCTTTCACCCCACTGAAGAAGTCCCTCTTTTCAGGAAGTTTTCATTTCTTCTCAGTCATTTTTTAACACAGAACTGGTCATTAAATTTCTCAAACTGTCAAAATGGTAGCAGGATGTACCACATTTTTCTCCCATCTTACTTACTTCAGGTAAGTACTTCATATTATGGGTGCCTGTTTCTGGTTATTCTGCTTGGAAAGTTTGTGAAGCACAGTTGTATTACAGAGCTTTAACTGGTATTTTTCCATGAGAGGAATATACTTTTTCCTGGAAAGTTTCTTACAGTCACATTTTAAGAGAAGAAATTACAAAACTGAATTAGTGCATAAATCAGAGAAAATATTTATTTACAGACATGTAAAAATTATGTTACAACATTTTAAAGAAAACTGTAATGAACCATCAATCTGCTCTACATGGGCAAACCCTGAATGTTTTTATTCTAACTTGCAGTGGTACTTATTAAAAATATGTCTGCTTACAAGATTGCAGCTATCTACATAGTTTAAGTACAATGATTTTTCAGAACTAAAAATGGATCTACAGAGAAAACTAATAAGAACTGCAATAATATGTAATACAAGAGTTTACAAAAGTAAAAATATTTCTTCTTGATCCAAACTTTAAAGCTTTTTAGTAAATGTTTTCCATTCATGCAGCTGAACAGGTTAGAAACGAGTATCTGAAATACACAGAGTGTATAGGTCTGTGTAGAAAATGAATTGGTGTAATTTGGGAGTGTCCATAAAGGATTTTATAAGGCTGTTGACTACCCAAACCGATTGACAAGATCCTTTATGTTTTCTGTTCTTCCATATTGCAAGGGATGAGCAATGTTACAAAACCTCACAACAGACAAAACCCATGTAAAACAAGTATAGGTAGTGATGGCAAACAACACCGAGCATACCGCATACATGAAAAGTAGAGAACTATCAAGCTCTGTGGAAGCTGCCAGCATCCTCTGTAGTGATTTGAAGCAAACATGCCATTAAGAAACCTTACGAGTAATCAACTGCACGGCACAAGCTTCTGGCTTGCAAATGAAATACTGCCTCATGGTGTTACCAGAGGTGTCTTTTTGTGTTCAAAATATATTCACGACTTAAACTGTGGTGTGAAACAGTATCAAGATTATGACGGTGCAATCATTTCCGTAAGTATATAATCTAAGGGTAATGATTGGAAAGAATTTATAATAATCTAGTAGAGTGCTTTCTGTGGTTATTAGCTCGTTTGGAATGAAGGTGGTGAAGAGATGATATACATAGCTGTTACTCATACGTAGTTTATCAACACCAACATCAGAATTGATCTCCTTGGATGACATTCTGCATCTTTTAAATCAGCCAACAGTTTATATAATTGAAATGGGCAAAATGCCCATTGAGCTGCTGAGGTTTGGAGTTCTTTTTTTTTAATTGTCAGCCAAAGATGGAGATCCCAAAATGGCAATTCTTTTTGCATTTTTATCGTTAAAAATGATCATAACCTATACTAATATATAGAAAGTGGAGAAATATTTCACCCTTTGATTTGACCTAACATTTCACTTACACAGAAGTAGTATTTTTTGCTGTACTTTTCTGGGAGAGTCAGCCTTGGTGGATTCTGAAACTGTGATTTTTTATGCTCAGGCATAAATACTTATGTTATTCTTTTCTTAATTAAGTAGCTAGGTACTACTCAGCACTTAGGTAAACCGTGTAACTCCACAGACAATAGACAAGTTAAATATAAGATACACAAACATAACTGAAAGTGCTATGTTACGTAGTCTCCTAGTGAAGAAAATTCCGACTCAGTAATAGATAATTAAATTCAAATGTATGCTTCTCTTCCAAATGTTTGAAGAATATCAGTCCCTCTTTGATGATGGTCCTCATGCTGAAAATCTGACTGGAGACCTGGAGCTCCCACCTCCTCATACCCCCCCTGTTTGAGGTGAACCTATCATCTCAGAAACTGCTGGATTTTATAGAAATCGAAAGTTTAATCTATTGAAGAGTCTTTCTGGCACCTTTCTCTTTCTCTTGCTTCCAGCCTACAGGGAGTGATTGAATGGACAAGGCAAGGGCTCATCTTTGTGGTGCTGGATGATCCCAAATACCAAATACCCCTGGCCATGGATATCAGAGGACGTCAGGGCTCCATGCTGCAGACTGGCACACAGTTGGGTCTGAGCTCCATTTGACTGCGTAAGGTACTTCTTAAATTAACGTCTCTCCCTCTTGGAAGGCTGTAGCTATTAAATATCTTTTTTACCCCTCCAATCACTTTAAAGACATGTCTCTTTCTATTGGAGTATATCTCACATTAAGACATAGGTAAATAAATATCTATTCCTTGTTTCATGCCATCTGCAATGCTAAGGAGGTCTAGCTTTGGGATGGTGAATAAGTTGGTACTTTCATTAGAGAAGACGACCTTGTGCCCATATTGTATATGCTTTGATACCCTTAATATCTCAGTAACACAAGAGAAATAAGGCATCCGCTCTGTTTGAAAGGAAATATGATTTATTAAGAAATTCTGTACTGAGATTCCCCCTACAACATCTGTAATAATTAATTATTCCAACTGCAGGCTTTTAGGAGGGCTTTAGTGGTTCAGGAGTGGAAAGACTACTGCCAGAAAATCAGTCAGAAAATAGTCAGTAGGCTAACTGAGGCTGTCAGATATTGGCAGTCTATAAGTAATTTACCTGGCTAGACAGGAGACTGACTGTTGTATGGTAACAACAAACTGCCTTTAGGGACTTGCAGGAACAGCTGTAGCAACTGTCTGATGAATGGTGTCCCGGAGAGTGCTTATCTGAAGAAAGGGATTTACAGGAGGATCCAATTTACAGTTTATCAAGGATTTCTCTCTTATTTTGACATTTTCACTTTTTAGCAGCTATCCCTATTAGTAAACATAATTATTTCCAATGACAAATATAAATAAAATAATGGAAAATACCATACAATGTATTTAATTGTGACACTGATCATAATGATCTTGTTTGAATTAAGCTGTAAACAAAGAAGTGCAATATCACCTGACTCTAAATATGGTAAAACAGTAAAACATGCTAATCATAAAAATAGCTTTTAGAAATATACATTTGTATACAGTGTTTCCCACACCTGTTAAATATGTCCTTCATATTATTATGATACAGTACATTGGCCTTTAAGACGTCAAAATTAAAAAAATAATACCAATAATTAGCCAGAGAAAAACACATTTACAATCTAAACCATAAAAATCTGACAATTGTACAGCTTAGAACATATAAGAAATGGAGTTTCTAATATTTGAACAATAACGTCCATTTTAATAACTAAATTGTGTTTTCATACAAATTGAATCAAAGGTGTTGCTAGCCAGTAAGAAACCGCAGTTCACAATTTTCCGTGGGCAAGTCAGACTTTCTCTTCTCAGCCTTCAGGGGGTTCACACATGACATCTCATCACTTGATCTGTAGAAACTGAGAAATGAAATGTTCACTTTAGTATGAAGGCACAGAATTTCTTCCAGCAGAACCTCAAAAGGAAGCCAAGACAACTGGGGAAAAGATGGAAGAGGACTATGACTTGACTTTTTCACAAATCAATCAAATGCCGATATTTGTCAGGCTTTACCACCGTAACCCTTTGAGGGCTAAAAGAAAAGTCCTGTGCCTGGAGCAGTGGACAATCAGGACCGTGCAACAATCCTGAGTTAGACTGTGTGTCCCAAAATAACCACAGTGCCTCAAGGAAGAGGTGTTGAGGCTGAAGTACACCTCCCCTCAATAATGCTAGGCAAACAACTGCCAAATAATTTCTATTTTAGTAGCAGAAAATAGAAGAATGTATCTTAGCTGCTCTGCAATGAAATGCTTCATTTGCATAATAGCATTCAATCTAAATAAATTGTGTGTAGGATTCTTTGCTTCTGTCCCGTTGCACTATTTATATACCTTATTCTGGCCCATTTACATTGACTGTGTGCTTTCAACAATGCTTATGGTTACCAGATAGAGGGATCTTTCCTCAGTGGCTTCCTTTGACATTGTCTATTTTATTATTGTTCTTGTGTACATGCTGTAACTTTAATTGTATGTCCTTTAATTTCTTTTGTTGTTTTACCAGCTGCAGTGTGAAACTGCAAACGTCCAGTGTCAGCCAACACTTTTGAGGGTTAGACTTCCAGCAGAGGCTGGAAGCAGGTTGCATCTAAAAAATCTGACAGTCCTGCTATGTGACCCATTAGTGCTACCAGCTTCAACTAGGCATTCACTGATGCTGCAGGGGAGTGTAAGACATATACCAGCTCAACCTACCCACAGAAAAACTGACAACACTTTCCCAGTTGTATGTGTTTGGAAAACTGACAGTAGAAAATGTTAACAGAAGTAGATGGTTTCTTTTTTTAAGTGAAATTTTCAACCCTTTTTTTTTTTTACTTTTGACAAGAAAAATGTCTTTCAGCCAATTTCTTCTTCACTTTTTTTTTTTTTTTTGGGTTATATAATTTTCTATAACTGAAACTGAAAACAGCTGACAAAACCAGTTGCACTTCTGATCAAAACCTGAACAATTTCCAAATGTTCTCAGCCAATTTCCCCCTCCTTCAGTGAGTTTTAAGCCTGCCTTTTTCTTCCCCAGAAAAGAGGGGAATTTTTTGAAAGACTGGTTTTTCAATGAAAAAGTTTTATCAGAAACATCAGAGTCCCTGCAGGACTGCCCTCCTGCCCTTTGAAGCATCCAGCCATCAGATTTCCTCGTCAATGCAAAGGGAGCATGGGATTTCTGGTTGTACCCTTCACAGGTAACCAGGATTAGGGGGAAACATTCACGTGAGAGGCCCCAGAACTTTCTTCTTTCAGTTAAAATATGCTGAAACCTTGATTTTCTACTTGCATAGAGAAAAATCTTCATCTCCCCTATTTTTAGCTTCTGATCCCTGGACAGACTTAACTATATGAAAAAGATTTTTAAATTCTCCCCTTAAGTCTGAGAGAGGCCTAATGGTTGTTAAGTAGCTATTCAGCTTGCAAGAAATAAAAAAAAAATTCCACTGTACATCCTATTAGCTCCAGAGAGAGTTCCTCTTTTCTAGCCTTTACTTCACCTATGCTTTGCTGTTCCATTACGCCATTATAACAAGCAATAATTATGCAAGTAAGAAGAGACAGATTTTCAAGTTATTTATTGAAGCTTTTTCCCTGCCATAAACCTTTCAAGCATTTACCTGTCACCAGCACTAAAAAGCTTCATTAGGTTACCATTATGAAGCGTTACTGCTAACCATCTGGATCCAAGTCATCAATGCTGCTTTGCTGTCGTTTAGAAACAATGATAAAAATTTACCAACCCCATCAGTCCAAAATCTTGTGTTCTTTCTTCAGTACATGGGCTTGTTATTTGCCTCTTAAGACAAATAATCTTAAAGGCTGAGAAGAAACTTTAAAATCTGCAATAGTCAAGCTTTTATTTTCCATAGAATGACAGTAACCCAGGGCTATGATTAATTTAGTGTAATGCAATACTAATTTTATTCTATTTCTTTCTTCTGAATAGTGTGCAATTTATCAGCTGGCTTTATGTTAGTGCTGATGATACTAAAAAACCTCATGATGACTAATGCTTTTTAAAATCTTTTCATTTCCTTCCTGTTATATATATAAAAAAACATCCTGACACAACAAGGATGAACTGAATTACATTTCAGCCAGCAGTATGGCTTTCATTTGATGTAGTTCTAACAGAAAACCACTTCAGAAAGCGTGATTTGAACATAATGCATTTTAAGAATTGAATAACCCAACTGAGCATATAGCCTTGGCAGCCATAGACAATATCAAAGAAACCGTATATACTGTCCTAATTGCCATCATAATCTTTGAAAAAAGCTGGAGGTAGGTTATGGAGTATTTGTTGGTTCATTTTGCACCTGAAATTATTTCTGCTGTTTTTTTCCCTGTCTGGGTGGCTTTTTGAGTATAAGCTATTGGAAACAGTCTTCTTAGGCATAACGCTGTATCTCAATCTTCCAGAAATGCTATTGCTACTGTTATTATAGTTCCAGTACGATCCTTCTAGCATTTTTGCCAGACTCAAATTATACTAGATTCAATTAATTTTAACTTTGCACTATTACAATGTATATAATATTGAAAAGCCAACATTAAATATTAAACACCTCTCTAAACGAATGTGCAGTTCTACTTAATGGGCCCCGAAGTATAATCACTAAAAATGATGGAGTAAATCAGATAAAATTCAGTAAAAATTTAGAGGGCTTTCCATCTTGTCTTTTAGAGGTGTAATCGTTTTATTGCTTACCTCCCCTCAAAACCTAGATAATTCCAGTCTTTAAATCTGTAGATCTTTAAGAATGCCCTGCATACAAAGAATGCTTTTTGTGGGAGAGCCTGGCCATCAGATCACCTGCCAGGGGACCAAGTGCAACACAACAGTAGTAGTTTGCACTCTGTATTTCTCCTAAAAGCCTTTTATGAGAAGGCAATTTCAATACATGTTAAAAACCTGTGGGCACCGTTCTCTTAGAGGAGGTGAGTCACCCCTCTCTCCCCAGCCTCCTCAAGCAGCTGGAAGCTGTAATGGTGACCACCACTTCTGTGGCAGGGGAGATGCTGCTGGCTTTTCTGAACTCAGTTAGGTGTACTTTATTTGACCTTGGGAAGCGTGAGTTTTGATCTCTGCTAGCTGGATCCAAAGAGAACTCAGCCTCTTCCCTGCTCTGGTTTATTTGTTCTTCCTTAGAGTTCTGAAAAAGGGTAAACAATATGTTCCTTGTTCCCCATAAATACCTAGTTTCCTTCTCACAGCGTTTATGGGAAAAGCGTGCTGGACTTCCTTCACCATGCTCACTTTCCAGACCTAGATGTATAGGAATAAATCTTACTGAGAGCATAAATTCAGCATACGTTCTTGGGAGGGAGTATTAGGAATGCACCATGGCTAAATGACACAAAAGCTGTACACAATTAACATCTTCCCTTGTAGTATATTAAGAAAATATTTAGAGAACAGTCCCACAGAATATGGATGTTGCAGAATTTACTGTATGGTTTACCCCACAATAAGAGCATCCAGCAAGTATATGCAAGACGATCATCTATCAAAATGCATGTTTTTAAACAGTTGATTGCTCTGAATGGCTTTCGTGATAACATTAATCTTAGAAATTCCCAGAAAATGCAGCTAAACAGTGGATGGATAGATGGTGGTGACATATACATGAGCTTGAAACCCGAGGCTTCAAATATGCTTCCTCTTCTCCTGCCTCTTTTTCCTTGCCAGAAAACCCATCCTTAGGACTGGACTTCTGAGTTTAATAACTGTAAGGGAGGCATCTGAAGCTAATAACTGTAAGGGAGGCATCTGAAGCTAATTCTTACCGCTGCTTGGTTTCAGGTAAAATCACATTTCTGCTTTTGTCAGGCTCCTGTTGAGCAGGAGACTCAATGCCTGACACCTTCCCAGGCTGCTGCTGGTGTCTGACTAGGCTTTGGCAGTGGGTTATGTGTCTGCCATACATCACTTTCCGCAAAACCACTGCAAGCCCCATTAAAATGCAGCTGCTGCACTGTCCTTTCACTCACAACACTGGCCCTCATACTTGCACTACCTCAAACTGCAATTGCAGCGCAATTGCTTTGATTGCATCTGATGCTCACTGCTAAACTGTTATCTGTACAGATGTGAATACTGAATCCAGGTCCACAGACACCGCTGTTATGTCCTCTAGGATGGCATACTCTGTTTCAACTCTCATAATTTCTTCTGATTATGAAATGTACTTTCTGGACAGCCAAGGAGGTGAAAAACTGTATGTGTTTGCAGAACAGACTTTAAAAAAAAAATAACACCACAAATCTTGGTTAGCCATTATTGATCCAGATACTTCTCTAAAATGAGAAAAACCAGGATGCATTACAGAAAGTAGTAGTGCAAATTGCCATTCTGTTTATTTGTTGCGTCTAACTGAAAACAATATCCTTCTTTTTTCTTAAGCAGGCAGCTCATATTGAGTGCAAAACCCAGGAATTTATGTTTGTAAGGTACTATGGGGGCACACATTTCTTTTGGTTTTTACATAGCATTCATCACCATGAATGGAAAACCACAAACAATGAACAGGGCTTACCAAGGAACCTTGGATTTCTATTAGTTCTCACACTGACTTCACAACTGTACTCATTTGAGATACACCTTGCGCTTTGTCATTTAAAGTATGAAATCTCTGATTATGTATATAACACAGTTAATAGGTGATTTAGTATAATGCCCTCATATGAAATGTAAACGCGCAGTTCAGTAGGTGTCAGCTGGGAAACATGAATGTGTGTTATGGGATTGCTGCTGTCATTCGTAACACTTGTAAAACATGACAGACAAAATTACGGCACTAAAGCAAAACTTTTTATCATGAGCTAGTGACAGAATATTCATTGCATATAACAAATAGGAGAAATTGTACAGTTTGGTAAATATTAATAAAGAATAATTAAAGGAAGCAGTTGAACCTTCTTTAAACCTTTCTTCCGATGATGAAACCTAATCATTATCTTTTGTACTCTGTCAATCATACTTTAATTGCTGAAAACACTACAGAATCATTTTTCCGTTCAGTGAACAGTTTAATTGCTTTGAAGTGTTAGTACTTATGTGAGTAAATGTGAGAATGGCTGTTTTACTCATCAGTGAAAACAAATTTCTATCTCCTTTGTATTAAAATGCTTGGTTTCACTTGTTTGCCAGATGAAAATCAGCAGGAAGAATAAGATAGCCCTGTCAAGTACTGATTTTCCCCCTAGACCAACATATCTTTTCTTTCTCAGAGTCCTGCGTAGGCAGATTTGTGATGGATAGTGCTGGGTGTAGTGGTGGAGATGGGACCTAGTATTTGGAGAGTGCTACTGAGGGCATGCTGCAGTTGAGTTGATGGTCAGGTGTGAGGTTGAAGGAATGACTTTGGAATTAGAGTCACCATGGTAATTTAAGAGCTTTGTTGAGAGGGACTATGAGAACAGCAAGGAGGAGGAGGAGGGAAAGACGTGGATCTGTCCACCTCACTTTGCTCTGTGGGTTTTCCTCCTAACTGACTGCTTTTTGCAGCAAGATCTTCCTCTACAAGGTCCTTTTATAGGAGTAGGAGAAGACTCAGGGACTAGCAGTGTAGTTTCTGGTGGCAGAGGGATGTGAAGCTGGAGGCATTAGACCTTCTGCAGAGTGTGGGGTGAGCTGCAGAATCTCCAAGCAGGAGAACATGGAAGAGGTCGGAAGGTGGGAACGTGGTGTTTTTACAGAACTTGCTGCCCTGAAGCCTTTACCCAGAATGCACTCACAAGACCATCTCACAGTGAAGCTGTGCTCCCACCACCACCACCGCATTTCATGTTCTCCCTTGGCTGATAAAGCCAAACTAAATGCAGTAAAGCCTTACTGATGCTATCCACAGAGTTCCTCAGCTTGTACCAGGGTTCCTTGACAGCAACTCAACACCTTCTGGGGATCCAGTGCCAAATGCAGCAAAGGGGAAAATGTCCCACTTTCCTTTAATCCTAAAGATGCGTGTATATTTGTAGCAAATTCCCAGAAGTATGACTTTCATTGGAGACCTCTAGGTGTTTTCTGCTTCTTGGGCTTGGGCCTGTTCCATGAGAAGCAAGTGTAACTGAGTCTTAGCAGGATCCATGGTAAGGATCATCCTTTATCGTTCTGAATGCTATGAAGGAGATGGTTTTAGGATGGAGGGTGCCGTGAAAAGGTTGTAGAATAAAATTCGTAATGAATTAACCTCTGCTTCTTGTGAGGAGTAGGAATTCCCCAGTGTGAAGCGGTGGTCCAATTAGTATTAATGCTGAAGGCAATAGCTCCTGTCCTACCAAAGCCAAGGGTGCAAGTCTGAACACACAACTTCTTGTATAAAGGAACTGCTAAAACTTGTACCCTGAGGCCACTCACTATGTCTACACTTTAAGTAGTGTATTTTAAAAATATATGAAAGTAGGAGCCTACTAGAACTACCTTAAACTAATTACACAGAAAGCACCAGCTAAACTTTCCCAGTATTGCCAAATTAGAGTTTAGATGGGTATCAAAAAACAAAGTGCACCCATGCAGGAAAAAAGAAATTGTACACAATGATGGTAATGAGATAAGGAGTGTCCTATCTAATCAACAGGAGATTGTTCAGTCAGTTACTTGGAGGCAGAAGTTTTACTCAACATAAAGACCAGGTGAAGTGAGGTAAAAAGCAAATTAAAAGGGAAGGAATGGGGAGGAGATCTTGCTGGAGGAAACGGAAGCATTTAGCATGAGATGACAGAGATACTGGGAAAGCTCAGAGTAAACCATGGGGAGGAGGAGAGGGATGAGGCTAACAATGATGAACAACAGATACTTAAATGGTGGCAATAGTGTACTGAATTAAGACAGTCAATTAAACATACAGGATGTAGTTACCTGTGAAAGACTTGGTTTGGAAATATGATCCAGATGGAAATTACAAGAAAAGCTGATCCTGTTTAAACATGTTTTGTTTGGTATTTTTCTGCATAATACTTATTTCAATGCAAAGTGCATAGTAATGCATGATATATTTGTTTTATGAGGATTCTAAGAGAGTTTCGTTTAAAAATAAGAATTACAAAGTAGAATGGTGGACTTGGGGTTGCGTTGTGGTCTACAAATGGTGCAGAATCACCTAATAGCTGAGAAGAGATTAATATAACCCTGCAAAGAGGAAGCAGAGAAGAATTTAGCCTTTTGATTCTCTATTTATTTGGGCTGGAACATAACTTACTCATTTTGAAAGACGTTATAAAACTGTAGTGTACTTTTAGAAATCAATAGCAACAACAATTTGGAAACTTCAGATACACATATCAGCATAACAGCCTGGCTAAGATTGCATTTGATTAACTTCCAAATCTTCATTTTGGCAGACTGAGCTTGTTTTATTCCTCACTGATTGCTTTTTTGTTGAAATGGCAATTACAGTTCTATCACCTTCTAAATAACTTCCCTTTTCTGAGGTCCATAAATGCCTATGTACAGATAAATTCAATCTGCCTTTCATGTTTTGGTATTAATCATGCAGAAAATCTTCTTAGTAACACATTTATATTTTCTCAAAAACTGAGACCTTTTGGAATAATTGGGTCACTAACTACAGTGGCTCTGTAATTTGTATTGAAAAAATAAAAAACATTTGAAATTTGTGTCTTTTTATATGGAAAAATAATGACCTTTTGGCTTTTCAGTGTTTACCCCTCTTTACTTGCGTAAAGACTTTCAACAGAAAAATGTTTCCTCTGGGGTTTTTTCATTCAGCATTCTTGAGGCTCAAGCATACTGATAAAGCCTGTGAAATGAGTGTTTTCTAGGGGAACTAAAGCTATTTACTTTCAAAGACTGACACACCAGGAAAAATGTGTGATGCATGGCAATTGCTCAATTTCAGTTAAATCTAAGAATTTGAGGATTAAGCTGATAGGCTCAAATCCAAGCCAAACGCAGACTCCAATGGCTGGTATGAGGCATTGCAGAGGATTTCAGTGTCCTAGTGAAAGCCTAGAGAGCAACAGTGTTCCCTTTCTATTCTCTCACTACTTTCCCACTGTACCTGATACTGCTGCTTTGGTATCTATGCTAGGTTACTATGCTGATGGCTGTTTTCCCTACACGTGACTGGGGAATGTTGGCTGCAAATGGGTGAACCAAACCCAACCTAGCACGTTCCACAAGTCATCCAAAGTCTACCGGAGTCAACCAAAACACAGGGAGGTAAAAGAAGAGCAGTTCCACCAGAATTGGTGAAAATTACGTTGACAAAAATATTCAGGGGTGGAAACTGAAATCAGTCTTCATATTTAAAGTGTTGAGTTACTTCAGCTAATTCTGATGTTTCTTTACCAGCCACAAGTTACAGCACAAACCTTGCTATCTTTCTTATAAGCCACCATCATCTTACCGTGAAAAGGGGCTTAGGCTTGCTTCTTGGTGGAAAGTGTTTGGCTGTCTTTGTTTCTGTACCGCACTCAGAGGTTGACTCTATGCTCATAAATTTTAGGCAAATTTAGGCAAATTTATTAAAATCTGTGGAGCTCATTCTGATTTACTTAGGTAGAATACACATAACTAGGCCACTAGTATTGAATATTAAGGCCAATTACATTATATCAGTAAGGAATTAGTATAATTTAGGCAAGTATTTTGTTTATGTGTCTGAGAGAATTTTTGGCTTGATCTATCAGCCTTATTTGCCTCTGAATCAATTCACAGGTTGGCTTGTGTTGTTTTTTTTGTTGTTGTTGTTGGCTTTTTTTGTTTGTTTGTTTGTTTAAATTGGAGGCACAACAGGTGTTTTTGACAGCTGAAGCTGAGCCATTAAAGTTAAATATTTTGATATCTCAAAAACATCAAACACCATGACTATCTTTTCTTACCTAAAAGCTTAAGATAAACACATAGTCCTGCCTAAACAGAAAAAAACCCTACTAAACCAAACCCAAAATGAAATTAGCATTAAAATAAATAATGAATACTAAATAATGATAAATCTACTGACAGTGTCTCAACAAACAGCAGAGTTCCCATTCCTCCAAAGCAGAGAAAGCACACAAGCTACCCTTTGAAAGCACAGGTCCACAGGAAGGCAGTGCATGAGCTTGACGCAAAGCACGTAGACAATTTCTAAAAAAACATTAAAACATATTAAGCAGTAATCAGAAATTCTTTTATGTATTAGAGATATTGCCAATATGTCACCCACGCTAGTGTTTCCAAACAGACGTATCGCCAAAATTCCATGAGGCTGTAAATCCCACGTGCAAGCCAGGACTCTGTATTGACAGGCATCTGCTAAATCAGTGTACTTAGGACTAGCCTCATGCAGCACTGGGCTATGAACAGCCACTGTTTCAGGTTGTCTGGGGTACTCTAAATACCAGAATTTTATGACCAGTTCTTACAGTGGTTCTCAGGGTATAAAACAAACAAAACCCCTCCTCTGTTCAATATTTATACCCATTTATTGCCTCAGAAAGGATGCACCCCATTTAAACTGCTGAACATAGGTGGTTATTCTGTGCTTGGTGGGACTGACAGAGTGTAGGAGAAGATGATGCACAACTTTTCCTGCTCTTGTTGTATGTGCCTGGGCATTTTGCTGGAAGTCGCTGGCTGGGTTTATTAATGTTCACCCTGCTGGTTCTGAAAGGGACGTGTCCAGACTTGCCTTGCATACAGACAGACCTCAAAAAGAGAGACCATGCCAATAATGCATAGCAGAAAATATAGGAAGTTAAATGATGACAGAAACTTCAGGCAGGTCCCACTGGTAGCAGGGTGCAATGTAAATGTAAAACAGATTAATTGAAGAGTGAATCTGTTGTTCAACAGGCAAAACCAAAATTTTCAATTTTCTTGACTGGAAAACATATAATATTTATAATTTCAAGCCATGTATTTGGGTAATGCTCCATTCCCACGTGTTGGCTGTAAGGCCAAAGGCCCCTCTTGGCCTGACCTCAGAAAGAGGGGCTGAGTCTACGTCCACTTTTGATCTGCTGACACACATTGCCCACCACATTAGCTCAGTGGCAAAGCTGAGGATGGGACCCAAACTTCCTGATTCTCCATCCTTTGCTTAGAAAAGAGACAAACAGAAGAAAAAACCCATTCTTTCCAAGCTCTTTGCATCAATTTGTAAGATTCTAATGGCTGCAAATGAATTATGTTCTTTACATCATAAGTGTTTTAAAAGTTTTCTAACTGGGGACTAAGTAATATAAAGCAGATTCAGAGGAATAGATGTGAAAGGTGAAGAAATTATTTTGCTCATTTATTTTACAAAGACGCAATTACAGGAAGGGAACTCTAGTAGAAAGAGAGAAACCCAATGCATGATAACAGTGCTTGCATTTTCTGCAGGTCCCTGTTGACATGTAGGGGATAGGATGTAAATAATAATTAGAAAAATATTATGTAGTCAGGAGTAACCTGGTTAAAACCTTGAACACCACTTAGGAAGCCTTCCCCTGAGAAACTGACTGCCAGGAAAAATGGGGAGGAGGAGCTGGCAGCAAGGCCTTTCCAATGACTCATACGATAGCATGTGAACAACAAACACGTCTACTGTGCTATTGCATATATTAAATATAAGAAAGGGGCATGTCAGGAAGTTTCTTACAATTTTTGATTTCATGACATGCTTTTGTTACTTTCTCCATTTTTTCAGTCACAGGTTATTAGATTTACTGCAGCTTTGGAAGGTACAGCACATTAGTATCTGTCGGGTGTGCTGCCCCTAATGACTTTCTTAGCTTGCTCAAGTACAAACATCTTGCACTGATATTTATCAAGTGCACACAATCTTTTACCTATTCATTTGTCTTAGGAATGAAGAGCTTCATGTTTCCCCTGATACTGAAAGCCAGATTTCAATGAAGTCCAAAAATGTTCAGCGCATCGAAAAGACTAAATTTTGCTTGGTCTCAACAATATTTGAAGTAATCTGAATAGGATTTCTGGCACAACGTTGCTTCAGCCATTATCATTAGTTAAAAGTTTTGTCCTTTTTTTTCCAAGCAGTAGTCTGTATAAGTGCACTCATCAAGCTGCAAATTGTCACAGTAGCTATTGATCTTTTTGACATGCTAATCAGCCTAATTATGCTGATAATAGAGAAGTCAGTCTGGTCTGCCCAGATGCTATTGATAGGAAAAAAAAGTATCTAAAAAGGCAATGAAAAATCTGGTTTGAATACAATGATAAATCAAGTACTATCAGTCCTATCACATAGTCACATATTTGATCAATCTTACTATTTGAGATAAGCAAAACTGGGCTTAAACAACATTACATTAAGCAGGCAAATTCTTATTCCATTTCTGTTGTTCTTATTCTGCTCTCTGCTGAGTATTTTAGTTGTTCAATTCTCATGCAAAATAATGAAAGCAAAGAAAGTTTCACCGTTTCATACCAATTTGCTATTAAATTAATTTCCCTTTAGGTACTCATAGGAGAGGCATGATGGATGCACGCATCCCCTCAACCAAACTAGCAGTAGTTTGGTCCAGGGTCCAGAGGCAAAGGCCTGAGCTGTAGCCAGGCCAAGAACTCCTCTAGTTTCAATCTGTTCTCTGAAAACCCACAAAGGAGCAGAGTAAGCCACTGAGCATCGATGCATACAAGTTGAGTTTGGAACACCGGTCATGCAGTTAACACATGAATAGCAGTGTCTTTTCCAAGACTCATTTACCAAGGAACAAAGAAAGTTGTGGGTACAAGGAATCTCATGCGTAGCTCTCCCATTGCATGTAATCTGCCCACAAGCCAACCACTTTATCCCAGCCTCAGTGAGCTGCCTTTGAGCTCTCCCAGCTGAGCAGCCTGGCTTTGTGGTGGTGATCTCCCCTGGAGGTGGATGCCTCTCAAGGCTGCTCCTCAGGGCGGAGAGACCTTTTACCAATGGCAGGTCTTTGGTAAGCAACTGATATTGTGCATAACCTTGTAGTACAGTAACTTGAATTTGTGCCTTGGTAACTTTGATTTGTCTTGGTAAATTCAATTTGTGTCTTGGTAAATTTGATTTGAGTCTTGGTAGTTTTGAATCAATGTTCAAATGATTGTGTGGTACGGTAATAGAGTGAGCCTTGCCATTGAACTTTGTTAAGTCATACTTTTACAGCATCATATTAAACCCACTTTTACTAATACTTTTGACAGTGGTCTTTCCAGTGATATAAACCACCCATTTGTGACAAAAGGAAATTTTTTTGATGAGCTTTAGCCAAATTACTAGTTGGTTCCATTGATTTAAGTGGTATTTGTATCAGTTCCCACAAGAAATGTAACTATTATGATATCCTAATGTTTTTACTTTTACGTAATGAAACTCAGTGCAGCAAGAGGATTATCCTGAGTTTTTCGTCTGTGGCAGTTTCTGGTATTTATGTTTGAAACATGATTCTGTATCAGATATTAGAAACAAATCTGATAGACTGAAAGCATGTAGTGCAGAGGTGGAGGACAGGGCAAGAGTAAGAAATGAAACATCTTTGAGAGGTAAATGTAACTGAAATATACTTAATAGAAAGGGAACTATATTGTTGTTGAAACAACTGCTATAAATCTACGTTGTAACCAGAACTGGGCCTTGCCCAGTCTCTGTATCTTTTGTTTCTGATATAATTTAGTAAAAATGCCTCTCAAGACATCTCATTAAAGGTGACTCATTATTGTGGAACTCCCATCTAATGCTTGTGTGGCTTCATTATTTTTAGAGTAGCTACACCAGCATAAAATCACAGTGCTGCAGAATATATCCTTCAAATTCCAGCCAAGCACTAACCAGAGTCTGATCTGCGTTATGACACTGTAAATCTATTGTATTTGAAATCATTGGGATCACATGCTCTACCAGAAAACACTGTTTGCTCTACTGAATGCTTAACTACTGAACCACCGCTGAGCTATTATTATTATAGTTATTTATTGCGAAAGGCTGACAGTTTGATAGAAACTATCCTTCTCAGGCAATGTAATATAGATATGAGTGCTTGTGTATAACTCATTCCAATTAATTAGTTTGTTGGTATTTTATTAAGCATTAGCAGAAAGTGATTTTTTTTTTTCCAAATCTACAATACTTCAGGCTTTCAGCTAACTAATTGGATGCCACCTTTGTTATTTACAAGGGGATTGCGATGATAAGTTACAGTTCATTTTCAGCCAGTGCTTTGTCGATGATAGATTAGTGCCATTTGAAACAAGTTCAGAGAAGTTATATGAAATGTTCTGGGCCTGCACTGGGTTGTCCAGCTGCTAAATAAGCAGGGTAAGGAGATCACTCTGCACACTAATTCAAAAATGCTTTCCCTGTATCCTCTCAGCCACACCACATACTGCTAATGCTATTTCTAGTAAGGAGAAGGGGCTTGTTTTAGAGTCATTGAGGCCAAGGTGTTTCTCAAATATCAAAATGTGTGTTGGACTGTGCTGCGCAGATAACTTTTCGGCTCTCTGCTGTGCAGCCACAGGAATAAGAGGAGGTTATTGGCTTTTCTTCCCACTCCTTACAATTTAAATCTGTGACAGGTGTCTGAAAACTTCTTGATAACACTGATGACTTGTGTTCCGATGACTTGTGGCCTGTTTGTGATTTGTGTGTGAGGTGAATTTAGTAAACATGAAGATCTTTCTTCATAGGAGCTTGTTTTCTGTAAGGCAAGATGGGAAGATGCATAGGTATATTGCTTTCTTCACAGCACTGTTGAGGGACAGTTTAGATTAAAAGCAGTAAGGGTGGATGCATTCGCACTAGGAAGGAACACAAAGATTTTTAATTCACTGCAACTAGAAACTGTTCAATGTGGATAGAAAGCGTGACTCAAGTCCAGTAAAATCTGAGATAACCAACTACTTGGTTTTTTATCTGAAAGGAGCAGAAGAAATAGACCTGAAGTTTTCATTCACTCCAGCTGCCTCTGATGGTCACTTGTCACATGAGTTGTAGAGTAAGCTCAGGCGCTACATTCCAAGTTAGTGATTATTTTATATGTACATATAGCTACAATATATTATTGCATGTCCTTGTACAAGGGGGAGTGGAAGAGCAGGTGGGTGAGAAGCATATGACACTATTCACTAAGCAAGTTGAAGCCAACTATTTGACTTATCTGTACACAGCTGGATCATGTATCTGAAATCACCATTTAAAGAACTCTTGAGTATATCAATGGATCAAAAGTCCTTGGGCATTGTTCTAAAGACATCCTCAAGCTGGAGTGTCTGCAGCACTGGAGACACTTACTGAGACATTTGTGGGCAAACAATTGGTACAAAAGAAACTTTCCCAAGAGGTTTGATGACTGCGGCAGATGACTTGAAATGCGGCACGTCTTGAATTAAGAGTTCATATAGAAAATCAAGTTATTGTGGCATAGAAGTTTTTCACACTTCAGCTGAGCAATAACAACTGTTTGTGGGTGTGTAATTAGTCCATAGAAAATGACAATGCAGGGACCAACAACATCCTGATCTAAATGGTGGGTGAAGAAGGTGTGCAGCTGTTGGATGTGATGTGGTTTTCTGTGTGCAGCCAGGCAGGCAAATGAAGAGGCTAAAGCCTCCTTAAATCCATGCCTGACTTAACTCTGACTGCAGGCTAAACCACTTCATGTTTCTTTACAGTTGGTCTAGGCTGAAAGCAGGCATGAGGACAGCTGCCATCACTCAGTTAATGTGCAGTAACCATTCCTCCAAATAGAGTGTGTGAATGCAGAGAACTGATCCTACAACCTAAACCCACAGCATACACCCTGCATAGTCACTTCCTTTGCAAGTTAGAAAAAGAAATATATTTTTTGGGTCCTGTAGTCCAAAGATGCAGACCCACATACACAGATTCCGAGTCTTCATTCTGGCAACATCTGGATTCTGGCAGCAGGTCTGTCCTTCCTGAACACTTCCCTTTACTGACAGCCTTAGGGCTGGTCACAGGTGAAACAAAAGAGACAACAATATTGTGTTCACCAAAAAGTGTCCTGCAGCACGTTATAAGCAAATGGCTTGGCAGGAGATTTACAGCTAAATATGAAGCACTGCAAAAAAGGTTAAGATCTAAAGTTAAGCCATGTTCCTCTCCCCCTCTAATAATATTTTTCAGACTGGTGGACTCCCAACTAATGTTTGGTGGTGAACTGACTTCAGAACATTAGCTGTGCCCATTTCAAATGTTTTTCTATTTGCTCTGCTGCTCTTAGTGATGAAAAAAAAATATTTCTTTTCATCATCATCACCCTAAATCGCTTTAGCTTTATATTTGGAAAAGATTATAGACTTCATTAAAAAATGCCCTTGGGAGGGGTATTTCTTATTCTGAGTCCGAGGTTATGTTTTTACACATGGAAAGTTTGCCCTAATTGGTTCACATTTTACACTTCATGCTTAAAACCCCTTTTTTTCCCCCTCATATGAGTTGTAACTGGCTCCATTCCAAAATAACACATTTGCTCTTATCAGCTCTTTTCCTAAATAAGTTAGCTTTCATAAAACAGAACAACATCTGTTAGGACTTCTTGTTTTATAACAAGTGTATCTATCTATTTTACTTTTCACAAAACAGAGGGTTTTGCCAGATATCAGGGCACAGAATGGGTAGAAGCAGACTGAAATCCCAAGTATTTCTACTGGGGTATTCACTATATATATTTAACCATATTCTTATTTACTTTCCAGTTATATAGCTATCAGTGATTGGAGTAGGAAGTAAAACTTACAGGAACCGGCCATTAAATCTACATAAATATATGTAAGCGTAAGTGAAAAACAGTCTAAATTACAATATGCATCATAAACTATCAGGTTCATATTATAACATAACTGGCCAATACTGCTGAGTGTTTGGGTAAAAACTGTAGAGGAAAGAGGTACAGTTCAATTTATAATTGCCTTTCCGTGGGAAACACCCATAGCTTGAGGTTTTTTTTAAATAATCCTTTGTAGAGCAATCTTTTAACTCATCCATAGCAGGTTTCATTCACTGATCTCCCTAGGCTTTGCAAAAGAAAAAGTGAAGAAAGGGTTATTATCCTGTTGCAGCAGGGAGGAAAACTAAGGTGAAGTGGCCTTTTCCAAAGCTTGAGGGAAGTGGCAAGGGAGGATGAAAAGCACAAGGATTTTACGTTAGTGGCAGTTGTGGTTCTGAGCTTTAAAGTCTACAATACTGCCAACTTCTCAGCTAGAGGGTCCCAGCGTTTGGGAAGGTGGAAGGCATGAGGCTGACTGGCTCCACTGCCCTGGCATTGGGACAGGCTGCACTAGACCAAGATGATGCACATAAGTGCTCTTCCTCAGTCTTTCCTTGCTACCAGCATGTTGGGGTTGGGGACGATATAATTCATGAGTACTAGGGCACAGGGCAGAGGACACTACTCTCCATGTGCAGTGATCCACCTCCTCCCTGCACCCAAGGGGCTTCAGTAATGGCATTCAGGGAAACTGGAGCAGCCTTAGATGTGTGGGTCAGACCTCTGAGCTGTCTTCGGGGCTCCATCTGCAACACACTGCACTTCAACTAATTCCATAATATAAATCTTGGAAAGGCTTTTTAACTTGGAAGCAGCGGTGTGCAAATGTGGCTGTGCTGATTCCAGACTTTACTGCTAATGAAGTCTTCCTGTGCTGCTTGCTTTTTAGAAACTTTTCTGCTTAGGTCTTTGCTAGATGAAAAATTTTTTCTACAACATGCTTCATTATATAGTGCAGATATACGTTGAATATGTCATACCCACAGGGTGAAATGACAGCACTGAACTATCAGGGACTAATATACTGTACATTAACTTCCCCACTTAGTTGTTTGCAGCAGGGAGTCTGACACCTCATTAGTGCAAAACCCACCAGTCTTGTTAAACTGTGGTCACCCCTATTGGTAATGTCACTTCAGCTGATCAGGTACTAACCATGGGGGTATATTATATTTGCAACTATTTATTAATTACAAAATTTCAACTTCCTACAAATTCAGTGTGGCAACTTCTTACAAACATCCCTCATATCTGTGCAGGAGAACCTGTTCCTTTGAGAAAAAGTGATAATATAATTTATTCTACACCGCATGTTAAAAGATGAGGGGACTCAGTTTGTAGTAGCTTCTTCTGGGCATAATGCCATTCAGGATTTCTAAATTCACGAGGCCCTTGTGCTGGCTTACAGGGACACAGACCCTCAAATTAGCAGTAGGTTTAAATTGCGTTTGCAGTGAGCAGTGCAAAATGCTAGTTATTCACATGCCCTCTTACTCCAGACTTGGTGCTGGTTCAGCAGTGGCCATTGCACACTGACTCCTGTTGGCTTCACTGGCTCATTTTTACAGTGCACACAGGATTAAATGCATGTTAGAAAGCAAGCAGGGACAGTGACACTGAGCAACAGAAGTGATTTCTGCTCAAAGCAGAATATGAAAGCTGGGAAGAGAGGGAAAGGATTATAGAGTCTCAAACAATATGACTGATGCATTCTGAGTAGGAATGAATAAAAAAGCATAAAACTGACTTTCAAAATATTTTTGAATGTTTGTCTAGAAGAACTTACGAGTTTAACAATGTGATGGACATTTCATGAAAGGTGCAGGCTCAGGCTGAAAACCTAAACATTTTTTTAGCCAAACATCTTAAGGAAAAATCCCTCCATCAAAAAAATCTGTAGCTGCCAACATAGCCTGCAGAAGTTACACATGGAAGACAGGGACTGGGGATTATGAGGGAGCACTTGTTTACTAACAGGAAAGTTCTCCATTCCAGAATCTTATTTAATTTTGAAAAGCTCCACTTAAAAAAAGCAAAAAAAAAAGCAAAAAAAAAAAGCACACCATGCTTTCCTTTCTCATCTACATTTCATTAAATGTGAAATAATAAATGTAAACCAGTTTAAAGTACATTCTAAAATCATGAAGTGTAGTAAAATATGTTTTTCTTGTTTATCCTCAGAGGGCCCTATGCTTAATTGATACTACAGTATATGAAGAATGTAGGGCTAGGCACTAGTTACAGAACATCAGAGCGCTGCTGTGAGCTTATTTTTTTAACCCAGGTTGTTTTTTCTCTGTGGTTACTTGTAACAACTGTATAGATGGACATGGCATGATTGTTCCTTACCAGCTCATTGCTGCCATCCTCATCAAAATCCTCCTCTATCCCATCAGTCATATCTTCTCCATCCCCATCTGCATCTGGCCCTCCTTCAATTGGCTCTTCTGTAGAGTTATCTGCATTCTCTGATATGCATTCCTCTTGAATCAAATCAGCATTATCTTCCATTTGTTTCTTTTGAGCTTCTGTAAGGAAAACATACTCTATAGAGATTCAGTAACCTTCCCTACTGATGGCAAAGAAAAGTGCTCTGAGGAAGAAACCTGAGCTTCCCCCCTCCAGAAGTGCTGGCTTTGTAAAAATCAGTGTGTTAATATCTACCAGGTAAATGTGATCAAACCCCTTGTTTTCAAAATGTAATGCATAAATCAACCATAGTACCAACATGCTCATCTATCCCACGCATGAAGGCTTGATTTACCAGCAGATCCAGCTTTTTGATTTTCTGGACTTTGCTTTGCTGTGGGAATCCAATTGACATAGTCATTATATATTTATTTATCTGCAGCTAATGAGAAGTACATAAATCTCTATGCTCTGAGAAGCAGAAGGCTGTTAATTGCCAATAAGTGAACAAGGATTTGCTTAAATTTGCTGTGAATATATCTCAACAACCATACAGATAATCAACAAATCCTTCTAGACAACTGGACATATTTTTTATGGAGTAAAGTATCAGTTTCCCGCATTGGTATAATGTGCCTTAGCACAGGAGAATGCCTCCCTCCAATTACCCAAATATAGGCTTCCTATGATTTCTGCAAAGCAGTGAAAAGAAAGACCATTTCCATGGAGGCCCAGAGGATCTGTTCTGGTTGGCTCACTGCAGATAGCCACATAGTTGTGATTATGTATTGTGAGACTCCTGAATATGCTGAGGAATTTCATGCAGCCAACAGAAATCCAGAGGAGGATTGAGGGAGGAATGACACAGACAGACTGGCCAGAAGAGTAGTTGGAGGGATCAGAGTCTTTTATTCCTAGGCACATCAGCAGTTCAGATGAAAAACTGTATGTACTCAAAGTGAATACGGGTCAGAGCATTGGTTGCACGTAGCTGGAATACCAATGTCTTTTCAGTTTGAGGGTGACAATACCCATCAACAATCAAATCTCTAGAACAAAACCATCCCTTTGTTTGTTAGATTGACTGTTCTGCAACACCACTAGTGCATCACTTATCTTGCTGCACAGCCAATGAATCTGCAAACTGCCTGTGAAGCTCTATATTTTTCAGCTCTATGAATATATTATTTTACTATAAATTACTAGCAGCTGCGTGTAATATTAAAATCTGCTCATACTTTTCTGTATCATAGTCTTAAACCAAGCCATTTATTTTTCCTTCTGCCTCTGCACATTTATTTTGCAACTTATTTTCATCTCTTCAGTCTTTGTTAGTCTCTAGTCCCTCTTTTTCAAATTAATTTACTGAAGACATAGAACAATTAAGCTCAGTCCCTTAGTCACATGATTTCTTCAGAAAGATTCTTGGACTTTATTCTTTAAGTCGTCTATACAATACTGTGCTCTATACAATACCATGGTAGTTATAAGTCGTTGTGCTACTTGCCTTACTGCGCAAGGAAATGTGGATTGAATCAGCTATGCCTACCACCTTCTGCCCCACCACCTTCTGCCTTAAGCCACTTCTGAGATTAACCCAGCTGTGGCAGTGACAACTGAATCAACTTTGGTCAAGGCTTTCAAAAAGGGTTCTCGAAATTAAGGACTTAATACATTTAAATGGGAAAACTTAGGATACAGCTGCTAAAAAATTAGGTCACTCAATTGTCTGAATGAGAACATAGACTGGGTTCTTCAGAGCAGTCTAAAATACCAGCTCAACTAAAATACTAAGTCTTTTGGGCTCTTCTGAGAAGCTAAGCTTAAGGTCTTACCTTTTGGCACCCACCTCTGATGTTACAGGGAGAATATTCTCCTCTAACAATTTTTCACATCAGAACAACTTCTTATCCCTGGCTTCCTGATTCAGATTTTTACAGAGGAGCTATCCCTGCTGTTTCCCTATGTTCAGGAAATCCTCTTATCTACATTCCCCCTGTTGGAGTGATCAGGGGTTAATAATAGTAAAAGACAGATCATCAGCTGTTACTGTAAGAGTTTTCATGCAGCTGTAGAGCAGTAACCAATGTATGCACTGAGCTTGTCCAGCTTGTCTGTTTAACTTATCATATTCCTCCAGATGCATAACTTTTAAGATTAATAATTAAGTATTCTTCATGAGAGTGATGCAAACTTAACCAAAAGGGCAAGGTGGTGGCTTGATTTTTGTTTTGTGGAACTAGCACATACATCCTCTCCCTGATTCCAGTCTTAGTGAAGCCACACCTTCTGGCAGAGGAAAGTAAGAAATAAGGTTGCCCAACCATAGGGAAGGAACAAAATCATTTCACATCTGACACCAAAAGAAATAGTTCAGCTACTCGTATAGCTTTATTTTACACAAATCTTTTCACTGATGAAGCAATCATCTGTGGACTAATCACCCAGGCTGCACAACCCTCTTCGTCAGCTCAGGAGACTTAAATAGGGATCCAGGTCTACTGGTATGTCTGAGGTGGTTTCTCCCCTCACACCCTCCAATGAGAGGCAAGGAATATGGGGGATGGGTTCTGCACCTGATGTTAAAAAACATCAACAATCTGAAATCAGTTTTTAATCTCTGATGATATTATTCATTGCTTGTCTTCAAGAGGCATAACCGTATGATTCAATACAAATCAATGTTTGCCTCTTTGAGCTGATTTCTATTTAAATGAGTTCACTACAGTCCTTTAGCTAAAGTGAAAATTGGATGCCCAAAGTACAATGACATACAGGTTGTTTTGCACAGTAATGGATTTTATATAAAAGCTCCCTGAAGTAGGAATGCGCCATCTCAGAGCATTTCAGTACACAGTTATTCAATGGAGTGCCTTGCAATTACATCTTCACTGATTATACCAACTTTTATCTAACTTGCATAAAGTACAAAATAGAATATAATGAATACATATTGTGTATGGTTCTCCTGAAAGAGATAATCACACTCTGGTCTAATGGTTTACCTTAGACTTGAAAAAGAACACTCAACTTATTTTGTGGGGTAAACTATAACAGCTGAGGGATTGGTCCCTGTCTGCCAACTTAGAAGATGATTGTAAATAAAAGCGCTTTTTTAAAAGAGCTGGTTTGGGTTGTTTATTTATTTTTTTTTAAAATTTGTTAACCACAAAATATTTTTCTGTAATGTTTTGTCCTAGGAAGACATTCATTAGAGTGATTTCTGAAAGCAAGCAGGAAACTTCTGAGTTCAGAGAGATACCCCCACAATAGATCAGTAAATAGGGCAGGCACATGGGAGGGATCCAGACCTATCTATCTGTTTTGCTGGTGTCAGGTTCATAAACATCAACTGCTAATTCCCACCAATGTTTTAGAGTCTGGATGGAACCCTTCACATGTCGTGCTGGGTCTTTTTGACTCCATGTAACTGATTTGAGTTAGGCAAGGGACACAAATCCAAGTGCCAAGACACCCAGGCAGCTGCAGATTCTGAGGTAGAATTTCTTTCACACATTTCACACAAAATACATAAAAAGTTTTCATCAGAGAATGGGAGGGGGGAGGGGGAACACTGAGATTTTTAATGAGATAAAACTTCCATTTCCCCGCTGGCTGTCATCAAAATCACCTCACTAGTACACAGCCCCTGTACAGAGATATACTGTGTGATTTATAAGGAAATAGCCAAGGTAATACAATATAGATAGTGGTAAGGATTGAGATGGTTTTCTATATATACTGTGGTGAAAATACAACCCTATAAATCCGTTATAACTGCTCAGCATGGATTTAAAGTGCTGCCAGGTGAGATCATTCAGCTAACACAATGATCTCTGCAATGATAGAAATAAAGATCTTG
Organism: Ibycter americanus; assembly: GCA_035590275.1. Lineage (NCBI taxonomy): Eukaryota > Metazoa > Chordata > Aves > Falconiformes > Falconidae > Ibycter > Ibycter americanus. The sequence continues at coordinate 33,909,678 of JAVJGI010000040.1, forward strand.
ATTAAATTAAAAAGTAGTGTTGGATTTTTTCATTCCCAAGGTTTGCCTCAAAACATAACATTTCAAGCCAGAGAAAAACTGAACTAGAGGTACAACCAGGTTTACAAAGATGCCACAGCTTCACACAGTAGCTTTGATTGGAACAGATCTTTGGACTCTCCAAGTCCAACCCCTCTTCAAAGCAGGGCCAAACTCAAAGTTTGGTCCAGGTCCATGGGACCTTGGACCAATGGGTTTCAAACACCTCCTAAGATGGAGCTACTACAGTCTTGCATCCCTTTTCCTTATATCAAACAGGAACTTCCCTTGCTGCAACTTGTGAGTATTGTCTATTACCCAGGCAATAATTCCTGATGTAGACTATCTAATAATTCTTAATGTGAATAGCACAAACACCCCCAAGGTCAACAACCTCTAACTTAATTCTGTCCAGTGAATTTTTTAGTGATGTTTTGTTTCCAGACATCTAACTTTGAAATATGTTATTCTCTTTTTTTTTCCCCCCTCTACTACACTGTAGAAAACAAATCTTGAAATGATGTTGCATGCTTTGTGAAGAATACTAATTTATCCTCCCAATAGCTCTACCTGAGAGTTAATTTACCTTGCTTCAGGCCTCCATGATGTAGCAAAATTTCCGGAAGGCTTCCGTTCTCTCTGGTCTGTCTGTTTGACTGATGACCAGGTTCTAATTTAATTCATTTGACTACAAATTGCTTTCACCTACCTGCTTCAGCTTTTTGCTGCTTTTCAATCTTTTCCAGTCTCCCTAGCAAGGAGTCAATTTTTGTTTTGATTTGAGTTAATTCCTTCTTGATTGTTTGCAACTCATCTGATTTCACTGTGGAAAGAGAGCAAAGATTCAAAACACGAAATAAACTATGCTTGCAGCCCACCCCCACCCCCCGCCCCCACCCCCAAAATAAATGTTCTTTTTTCTTTCCTCTGTAGTACAAAGTCTACTCTCTCATTTCTTTCGGTATTTTTAGAGATTTAACTTTTAAAATGAACATTATGAGTTAAAAATGCAGGATTCTAAACCTTAATGGCAAGAGGTTATGTGAGGTATATTGCTCTGTAGTAAGTATTTCAGGCAAAACATCTCAAGGGCATTCTTAGAAAATTCAAGTAACTTTTACTGAAAAACAGCCTATAGTGAAAAACCACTTCAGATATGACAGACAGTTCACAGTCTTGCAATGCTATTTTGCTGGACTATTTTGTAATAATAGTGACAATAATAAAAAGATCCCTCACGGTAGCGGTAGGTATTTTTCAACAAGAGTGCATGGTAACATAAATGCTAGGGCAGCCAGGAATGCAATATTATGTTCCAGTCGATAACTTCATTGCAATAAGGTGTTAGGTATTATTTCTTCAAAAGCTTTCAGTTCTGGTAATTTCTGGTACTTTTCCAGCTAAGGATAACATATGAAAATATTTCTTTTTATGATCACATCCAGGGACATGGAGGCAACGCCTATAAATTAAGAGCTAAAGTTTCCAGATCTTTGTTGCATTGCATTGCTCTTCATTTGTGTTCATTATTGCACTCCCATAGTCTAACAGAAGGAGGAGTAACTGCTTTGGTAGTGTTTTGGCTTCAGAAGAAAGAGCACTGCAGCACTCATGAATGACATCATTATTCTGGCATTATTAGGATATGTTTTTATGCTTAGAAGATAGTCCAAACAAATCCACTTGCCCTGTTTGTATTAGGATATCATGTTGAAAAGGCCAAAAGGAGAAAATGAGGACCCTGTGCTAGCATGGGAGAATAAAGGCATTTATAAAGATCAAGAGTAGGTAACGCAACTGTTACTCTTACAACTCCTGTAGGAAGAAATGGACCATGACCTTAAACTGTGAGGGACTGACAATGGAAGAGCACTGAGCAGGATTACTCATCCACCCTTACTGTTGCGGAAGGAGGATGTGCATTGACTTTTGTGTGTGAACCAGAGCAATGGGAGGGACTTTGGGGAGCATAGGAAAAGGGATGTTCTGCCATAGAGAAGGACACATTTCCTTTCCTGTCCAAAGAGTCTCCTGGCTGCATCTTGCTGTATCAGTCCTGTTCAGTGACTCTTGGACATGTATCCTATCACGGTGTGTCATGGGTATTTTTTATAGGACAGTCAAAATCTGATGATGAAGTGTGCAGGCAAGGTACTGCCTGCTTCAGTGGTAGTAAGCGAGTATGTGTTTGCTTCAAAATCGGCTTTCTTGCAAACTTGGAGTGTATTTACTGAGGTAAAAACAAAGGTTTTTTATCTTAGAGTTTGGGTCATATGCATTATAGTTATAACAAGTCAGCTAAAGGCAGTAGGTTGCTATATGCAGTAATGAACTTGTTTAATCATGTGCTTATATTAAGAAATTGCATATCTCACACTATGAAACCTCTGATCTCATATTGAATGCATGGTAGGACTTAGAGAACAAATCTTAAAAGTAACCTTTGTGCTAGACCCTTATATGCTATATAATATTTGATGGAATTATTCTGTATATTTATAGAGCAAGGCCTTAAAATGTTCTTAGAGAAATAATGGGTCACTGCCCAATCTCCCAAATATGCAACAAAATGTTAAGATTCTGACAACTGTATATTTAGAAGGTTACTGCTTCCCCACGGGCAGTGGCTGGTCCATGCGGAGGTAGCAAGGCGGTGCAGATTTCAGGGTGAATTGGTGTGAATCTGTCCAATGGGGAGTGCTAAGCATTTGCAGCAACTCACTGCGAAGCCAGCTGGCAACACAACCCGTGTGGCCAAGCTGTTGTGTTAGAGGTACTCCCTTGACTGACAAAAAAGCAGGCTTGCCAAGGATAAAAGGTCAAAAGTCAGAATCGACACTGCAAGGACCTAATGGTATTTGTTCCCAGACTAAAAAATAAAGCAGAAAACATTTGCACTTCTGAGTTTGGTAAGGAAACAGGCACATATGTAGGGTTACTCTTCAACTAAGGTCAAACCTTCTGCTTCACAGGGGCTTCCCTGTAGTGTCTCAGTGAGAAACCAGTTTGGGAAGAAGACTGCACCAGGGGGAACACAGACACAACAGTGAGGATTCAATAACAACAAAGATGCTATAAATGACTGAGGATCTTTATTGCTACTTTGCAAAATTTCCCTATGCCAAAACTGTTTCCTCAAGCTTTGGTCACTGAATCTGCAACTTATCATTCACATTTAATGAGGTGATTCCATCATACAGTCAATCACTTCAAGTTAGCACTAAAAAGCACTGAAAGAATAAAGGAGAAAGATTTTTCAATAGATCTGCACAAGTTCCAAATTTCTACCCTGTTTCCAGCATTCTGATGGTGTAATTATTTGAATTGCTTATTGTCTTAATTTGCAGGGAATTGCACAAATCTTCAAAATCATTCTCCCAGAGAAATTTCACTCTCAGTTATATTGTACTGAGTATTTCTTTAGTAAGCAGCAATTACTAAAGACAAATTATGAAGGGTCCTGATGGACAACAAGATGAATATAAGCCAGCAATACATCCTTGTGCGAAAGAAGGCCATCAGCATCCTGGGCTGCGTTGAAAGTGTTGCCAGCAGGCTGAGGGAAATGATCCTTGTCATGGTTTAACCTCTGATGGCAACTAAACACCATACAGCTGCTTTCTCACTCCCTGCCCCCAGCAGAATGGGAGGGAAGGGAATTGGAAGGGTAAAAGTGAGAAAACTGAAGGGTTAAGATAAGAACAGTTTAACAAATAAATAAAAATGATAATAACAACAACAAAAATAATAGTAACAATAATAATGATGATGGTGATGATGAAGAAAAGGAAAATAACAAAGAGAGAAAAATAAAACCCAAGAAAGACAAGCGATGTAAATGTAAACAGTTGCTCACCACCAACCAACGGATGCTCAGCCAGCCCCTGAGCAGTGGCCCCCTGGTCAACCTTCTCCCTAGTTTATTGCTGAGCATGACATCATATGGTATGGAATATCCCTTTGGCCAGTTGGGGTCAACTGTCCCAGCTGTGTCCCTTCCCAGCTTCTTGTGCACCCCCAGCCTGCTCACTGGAGCAGAAAAGGCCTTGACTCTGTGTAAGCACTGCTCAGCAATCATGAAAACATCCCAGAATTATCAACAGTGTTTCCTTCACAAATCCAAAACATAGCCCCATACTAGCTACTATGAAGAAAATTAACTCTACCCCACCCAAAACCAGCACACCCCTCTACTCAGCACTTGTGAGGCCACATCTGGAGTACTGTGTCCAGTTCTGGTATCCCCAGTATAAGAGGGAATGAAGAAGACAAAGCCAGACTTTTTCAGTAGTGCCCACTAACATGTCAAAGACCATAGACACAAATTAAAGCATGTGAAATTCCATCTAAACTCAAAAAAAAGCTTTTTTTTTCTCTTTTCTTTTTTTTTTCTTTTCTTTTCTTTTTTTTTTTTTTTTTCTCTCCCCTGTGAGGGCGGTCAAACACTTGCACAGAGAGGCTATGCAATCTCCATCCTTGGAGATATTCAAAAGTCTTCCGGACACAGTGCTGGGAAACTTGGTGTAGGTGACCCTGTTTGAGTATCGTAGTTGTACCAGGTGAGCTCCAGAGGCCCCTTCCAACATCAACCGTTCTCTGCTTTTGCGATTTTGTTGTATAGAGCTTGGGAAGAATTTTAGGATTTTTTAAACACAGTTTTATGACAAAGACAAAATGTAAAGACTATAAATACTGTACTTTAAGTGTCCTGGTTTTGAGTATATAAATTCTCCTTTAAAACATCACAGTTTGTTTTTGTTTTTGTTTTTGTTTTTGTTTTTGTTTTTGTTTTTAAACTGATCTCAGGCAAGAAATAGAGCAGTTGATAAACATGAAAACAGAGCTGCATGTGTCAAAACTATCTGTTAATCTGCTTTTGAGTAATAGAATAGGAAAATAAAGTAGCTTACTGATTTTTTTTCTTCCTATTAGCAGATAAGCAAAGGCCAGAAGGTCAGAAAAGCATGTCTCGAAAGGGAAATAAATTAATAATGAAATTTGTCAAGTACTGGCGCCAAAATGGCTAAATATCTTCAACAAATTTGATAGAAAAAAAGTAAATAAACATGTGAGATTTGCTGATGATATGAAATTGGAAGGTACCATCTATTCAGAGTGAAATGGAATGGAAGGAGGAGTCAGGTGATTTTAAGGAATGTCACATTAGGAAAAAGATGAAATGTAATTGCACTGAAGAAAAGTCCTACACTTGATTGACTAACAGCAGAAGTCTGACTCTTAACATCGAAGCTCATCAACAGAAAAAGTGACAGAATTATCCTTGGTGTAGTTGTAATCGCAGGCTGACAATAGGCTATCACTATAATGCAGCCATGAGGAAGAAAATGCAGTGCTAAGATGTGTCAAATGATGTATCGCTAAAGATGGAGAAGTACAATGCGTTGTGCAAGGACCTGGTGAGAGCTCATCTGGAATAGTGTGTACAGGTGAACCACTGAATTCTAGCGGGTACATGGGGAGCAATGAAGATGACCATAAGAATGGAAAGCCTGTAGTGTGACAGAAGTTTTGCTTGTTTGTCGAAGACAAAAGAAGGTAAAAGGAAATGAAATTTTTAAGCTAAGACAGTCTTGGCAGAAATGGATATGAACAAATGAGAAACAAATTTAAGCTGGAAACTAGAAGAAACAAGAGACAGACAAAACCCAAACCTTAATTAACTTTAGGATGGAGCTTAAAGGATTAGATGATGTGGCTACTTGCAAGAATAAGGAATTAGATTCAGTGACCCTTTCCATCCCTCTTCCAGGAATACATAGGCCTTCCAGAATGCATCTTCCACTGAAGCATCTAGCACCAAAGGAGACAAACTGCATCCAGCTCAAAACAGGACATTTAAAACTGAGGTCAATCACATTTTTAGAAATGAAAGTGCTACTGTTTAATTTCAGCTGTATTTGTGAAACATTTTTTTGCCGTAACTACAAATAGATTCATCCACAAAGCATGATTTAGGTTTCTTTGGAAAAAAATGTCATGTATTTTATCTAAGCCCTTCATGTTTAATATAAAATATTTTTATCATATTGTATTAGTTTAGATTTCACTGAAAAATAGGTTAGCTTATGAAGCTAAATATAAACTATATAAGTCAAAATGAATTAATCTAAAGGCATAATTCAGTATCTATTGTAACATCTTAAGTGTCTACTCCTTAATCTCAAGCCCACAGGGTATAAAAAATTTGATTAGTGTTTTCCTCCTGTTTTCAAATGTGTGAAATGAAAATGTATACTCCAAGAGTATCAGTTTCTATATTTTCAGAAAAAAATACTTTTTTCCAGTTCTAAATACCAATCCGCACCTGCTGCTTCCTACTATTAAGCTGAAGAGATACTATGTGTAGTTTCCACACCAACATGTTTCATTTTGTGAGTTACTTATGATAATGTGGAAAGATTGATTTTTTTTTTTTTCTAGTCTTTGGAATTAAAAAGAAAAAAAAATATTGTGCACTGACCCTTGAGAAATTACTGATTCAGGAAAGAAATAAAATCCTCCTAACTTATTTTGTGTTTTGGAAAAAAAAATAGAACACATATTGTCACTTTTTGGTAGAACAAGAATTTACTGCACTGGCAGACATTATTTTTGCAGATGTACTCATCAATGAGCAAGGCATTTTTAGTATTATGTTTTTATAACATCTTTGCTGTATGCCACAACAAACTTCTGGTTTTGGATTGTTGGTTTTCAGAAGTGAGTCCCTCTAATCCTGGTAATTTCATTGAGGGATGCCCTGTGTTCTGACCTTTAATTCTACATGTACGGGTTCATTTTTGTGCATCCAGTCTGAGTGTGGAGAACAGCTATGAGAACAGTTATGCCTATGAGATTTCTACTTAAAACTGAAAAGTCTATTAGGGGATGTCATCTCATGAGTGTTTTTCTGTTTTGGGGGTGAAATCTTTCAAGCATAACCAATACCATTTTGACATAGTTAGTTCTGAACCTGTGATTAAGCTGTTTTATGGTCTTGAATTTCATTAAACTCTGAAATAGCTTTCTTCCCACAAACTATGTTTCCTCTTATTGAAGAGATCCTTTCTTTAACTAGCAATAAATTACAATTAGAATCAACAGTGCATTAGTTCAAGGGATTCAGATTAGCAGTGTAGAGTAAGGGGCAACAAAATAATAACTTGCTTCATCCCACAATTCAATATAACCAACTTTTCCAAGAAAATGGCAAAAGAAGCCACAAAACACACATTCTCTACTTTCCAACTTGAAACCCCTAAGGGAATGGCTTGGTTATTTCTCTGATAAACATCTTACAATAAGCTGATTACATTCCTGTCCAAGTCAACAAAATCATGTTTCTATCTTCATGATAGGTTGGTTGGACTTGACAAAAAGGGAAGTCATTCTATGGGGAAATCAAGCATGAAAGCCTGTATACTGTGTGTCTGACTCCTTTTAAAGGTGTGCTGCATGCAGAAGGAATATTTTCTGCAATTTATTCCAGCACAATAAATAGTGTCTGCAGTTGTGTTCCAATTGCCGTTGTAAAGAACTGAGGGTGGAAACTCAGCAGGGGTCTAAAAATCAGCCCACGTTTCTAGTGACGCCTCTTGCAACTCTCCAGTGTTAGAGAGATGTATCCAAAGGTGATCTTGTCAACTGGAGCTCTAAGATTGACATTTTTAGAATTCACATCATATGTGAATACATTGAAGGATACTTTCACTGGGGTATAGCACTGTCTGTTAGGATCTCTATACTCCTGATCGCACTTCCATTAAATAATTTACAGGTTCTGCAACATTTGCCATGTTATATAGGCAGTATTTTGGAGGTCTTACAGCAAGTGGGTATGGGTACTCAGATTAGAGTTGAATCCTATAATCTACATTATGCATTACTAAAGTTCTGACATGGTACTACAAAACATTTCTGAAATGCAGAATAAATAATAAAGCAAATTTGGTGATTATTCTGAGGAACAGATATCTGCATGTTAAAGTAATATGGTTCCATTCACTACAATGAAAACTCAGGTTTCTGAGTGAGGTATTTCCTTGACATCTATTGGGATATACTAATGTCCTCAGCTATCTAGAAGAATTTTGGACTTATTCTTGTTCTGCACAATAAGAACTATATATAAAAAAAAACTTACCTGAAAATAATTCATCTTCTCAAGGCAAAGTGAATCTAAAAAGCCCATTCTTATTAGACCACGCTTTAGGACAATTAGTGAATTGAATGCACTGATACTACTGACTTTTCATATGAATAAAACAACAGTAAAGGATGAACAAAGGAGATCTAACGAATGAATCTGTACGTATATATACTTACTAAAGCTTTGTTTCACTGTGTGAAAACCCCAAGATTCAAGGGTTGGAAAAGACTAACAAAATAATCTAAATTCTAAGTCTACTAAAGTGAAGATCTGGAGACATAGGCTTTCTTTTAAATCAATATAAGGAGTCATGATTCATTACTTCATGTCTGGAGGAAAGACAAAAAGTAGCTATGGGCAAGTGGATTAATTTAAGATGCATATGAAAATGTCTAGACTCATGTTCACCCTCCAGACAACAAAGAAAGTGTTGTTCCTCCCAGACATCCTCTTAGAGTGTGAGTGAGCTGCATAATATGACACCTAAATCTAAATGTCTTCTTCTGTGCTAGGTATCAAAGCTCCCATTATTGGTAATGGACATCTAGCCACTTCATTCACTGAAGACTTGTGTGTGATTCAACTACACAGCCCACAGAGCCTCTCTTTTTCAGAATGTCATCCTTTCCAAGGAATGGTTTGAGCTCCTTGTTCCTCGGTGTACATTATCTTTAACTCCGTTTATCACATTTCCATGCTTCTATGCATGTTTGTTACATGTTTTCTTTCAAGGTCTCTGATACCATCGCTTCATACAACAGGATCAAGAATGGATCCTAGTGGCTTCACTAGAGGTCCATCTTCTTTGTTAGATGCTGGTGTGTGAGATTTGGATATATTATTCAAGCAGAGTATATAATTGGCTCATGTTGATGCCATAATTAACCTCTCTTGCAGTAAGATATACTGTTGCTGGATTCACTCATTTCATGGTTGTGTGTAAGACAGCATGATGCTTTTTGGCCAGTCTGGTACTGCAAGTGTCTTATTGAAGTCCCTTCATTCTTTCTAATATCTGATCCCTACCTGATCTTTCTCTTCCTCTTCCAGTGACGCTTCCAAGGAGAGTATCACTCCACATAAGGGGCAGGGGAAGACAGGTGGGTGCTGAAAGATGCACGAAGAGGAAGATGAAGTTCCTGGGACATACTATGGGGTGGGGAGCTTGGTGAGCATGGAGGAGGGAATGCCTATTGCTCATCAGCTTTTCTAAGGCCAACTCACTAAAGAAGGGTTGAACAGCCCCAAGTTGCCAATCCTTTTAGAACAGGCAAAGACACTGCCTCTTTATGCTTTCAAAGGAATCTGGCAAAAAACCCCACACATAACCCAACCTCCCCCAGCCCCCCTAGCTCACCCCCCACCAGCTCACATATAACCCTCAGGTCTCCACAAAAATCAGTGTGCATCTGTCTACGACAAGATTATTAGCTTTTCTGTATTATCAGCTGTTCACAAGACCTCGTGGTGCATAAGCAGTCAGGATGACAGGAGATTTTAAACAGGCTTCTTCTGAGGTCAAGGGAGTAGGTCAAATGCTGTTGAAGGGATTTCCTTCAAAAGTTGTATCAGTGTGCTCCTTTGACTTGCAGGAAAGGCATGGCAGCTTTAGTAATCAAACCAGTTTTTCAAGCTAAAGGCTGAGGGTAGGAAATGACTGCAACAAAGCTATATAGTGGAAGCTGTTTTCTTGCAAAAATTACTATGATCATTGTTTCAGTAATATCCAACTAATAGGAGTAACTCACATTTGGATCCTGAGGAAGAAGCCCCACTTGAGGTGGATCGTGATGTTCCTTTCATGGAGAAAACCCCTTTGCCTCTGCGAGTTGTTGTCACAGCCACACGAGGACGCTTCAGTGGAATCACTGCGCGGGGTGGTGGGGGGACACGGCCGTGGTAATCAAACAACCTACAAAAGATTAAGTCAGCTGGACTTCAGAAAACCTTTTGTGATTTCATGTCATAGAAGCCTTGTCTACTAAATTTTCATGTTATCTTTGAGAAAATTACCCTTTGAAACTGTAATCACTTTATATCACAGTCAAATTAGATTTCAAGGACCTATGCACATTAAGTGCCATGTTCAGATTTCAGTCACAGACCAGTGCATAGCTCAGAGGTTTTTTGCATAATTTAAGTGAGGGATGCGTTATGGGACTCTGTTATTTGCAGTATGGAAAATCCATAACCTGCTTTCCACAGGTCCACATCATTTCATTGCACATGACTAACAGCAGTACATTTTGTTGTGGTGACATTTCAGCTCCTTTATTACGTGCACAGCTTAAATTCTAGTTTTCTACCTGCTATGTTTAAATATAGAAAAAGAAATGAACTTTTCTGAAGCCAACCATCACCATAAAGAAATATCCTGCAGTCTGCAAAATAGCAAAAGACTCTTTACAGCGAAGGACCTATATGTCCTTCTGAATGCATAGAAAAGAGGCCCCAGCATATGTTCTCTTTATTGAAGAATAAATTGATGTAGAATCACTGAAATATCCACGCCATGTGTAATAAAAAACTCTTGGTCAACCCAAAACCACTGTAGCAAGTAGATATTCAGAGAATTACTGCTATGGTCAATAAAAGATACTCTATAACCAAAATGAACTAGTGTTTCTAAACAGAATAAGCCAATCCCAAAGCCATAGTTATCAACAGCAGCTAGCCTGCATAGAAGGAAATAAAGGCCATAGAGAAGGTAATCACAACTACAGATATATTTAGAACATAAAAGCTATGGGCTTTGAGTACGACAGGTCAGGAGAAGAAAGTTCAGAAAATAAAGATTTGCAGTTCAGAGACTGAAGCAGAAAAACAAGCAACATTCTCATAAAATATTCCCAAGTTTCTTTCAAATTATACTTGCAACTAGTAATTATGGAAATTTATAACTGCATGTTTAATTTTCACAATTCTGACTACTGTCATCCAGCTGGGCAGATAGATACACATTTGAAAACAGACACACAAAAAATAGTAATTCACTCACCATAGTTTCTAACAGCATGCTGAACAGGAAGCACAATCAAACTTAAGTCTTCTAGCCTGTTTTCTGGCAAGTAAACACCTAATGCTTAAATCCCAGGATCCTTACTGTTGTCTGTACCGTAATTGTACAGACAATACAACCAGCTCCCTCCTTTTCCATAGCTGCCTACAAAATGTGTCACAGAGATCCTGTCACCCGCACTGAACTTGAACTCCACGGCCTTGAATATTCTTACTGAATAAGCAGTTTCTAGCTATTGTGAGCATAACTAAACAATTGTGCATGAAGATGAACACAAAAACATTTTTGGGACTTTTAACAGAAATATTGTTCGTTGTCACTCATCATTTATCATATTAGATGATTTGCATGCAGGTTGGTTGCAATCTCTTGTTTGACATTACTGGAAAAAATGTTTCAGAAGAACTGTAAGATACTATGCAAAAACTCATGATGCAATTATTCTTCCAAAGGTGATTTTTGTCTAGCTTTCAATAGTTCATGTTTAGAAAATGTAGTGAAATGCAAAGCTATGTTTCTTTTTTAGAAATACGTAAAAGGACTGTTATCGAATATTACTATTCTTTTATTTTTGAAATTATGCAAAGATTTTGGGCTTGATTTTTTGTTGCACCAAGTTCTACATATTTCAATCATATACTTTCTTAAAAAAAAAAAAGCTTCCTTTTATCAGTTTTGAAGTATGCTGCTTGTTTTCCTTGTGCTTGTAATATGAGAAATGATAAACAGAAATGCTCAGTTCTAAAGCAATTCTTTGTCCCAGCAATCACTAAAGTGCATATAATAGCGCCTTTTCTTTCATCCACCCTTCTGAACTGTGCAGTTCTGATCACGTCAGTCAGTCTTCATACAGATTTTATTTTGCAGCATTAATCATTCTTGCCACCCTTTTCTGACCCCACCACTGCTCTCGTCAAGATAAGATAGGTGTATTCTCCCTTCAGGGAGGCTGGAAAAATTAATGAATTTTAGAAAATAAGACCTATGATTTGGGATAAACCACAGAAATTCAGAAAGTTCAGAAGTTCAGAAATTCAAAGAATCATGCCCATATTTCTTATTTTGCATTTCCTACAGACATGTTGATAGTACACCCAGTTCTCCATGGGATTTTCTTTTCCATGCCTACCATATAGAGCTTTTCATCTTCTGCTTCCATTAACTTGGATCTAACAGAGATCGTTAACTTCCCAAGGTTTTTATTGTCAACAGATCAGCATGTCCAGCCTTGTGAGGTCAATCTCATATTTGGGTTTTCTACCGTAAAAGTTCTGCTGCTTTAATCCTAAAGATTTCTAAATCAGAAAATTATACTATTGAATAATTTATGGACATGTTTCACTGTTGTTTTCCATAATAAAACAGTCACCAAGACAGACACCAAGTTCCACAGAAACAAACTGTAATGTCCCATAAGTATTTCTTTTGTTGTGAATATGTAACTGTTATAGATGTTCATTTGTGGTATCCATAATATACAGAATTAGGGAAAAAAATAAAAACACGGAAGTTTAATATTCAGGTGGCACAGATCAGATACAGTACTGTTTTTAAAAACATACATATCCACTGATGAAATCTGGAGCAGTAACCTTGGGGAAAGTAAACACAAGTCTGTAGAAGTTGACTTTTTACAGGTGGTGAGCTGCTCCTACTGTCAAGGCTGAACTGAGCAGGATTGAACTGCATTGATGGCTTTTGCTCTGCATGTTTACAGCTCACTATTTCTGGCTTTGTCCGAAGGAAATATGGTCATTTGCATGCAAAAACAAAACTAGTGGCTCAAATTGAATCAACCCCAGGAAAAAACAAAACTGAAAAATGGTTCTACATTTTTCCTGCTGTGCTCCTGAGCAGAAAGGTCTATAGCACACTATAACTTAACTTCAGGGTGTAAACTGCTCCCTTGCTATTGTCTATTGTCTTACATAAAAGAAATCTCAGATTAGAAGAGGTTGGTGGAGCAATGCTTTGTTACTCTCTGACCCACTTGGCTGATGGTAAACCAGGCTGCTGTAATGCAAACACAACACTGCTGGATCATGAGCTGATCATCTGTGGTCATCCATGTTAACCTCGTGCTGTGGTGATTCTACTACATCTGAATGAATAAATTCCCACTGTGCTGAGCAAGGCTGTGCGCAGGTACTCAAGGCATAAGTCTCCAATTGCTCAGGTATCCACACTTCTTTTCCTCTTATAGAAACATGCATGTTGTTTAACTTGTGGTTTACTTTCCTCAAGGTCCTTCTAGACTTTAAACATTCTTGGAAGACACAGTTTGTGGGAGACATTCTATATATTTTCATACACATGGTTGAAAAGACAAAGCCATGAGTTTTATACTATAGAATTTTACAGCTGCTACACATTCCAGTGAAAGTAAGCCTGGAAGAACTCTGTAGGAAGAAACACTGAGCAGTTAAACTATCATTAAACTGTTCATCACAGAAAATGCCTGAAAAGCTCTTAGAGAAGGATAAGACCAAAAGAACTGTTTAATGAGCATACATTTGGTGGTGGTAATCTTCTCTATTTGTGATATATTTAAATAGTGTTCTTCTGATACACAATGGAAATAATGAAATGAATAATACGTAAAATCAGAACAGACCTGTCTAACCAAATGATATGATTGCATTATAAACAAACAGTAGCAATGGTGTAGGATATGTACAAAAATATAACCACACATACCGATTGTAGAAATCATCTCTGTAGTAATCATAATCAAAGACATAACCACTGTGGAAAAACACAGAAAAACAAGAATGAATGGATTTATAGAAAAATACACATTGATTAAAACTTTCGTGCTAATATTGGCTTACTCTCACATTCCAAGCCCTTCTTGAAAGTCCTTCCACTTCTTTTCCACAACTGCACACTGTACATGAACTTTGTCAATGCTGTTGTCAGCTCTCACTCTAATATATTTGGAAATGTGAAGTCTGGGTCATGTAGAACAGTGTAAACAGTTTACAACACATGTAGAAAGGATCTAACATAGCGCAACAGCTCTGTAAATATGGGATCATTATAGTGTAATTCTCTGAGAGAACAAATGAAGTGAGCACTCTAATACTGAAGCCCTCTTTTTTGCTGGGCTAACAGCATAATCAGTGGACTAGGAAGACTGTTACATATATGAAAGATTGGCAAACGAGTGAGTAGGAGAGCAGAGATAAGACAATGAATTTGATTTATGAGAAACATGAAAAAGGTTGGACTGTTGGTCCTTGAATTTGCCAAATCTTCTTTCATCATAAAGGGAAAAGTAGAAGTTAGGAAGATGAATGATGCAAGCAATAGTGTTACAGAGATGCCTTTCCTCTCAGGTGCAGAAAGCAATATACATAACAATCTGGGAAAAGACAGACACCATCAAGGGAAACAAATATAGGTAGGAAATTGCAAAGGTCCAGGGGAAAACTATTTTTGAGCTGTCAATTGCAAAGTCAATCGTAGATTGATCTTCCTAGTTTTGCATTCCATTAGCAACCTTCTACCTTTATGGTGAAGAAATAGCAAAGAGATCTATCTCACACATCCAAAAAAAACAGAACCAAAGAGCTAATGAATGGTCTGCGTGGAAGTCACAAGGGGTTTTTACTCTGCCTGATGAAGGACTAGTAACACAAACTCTTAAGATTTTCACTTGTCTAAGAAGGACAATTATGAATAGTAAAGGATGAGAGGCATGAAGAAAGCATCACAAAAAAGGAGAAGCTTTAAATAAGAAAGCATAAAGGTAGAAAGAAGACAGAAAGGACAAAGCACAGAAGAAAACGTTCACTGAAAATAAAGGGAGATGAATGATGGTAGCTACATATTAATGAAGTTTTTCTTCACAGGGAATGGACTTGTGGATAATTTCTGCTCTTGAACATTAAGTAAAACGTCTTCAATTTTTTTTAGTGCATAATTTGAAGAATGGGTCAAGAATTATCACGTAATGCCTCTTTCCCCTTTTCTTCCCTTTGCTGTGTTTCAGAGGTTGACCACTTAGAAAGGGGAAAAAATAGAGTTGGCAGGCTTCAATTACCTCAGTAATCATTTCATCCTAATGTTTTGATTTTGAAGGCCTGCAATTTCCCTTGTCTGCATCTGGCAAAAATATCCATCAAAGGAGCAGGAGGTCAGGGGGCAATTTTCACCTCTGCCATACATGCCTTGGATGCAAGTGCCCAAGTGCAAATGCTAGGATAAGTTGTACTGCCTATCCACATAATACTGCACCAGCAGTGAAGATCATGACTCATCAGGTGAGAAAGCCGACTGTAGTCTTATTGGTAATTTATTTGATAAAAGAAAACCCTATATGAATTTTCTGTGAAACACTAAATAAAATAGCCCTGAGAGACCAGAACCCAGTAGCAGGTAAGCTGTGTGTGGCAGAGGAAGCAAAACAACATTAAGTAATAATAGTTAGATCATGTATAGCGATCATGTTTCTGTATCTTACCTTAACACAAAACTTGCAAAATTTTCCCTAAACTATGTGACAGCTCTTATTTTGTCTTTCACCCTATAGCCAGTCTGCATGGAACTAAGAGGTAACAGGTAGAAAAGCTATTATTTTATTTACAGCTATGCACAGTTTGCTATTGGTTTTATCTAGCTGAAAGATTAACAGCTGCAGTAAGCCCATACTTAATATTCAATTTGTGTTTTTAAGTAGAAGATAACAGACAATTTGAAGAAAAAAGATTAAATTTAAAAGGCCTGTCACATGAAACCTTTCACCTGGAGTGACATTAATTTAATTTACATAAAGACCAGATAAAATCAGTTTTTCAAGGTTGAAGACCATGAAGCTGATGAAGAATAATTCACTTTGCGTGAGCTAGCATAAGGCTGAAGGGCAGCTGTATTTTTGTGTGGCAACGCGAGTCTGACCCATAGGACACAAAAAGGACCGCTGGCTTTCACTAGGCTTTCAGAGTGTGGAACTTACTTTTCATGTACAAATGCCACGACAGAGATGGCTCAAAGCCATCCCTGGAAATGGTGGCATTGATGAGGCATGGGACGGAGAGAAGTCTCGGGCAGAGATCTATCTGAGTATGCTAGTGAAGAAAGTCAGTAGGCTTGAGAGAGGGTCGAGTGGTTGGGAAAGACTCACGGGTTCCTCAGATGAGGGTAGTTTTAGGCAGTGGAATTTTTGGGTAGGGAAAATGTAGGAAAGGGTGTCTGGTTTGGCAATGGATTGTTTCTCTCCTCCCTGACCTTCTGCTTTCACTCTGTCACTACCACTAAGGAGATCCTGTGACACAGAATTCTTCATGCAGAATATTTTTATACATTTAAAAAGTGTGGCTTAGCATTTTTAAAAAATGTTTAGTGTAACATCTTGGACAATACTCCTCTTTTTAGAGAAGCAGTTTTTCACGTCGGTCAGCACCTAAGAATTTCATTCGTTTGCTCTATTTCCTGTTCAAATAACTTCTGTCTTGAAACTGAATTCAGTTCTTTATGTTCCCTCAGCTTTGCAAATGAGAGTTTCAGCCCACATGGTCTACTGCTTATCTGTGGGACCAGAGCAGGAAAAAGTAAAAGCACATTTTGGAGTCTGGTTATCACATGGCAGTGTAAGCTACAGATTCTTGCAAATTTTATGGGTTGTTTATATTACCTTTTAAAAGTACTTCATTGCTTCAGAAGCACCTGATACTGTTATTATGTCTTTAATTTTCACCCAGAGATACCCTAGTGGTTTTCATGTAGTGCTTTACAGCTGAAGCTATCTAAACAGCTCTGCTACAGATGTTGCCTCTAACCTTAAAGTTAAGTGCTTTGCATTTTTGCGTGGTTTAGTTCAGTAGCATCCATTGCTACCAAGATAAGAAGTAACTGCAGGTATTTCGTACGTTACATGACAGTCAGTTTCTGAAACAGGCATACACCTGGCTTTAGCTGCAGCAAACATTATTCAATTTGTCCTTCTTATCCATCGATCTGTCAAAAAGTTACTGACCCTGTGGATGTGATACAGGATGAAAACATATTGTGGCTTCTAAGAGTGCAACCTGCTAGCACCATTGACAAACTAACAGTAGTTGATTTGCTTACATTTCTAGTCTGAGTTTATTGTAAATGAAATCATCACAGTTCAAGGGCAGCCCTGTTAATTAAGTCCCATGTGCCACGATATGGGTGCTGGGGACTCCAGCAGGAAGTGGGGAGGGAATTTCTTCTTTCCCCACAGACGATTTGGGATCTGTCTCTGCACTGGCAAAAAACATTTCTGTGTGGACATATGGAGTGGTAAAGTGCCAGTTCTGCACATACAGGGACTCCATACTTGGGACCCATGGCAAAGATTTAGCAACAGCTACTTGATGCTCAAGGTAGAAATAGTACCCAGAGAGACTAGAGATGGATGGGCTGCTGTGAGCTTTCAACAGAGCAAGGGCCTCAATTCCTTTCTCCTTTTCCCATTACTTAGTCTCACTGAAGAAAGCTGATGTAATTCAGTTGTTGGTTATGGAGGAAAGGCGTTTATCCTTCCATGCTATTTATTAAAATAACAGAAGAGGAATAATATTGTAAGACCTTATCTGTAGATGTTGACCCTTATAGAATAAGACAGGTAAAGGAGGGTGGGTTTAAAGCTTCGGGAAATCTTGATGTGGATCCTTCTTTGTATCCATGATCTGTGTCTCTTTTTCCCCTCTGAAATTCTACCTGCAGCTGCAGCAACAGAGGCCACACAGAGGCATTACGTAGCTCCTGGGGTTAAGTGTCCTTCACTGTGACTGCTGAGTTAACAGCCCACAGAAGCAAGATGTCATGTGAGACCCTTAGAAGTGTGGGGTTTTATAAAGGCAGTTCCTAGTCCTCTTGTCTGTAAAGCAGTTGTCCTGCATGAGTACTGAAAAAGCTCTAAACCAACAACAATGATATGAACCCAAAATGGATGACCTAGGAGAAAAAAAAATAATCTCTTCTGGTTTTCCAACCAATCTGACTTAGCTTTTTTCTTTTTCATTCCTTGGCGGGGGGGGGGGGGGGGGGGGGGGGGGGGGGGGGGGGGGGGGGGGGGGGGG